>CM033270.1:20672100-21162100 GCA_019343175.1 Oedothorax gibbosus
TACCATTGAAAGTTGAAACGGGGTACAGAGAGCATGGCCATACAGACGGACAAAAACCTTCATGATATCACTATAGTCATACTTTCATTGTTGTTATTCTTTCAAATTAAAAAAAGAAAAAATGCAAAAATATATTTATTTATGCATACTATATCTATCCTATCCCCCCTTCTTAGAATAGTAATCAACCTTTCAATATTTGCTAAGTTATCTACCCTACAAGATGCATAAAATTGTGCGAGTTTCTATTACAGGCACACAAAATCTCTGGGTAGGACATTAAAATATTACTTCTTATTTTAGATCGCATGGATCGCATGGCCAGGAACAACGCCTACCCCACACCTTTTGCCAATAACCCAATTTTACCCTTGCTACTGCTTTCATTGGCTCGACAGAAGATCTCACCCACAGTGTAACCAACTATCAGAGAGAAATATGACTATATCATCGGTAACCTAATATAATGTTTGTCTGCCTTGTGAACTTTGCACGAAATTTCTTGAAAGAGAATAGGCAGCATGGTTTATAAACCATGCTGCCTATTCTCTTTCTCAAGTTGCTCTCACCATTTTGTCTATTTACCAATAAATTTATCGAACAATTCTTGTTTTTAAAACTTTTGTTTGCATATTTTATTGGAATTTTTATTGTCATTTATTAAGATGAAGTTATACGATTTAAGTGATTACGTCAAATCGATGTCTGAACTTGGATCTTCACCTTCCAACAAGAATTCCATTAAAAAATCTGTGCGATGACGTAGATGCATAGATCTCTTTTAATAAATTTCTGTACTGACGTTTAGTCCACATGTGTATGTTACGTAATAAGCAATTTGATGCACTAAACATAAAATAACAAACTTAAAATATAAATTAGGACCAATTAGTGAAAAAGAATCTTAACGTTTCTTGTCCCTAACGCTTCCATCTTCATCATATTAGAGAATTCTTCATATTTGTAAAAGGTGTCGTTCCGTGTTTACATTGGGTCTTCATGTATTTGTAAAAGGTGCATTTACGTATTTATTTGGGGCTTCCTGTATTTGTATTCTGCTTCATGTATTTATAGTAGAGATGCTACTTTCACTTTGATTTTGGTGTTCATGTTGAGTTTATGGTTCATTCTTGGATTGTTGAGTTCTTTCGAGAGTTTCCCCTTCTTTTCGTTGCTGGGGGTTGGGGACAGTTGTGGTTTTTGATCTTATGATTTACCACAAACAGAAAAACCACTTTGTCCATACTCTGTCCCCTGACGAAGTAGCATAAACAGAGTGATTGTTTTGATTTTTATTGTTTCATTTTTGTATAGTAGAGATGCTCTCACATACTTAGCATATGGTCTTAGAAATAGAAGTATTTCACTGGTGCCGCCATAACATTCAGTAGACATGCACAGCCATGTATTTAGTAGGGACTTCCTGTATTTTCAGTTGGGGCTGGTTCCGCTGGTTCAGTGGTTGCCAGCCGCTTGTCCGAGATACCGTGTGTAAGCGTCTTGCTTCTGGAAGCCGGCAAGCCACCACCCCTGCTCAGCGAGATCCCAGCCCTGGCAAGAAGATGAACATTCAAAGCATCTGGTTTGTTTAAAAAATGAATTATGGGTACAAAAATCGTTTTAAAGCCATTTTACGTTTGATCTCTAAAGCTATCAAACGCATTTTGTGCAATGTCCTAAACTCCTAAAATTATTAATATGGAATTAAGAAGCTAGCGGAAAGCTGAATTTTTGCTTGAAAATGTGAATAGCAGCTTATACGGTAAGTACAAATTTAATCAAGATATTGCTTTGTTATGTAAAACTAAAATATTTTTATAATAATTTATGTAAAAATAAAGTGACAAAGTATAAAACGTTATAAGTTCTTAATATTTTTTAAAATATCGATGACTTTAAAAAAGTACTATGCATCACGATTGTAAAAATAAATTGTTTAAACGATCATGTTCTACTGTTGTAGAAATGCTGTAAATTAAGGTAGCTTTCTTAAAATTGATTAAACCCTTAATTGAAAAGGAGAAAGAAAAACGTAAATAACCTTAGGATCTATATCTTGCCGTACAACTTATTTTTACTTTTTTTTAAATATCAAAGTTTGTTTTTAAATTCGATTATTCGTATCTAAAAACTATTTAAACATGTATTTTGCGAAAACTTACATCTTGCATTATTATCTTTTTTATAAGTCTTTTTAATTTTATATTTATTTTATTCACATGCATTTGTGTTTCTTTTACTATCTTTTTGTTACTTTTTATTAAGTTGATTTGTCTTATTATTCTTCAAAGTATTTAGTTTATAATTTCAGTGATAATTGTATTTTTTTTTAATATTTTCAATAAAAAACTTACTCATCTAACATTAAGCAAGAAGTTCTAAAATAACTCATATATCCTACTTTCTTTTAACTTAAATACTCAAAGAAATCCTTATGGTAGGGACAGACGGACGAACAAAGAGTATAAGATGGGTGACTGATATCTTAAAAAAAACTAGGGATGTGCAACACTATATATCAATACGCTCATTTAAAAGGTATATATACTTTATAAAGTTATTTTCAATAACTTTCAAACCTAAAAAGTTCTATGGCAGCTACTCCTTGCACATGCACAGTATTGTAGAAAACTTTATTTTGACGTCCGACTACTACAGGGAACACGTGTATCAAATTTGAAGTATGTATCTATTTTCGTTGTTCACCAATACCTTTAAAACCAAAAAAAGTTTATAGCAGCTTCTAATTGCGCATGCACAATTTTCTCGAAAACCTTATTATGACGTCCAACAGGAACTAGGAACCCGTGTACTAAATTTAAAGTCCGTAGCTCTTTTATTTCGAACTGTAAAATAGTTTCAGACAGACAGACGGATCAATGTAAAAAATAACTTTTTTAGGATGAGCACCCTCCAAAACGTGTAGAAAGCACAAAATCTTCATTTTGGATTATTGACCACCATCGCAATAGTTTTGTTACCTTATATTTTATATTAGGTAATTGAAAGTAATAACTTTAAAAATTGGACGGGTACAAATTAAGTTGGGGGGAGGGGGGGGGTAGTAGGACGTACGGACAGAAACAAAATAGCAGACGTACAGGCAGGTGGACGAACAGTATACATTGTAGTCATCTAATTTTTTACTTTCGAACCAAAAAAAAAAAAAGAATTTTCGAAATAAGGCACTTTGGATCGGAAATTGAAAGGGATATGGACGGGCGGACAAGATGATGGACGGACAGGCAAACAATTAAATAGTATAAAAGAGATCTGTGAAGTCCTATCTTCCAAACAGAAAGAATTTTGAAAATCGGAAAGTTAGTACAGAAATTATGAAACGGGTATGGACCAAAATTACCTCAAAAATGTCACTTAGCACGTTCTTCCACTAAATGACTGCCAAAATCTGAAGCACTTCGGAGGAAGAACGTGCCAAGTGCATGAGGTGTCAAGCGCGTTTTATAAATTTCGTGTTATTACGTAAATTACGGTTAAGCCAAAAGCCACCAAGCATTTTGAAGAACCAAACATCATGCAAAAAAAACTATGATTTTGTGAATGACAGAAAAGTTTCAAACTAAAAACTTTGAAGCTCATTATCTCGTTTTCACCTTTTTGTCACTTAGCACGTTCTTCCACTAAGCTCTTCAATCGCCTAAGGTTGTAATATTGTTTGAGGCCCAGTGGCTTAGTGGTAGTGCTTCGAGTTGCCATGCCACAGGTCTGGGGATCGAGTTCCGGATTGAGCTAGTTTGACCATCTAACTGAGACCTATATGCATAGCACCCAAGATCACTTTTTCAAGTATGCTTAAATTAGCGCAACAGGCCTTGACCCGGGCTGTTGCGCCGAAGAGTTTAGTTTAGTTTGTATTAATGTTTAATTCTATCTGGAAAGTCTGATATAATGCGAAATTTCAAATCTTATATATTTTCTGATTGAAAGGGAGTGCATTACATTATTTTACCAATTCATACAAATGTAGTCATTTGAATCATAAAAAAGGTGTTTCGAAAGCAGTATTTTTTATAATTCTCATCGTCAAATTTACCACCTTAATTTATCTGACAACATTATATATTTTCAAAATAAAAAAATTGATAATTATGTGGACTTATTAATAAAGTGCATATCCTTTAATTACATGTAAAATAGTTTTTGGAATACTTTGCAAGACCAGCAAACTGATTTTTTTGCCTAAAAATGAATTTTAATCAAAGTTTTAAAAAAAAACTGTTTACTTTTAGGCTACCATCGCGTAGATGGTCCGATATCAGCACATAAACCAAGATACAAAGCGGAAATTAAGGCACCTATTTTAGAAACTGCACGACAGATGGGTTATAAAGTCGTGGACTCCAACAGACGTAGACAAACAGGTTGTTTTAAATCGTTTTCGGTTGCTAAACGAGGTTAATTTCCTTCAAATTTAGTCTGAGAAACCTTTGATACCTGCGAATTTAGATCCATTTAAAATTTCAATGCAATTAATTTTAGTATCTCCCACTTCGAAAATCCGGCCTTCGAATATAACACGAAAATTCCGAAAGTTGTATTTAAAAATCTAGTATTGACTGGTTAAATCCAGAAAGTTTCCAATTCTAATTAATAGTGTAGAAATGAAATAGGGGAACTTTAGGCTATCTCAAATATATATATGAAATACAAAAAGACTAAACTCTAATACATTCACATTTTAATATTTTTTTGGGGGATTAGTTTCAGATGTTCAAAGATGGCAGCACTAACATTTAAATAATTCTAAATAATTTTTCCGTAAACCGCAACACATGTGTTTCTAATTGCAATTTGCAAGTATATTAATCCAATAATAAATTATTTCGAACAAATTTGTTGTTTTATAGCTATCGAAAATAATATCTCAAAGTTAAAAATCTGGTATTTGTTTATATAAGTTTTTACGCTTATCCTTTGTTAATAGATGGCAGCCCCAGCACATAATGTGCATTTTTATACCTGTAGAGTGTAGAATATGTCTAATTGTCTATTCCATTCATCCTAGTTGCTGATATATAATTAAACTATGCTAGATGCTAATATGTAAAATTTTTAGTTTGGTCTGCAACACAAGGGCTAATCAGATCGGACCTAAAACTTTGCATCATCATTAACGCATCCATCTTATATGGATATGTTTGCATTATTATTCGAATTTCGAAAGGAAGGATAAAGTGTTTATAGGTCATTTTTGCTTAGGGTTTTCTTAAACAATGAACAATTCAATTCCAGGATTTTTCAAGGTACTTTCCAGGACCAGCAAGGTACTTTTCGTGACGGCCAACGGTGCAGCACTGCCAAAGCATATTTGGTACCAGCGGAAAATAGAACGAATCTCGACATTGTACCGGAAGCATTAGTCAAAAAGGTAAATTTGAGAATTTCCAGGTTTATTCTTCCCAATTCCAGTAATTTTTTAATTGTTTAAAGTCACACATTTATAACGGAGTCTATATATTAAAAATTCTCTTTTTCGATATGAAAAGTTATATTTTGAGTAACGAACATATTCAATTTGCTATTGAACATGATAAACACTGTTACAACATAAGACTTAATATTATCCAGCGAAATCTCCTTACCAAAGGAAAACTCCTACACAAAATAGACAGGCACTGTATAGTTATCACCTCACCAGATGTACAACACATACACTCAGCTAATATACATTTACACACACATTCTTTGCATAGAGTTGGTTCCTATTTAATTTTTCTAAACAAAAATGAAATCTAAATATACTAAATTCAATTAACACAATAAAATTTAATATTTGTTACGTCATTTTTTTTATCTTATATTCTGAGATGGCAGTATATCACCATTTGTGGTTCAATAATATGTAGGCAGAAGCCAGAGGCGTAGCTACCGCCGTATATGCCGTATCAATTATACGGGGCCCCCGGACCACGGGGGCCCCCAACGTGTGCAAGCAAAAATTAATAAAAACTTTCCCATTTTTTTTTATTTCACAAATGACAAAAGTAAAAAAAATGCAATTTCTTTTTTTCCCGTTTTTTTTTAATCCAAATATTTTATCAACATTTTTTAAAAATATTCTTGCGGAAAGAAAACTTAACTCGCCCATGACGACTAGTAACATTTGCTAAGTAGCCGCGTAATCGCAGTAGGTTAGTGTTCTTCTTATCAGGCGCGCAGCCAGGATTTTTTGAAGGAGGGGGCTTAACAGAAGGGCACTTTTACACAAATTCTTGAGGGTCTGAATTACACCCAGGATCTGAGAAAGGTTCGGGAAATTTTGAAATGTTAAGTTTCCAAAATGCTAGTTTTGAAATACTTGTAAATATACTAAATTTACAGTAATGTTTTACAAACTTAACTGCTGGGAAAAACGCTTAAGAAAGTGAGTGGTTGATAAAAAAGAATTCCCAGAGGAAACTAAAATTACTGAAATTCTGAAAATTGGCACGAAAATAGTTCTTTCATTGGAATTGGAACCCCGAGAAAATATTCGAAACCAAAAAAAAAAAAATTGTGGAAATGAGTGAAAAGGAGTAAAATGTTTCCAACAAATCTCTGATACCTATGTCGTTTTTGACATACGATTATGAAATTTTTAAAACTATGTCTATAAGTTATGTTAGCTAAAAATTCATTCATCTACCTAGAAATCGAATTAATTCCAAAAGCTATGGGATAGAGCAACATTTTAAAATATTTTTTAATTTTCTTTTCAAAAGTTGCCAAACAAACCCTCGTCCAAAAAGATACATTTAAATTCAAAAGCATGTTTCAAGTTTCAAATTAAATAATTTATAAAAGATATACAATTCTTGTTCTTCTTTTCTTTTTATTATTATTTAACGATCACTGTTGATTCAAAAGAAATATTTTTCCTGAAAGTGATTTATTTTGTGGGGTTCAAAATAGAAATGGATGCGATACAAGTAACACCTTTGCTGGTTTATCAAAATTCACAAATAATGATTGATATACCAATAAGTAGCACTACACAAACTCTTGTGATAAATTATCAAATTACAAAATTCAGTCCCCTTTATTTTTGCCCTTAGTGCAAGTTTATCTATTAGTATTTTTTTCCAATGTCAACCTTCCTTCCTGTGAATGGAGATTAATGCCGAATTTGTTTAGTTTAGTTTGAATTATCGTCTCACTAGAGCTACACGAGGGCTATAATGCCAGACTTCAGTTGTAGAAGCCTAGAAACAGGCAAAAGCAACTTTTTATAAAGCCGTCGTTAGTTTAGTCAGGCGTTAGCATAATAATTCGTATCAACTGATTAATTTTGGAAAGTGATTATAAGCAACGTTTATGGTTTCGTTTTGCAAGAAAATTGTGCAAATTAGCTTTTTAGCCTACTTTTCTTTTTTTAATTCGAAAGAATTAAAAAAATGAAAAAGTAGGTATTGACATGCGGTCGATGTCCGTCTGTCTGTCTGTCTGTCTGTCCGTACCCCCCTTCCAAAATCGGTTCTATCCATCGGATCTTAAAAATTCTTTTTTTGTTAGAAAGCTATGACCTCAGATACCCAACTTTCATACTTTTTGTCCGTCTGTCTGTACGTATGGACGGACATAAATCTACTATCTTTCGGCGAATTTCCCATTGAATTAGCATTGAAATTCAATTTTGAGTCATTTAAATCACAGTTGCCAAATCAACAATGGCATGAGAAACTTTATTTATTTAAACATATTTGAAGCAAAATAATATTTTCATGAATCAGTTTGGAATGACGTCATAAAATGTAGCACAATTTGATTCTTTGATTGTTCATTAATTATCTACCAAGAAAGCGGCAAGGCATACTTTTGCATACAATTATGCTTAGTTTTAATTTACATTTCTTATTTTTTAATGCGGTTTGGAGTAGTTTCATTACTTTTGTTATTAATATATATTTAATTATTCTTCGAACTACAAATAAATCGCGAGCAGACGATAAATAATATTTAATTAATTTGCGAAAGTATATTAAGGAAAATAGTTGATTTTGGCTTTTAGAAGTTTAAATTATAGCTGGATGCTGTGTTTCGATTTTTTTTTCTAATGTGTATAAATCTAGTGTAGAAACGGCTGTTGATGATATTTACTGTTAGGAACCTAGTTTTTTCCCAATTAGAACTTCAGTAAGTATTTAAGTAACAGGAAAGTAGGCTATTTTAGTTCTTTATGAACTTCTTGTTTTGCATTAAAATACATTTTTTCGATTTCATTTATTTTAGAATTACACAAATTTGAGAAAATTAATTTGGATGGAAGGGCACTTTGTCGCAGTCAGGGGTGGGGCTCGAGCCCCTCCCCTGGCTGCGCGCCTGCTTCTTATAGTTCTAGTTATGATCAGATCAAATTTGTCAACCAGCATCAGCGCCTAAGTAATGTTTGTTATAGAGAGTCGGATTCGCAGTAAGTTGGTGTTCCTTTTATAGTTCTAGCTATGATCAGATTTGTCAACCATCAGCCTCAGCACCTAGTAATATTTGTTAGTTAGAGACGTAATCGTAGCAGATTTTTGTAAGTTTTTTTCTGAAAAAATCGATCAACCAATCATAAATCCTCGTAATATCTACTAGTTGGCAGTGTAATCGGCATAGGATCAGGGTTCAATTTCTTTCTTAGTTTTAGTTCAGGACAGATCAGTCAACCAAATTTCAGGTTCTTTGTTGTTTCCAAAATTACGATGGCCTGTGTCTTCATCACTACATAGGATTTTTTGTTGTTACTGAGGGAATGTTATTGTGTTTTTAATTGAAAAACAAAAGACAATTTATTTAACGTTTGCCATACACAAAATATGGAGGTTACTGTTTAATTTAAAATAGAACTGAAGTGCTCGTAAACCACGAATTAACAAAACAATAATTTTTTAATGCAATATAAGTTTTAAAGGTTCGCAGTGAAATCATATTTTTTTACGTGTTTCAAACAAATTTCCCACTAAATGACCAACTTTGGCGCTTGATTTTTCTTCCATCGTGAATCGGCCGATTTAAAAGAAAAATAACCGGTAATCAATTATTTTTGAGTGATTAGTAAACAATCGCCTGCCCCCGCTGAAGGGACTACGGACAGAGCTTAGAGGAATGTTGGCAGGTATTATTAAGTAATCTTTTGAATAGACTGTGCGAATTATGGAATCAAAATTCATTCAATAGTTTGCTAAATGAGTCCAAAGATTTAGCAAAAGAGTGGAAGGTAAAAACTGTTTTTAAGAACAAAAGGCAAAAGAAAACGAAGCGTTTTTTTTATGAGTTATCACAAGATAAGAGAATTTCAGACCCAGAATCCTATTTCAAAGAGTCAATGTATACTATTGCTGTTTAGATATATTAATTTCTCAAACTAAACAAAGATTTCAGAGCCGTTGCGACCTGAGTATGTTCGAAATATTTACAACCGGAAAAACTCCTGTCTTCTTTAAACGAAGAGATATTAAACGCTTCCGGAAAACTGTCGGCTAAATAATACTGTAAAGACATCTCAGTTAATCTTTATGACCAATTAAAGGCTCTAAAAACATGCCTTAATCTGAAATTCAAAAAATTCATTCTATTAGGGAACTGATTGAATTATTGCTGATAAAATTCAATAGTCTTGCATCCGGTTTTCCCGAGGTAATAACAGCATACTTTTTATTCTTGACCCTTCCAGTTACACAACAGCAACTGCTGAAAGAAGTTTTTCAAAATTAAAACTGATAAAAAATTACCTAAGAATTTCGATGGGACAGAAACGCCTATCAGACCTGTCACTATATTGTTCATAGAGGCAGAAACAGAAAAAACTAAAGTCATCATCAGCTATAAATGAATTAGAAAATCAGTTTGCCGAAAAAAAGGCAAGGAGGGTATATAGTTAATTTGAATTGTTTGTAAAATTGACAGTTAACTATGATAAATAAATATTTCTTTTAATTTTATGCATTTTTTTTCTTTTGTGAGAAAACTTTACCCTTCCTAAGGGCCCCCAAACAAATTTTTATACGGGGCCCCGCCAAGGCACGCTACGCCTCTGGCAGAAGCCCTCTCTAACACCACACAGACTTTCAGTTCGTGCAGATTCGTTTAGACACTGCCTTTGTAATCACAAATCATTTTATATAGGTACTAGCTTTATAAACCCGGCGTTGCACGGGTAGACCCTTAATAACAGTGATTTTTTATGTAAACTATTATTTTATACCAATTGTTGCCTCCCATTCTGATTCTCCCTGTCCGATTGTACCCCGGCCCTTCCATGAGTTAAAGGGCTTTCCCATAGACCCCGGTGTTTGCCTTGCATGCGAAAGGTCCCAGGTTCAGGTCCGGGCAGTCGAGACGGAGTGTTGCGTGTTCTTTGCATCAAAGCCGACCAAATAGTATAAAAATGGAATTGAACTTTTGGCAGAGAGATGACAAAAAAAAACATATTTCATAATGGAATGTACTACTAGGAAAAATCCTTAGTATTGCGAGAATGTTGTACATTTCTTTTATGGGTGAAAATACGAAAAAACTTTTGACTCAACCTGGTATATATTTACAGGGTCCGATCAAGACTTTAGTGTAAGAGAAGCCTGCTCTTGATTTTGGGGCCCCGTCGCAACGTCCCAGTCTTAATACGCGACCAACTAATTGGCCTACAGGCATATACTGGCAAACAACTTTTATAAAATTAAACCTCTGAGAGATACAAATGAATAAACCTGTAACTTAAATGTCAGGTTTTCCAGCAACACATATGACTATTAAAATTAATATTTTTTAATTTAACTAAATTAATTTAAAGTGCTATTTATTATCAACTAATATGGAAATCAAACCATTTACTATAAACATAAAATAAAAAATATATATAATTTTTAAATTACTGAGTTCAAATTTCAGATTTATAACCTATGCAGTGAAAACAAGTTGGCACTTTGGCCAATATGTTTTAAATTGCCTGATGTGACTTCCTCATTTCGTTGAACGAAGTAATAATTTTCCCACAGATTGTATAAATATATTAAGTTACTCGGTAAAAAGAATGATTTTGCTTCAAATTTGTTACTTTAAAAAACTCTTTAAAAACTTCTTTTCTTTTTTTGTTTCTTTAAAAAAACATATTAGAAAAAGGGACAAATTAGAAAAAGCTTACTTACGCTTTTATAATAGTTTACAAAACCGACAATTAGATATTTCCTTTAGTCTGGAGAAAGTATAACACAGTGCCAGTCATTGATTTCAGTCGAATAATACGAAAGATAAATTTCGAGATATTCAGCTCTTATACAGCATTAATTCAAAAATAATTGGTTTCCTACATTTATTAACTAAAAACCATTATATAGTTGAATGCAAAACCGATATCGGCACAAAGAGTAATAAAAAAATAAGTCTATATAGATAATAATATTAGATTCATGGTTTTAAACAAGCTTTTCTTCAAAGCTTTTGATTAGTAGGCGAATTTGTATAAAAAGTTATGTTTATTTGCTGTTAGGTTTTTTGTGCACATCCTTATGCTTGTTAGCAATGATGACTTGCAAAACAATATCATGATACGTAATAATTAAATTTAAACTATAATTCCATTAATTTTTAGCATTGATTGATTGAGCAAGAGTGATCATTTTAAAGATTTCTAACATTCAAAAAACAAGTCACGGTCACTGCTTTTTAAAATCTTTGCAAAGCATTACAAAGCAAGCTCAATAAGAAGTTCTAAAAATAAAATAGTCCACTTAAAAGTTACTTTAACATTGAATTGGAAAAAATAGGTACATCTGCGCAAAAAATGTTACCACCCGAATTATTTTGGTGGTTATTCATTCCAGATTTTGTTTTTGTTCATCCACACATCATTTTGAGTCAGCTGAACTTGATGAAACAAAATTTGCATATGGGGAGTCTTCATTTTGAACACAGAGGTGCCGATCCCATCCCAGAGCTACGACGCACACCCCCCCCCCCCCCCTACAAAAAATTTTAATCCCCTCCCCCCCCAAAAAAAAATAATAATAATAATAAATTTTTTTTATGTAATTATATAATTTTTTTAATCAATAAAAGTAGCCGGACACGTAATCCAATCAAAAACAGCTTCCCCTTCTCTCAATTCTTAATGCATAAAAATGCTCCCTTCGCTTTTTATGTAATGCAACACATTTGACATCAAACTAAATCGGAATTATTCTATTATGTCTACAGATATAGTTTCACTTAAAAAAGTTACTATTTATTAAGTTACTAAAATTAAAATTAAAGTTAAATATTAAACAAAATTCTTACCCTGAAACTCGGAATTGAACTTTCTTAGCTATATTTAATCACCCACACATGACACCAGACGACAAGTATCTTCCTACTGTTTCTAACTAAGGCAACGCACAGTGGAGCAAAACCCCTTAAAAGCTGGCCAAAACCCAAAAAAATTAAAGTGCCTCTTTTAAGTTTCCATCTATGTGGGGTTGTTTAGGAATATCTTAAGTATCATGTCACCTTCCCCGACAGATTTAAGGCTTCTGGGAAGAGTTGTGAGGGTGCAAAGTTGACCAAATCGGGAGAGTTCATTTCCAGTGCGAAAAAACTAAAAAACGGTTGCTTACTTTGTGTGCGTTCAAAATATTTATTTGTTTGTAAAAGTTTAAAAAATATGATGAATTCTACTCCTGGTGGTATGTAGAACCTCAATTAGTTTTATTGGATTTTTCGGAAGTGTTTTAATATTTTTTTTTAATTTAAAAAGAATGACTTTCTTAATTAATAATATTTTTAGTGTTAAAATTTAAAAAGTAGTAAATTTGTTATATAGTTACGTCTTGTTACCTAAAAACTACTACGCAGTTTGAAACCTTTTACATTGTTGTTTTCAAAACTGCATTCACCTGTTGCACGTTTTCGCACGTTTGGCTAAAAATTTAAAATATGTAAGGAATAATTTCTTTAAAGTTTCAATGGTCAAATGTGCAAATAATAAGTACTATGGCTTTTGTTTTCTAAACATTGAAATAGCACTCAGTTTAATACTTTTTAATGACTATTATGAATTATTCAAGATAAAGTAATGTCATATTTTGACAATAACCTTCTGTTGGGTGCATTTGATTTGGCAGATATTCAATAATTTTATTAATTTTTTTTGTGACTAGTTTAATGTTAAATTCATAAGGTTTTTTTTAGATCCTTTTGTATATTTTATTCATTTGACATCCATCATAAAGTTGTTTATCCAGTAGCGCCGGAACTTATTTTTTAGAGGTATGGCAAGAAATGCCTCAATCTACCCCCTCCTCCCACTCTAGATGTTTTAAATATAGTATTATATTATTTAACAAATAAGTATTTTTCAATAATATTAAAAAAATCCTAATATAATACGCACAGTGATATTTCAAAGCCAGAATACAGTGACTTTTGGGACACCCTGTACTATATAAAAAACATTTCAATGTTACCGACTAGAAAAAGATGTTGTGATTTAAATAAATTAGTTTATTTTTCAATGTCTGAAATTAAACAACTATTTGGAAATATAAAATGCAGAAAGCAAACACACTCTTTTATCTATATAGAAAATGTTAGTTAACATAAAAAGTTAATATTTAAAACAAAAAAATATGTATATATAATGATACATCATTAATTATGCCTAAAGGTTGATTTCTTTTAGTTGTTTTAGAAACAAACGCTTCAATTATATTCTCAATGTTTATATTTGACAAAAGCCCATTACTACAGATCCCCAGTAAGGGAATGTGTATACGTGTTATCTTTCTCGGTGTGGTGTGGTTGTGGGGTAGGATATGTGACAAAAATATTTGCAAGTTTAATTGGTTTTGTTGGATTTTTTTCACATGGTCACTTTTGGGTTTGATTTTGTGAAATGGAAAAAAACGCATAACATATAATCTGTGCAAAAGCTGGTATGGCAACTGCCATACCTGCCATACCGGTTCCGGAGCCACTGTGTTTATCACTTAAAAGTGACAAAATTAAATTAGTTACTGAAGTTGGATCTTTATGTTTTTTCATTAACAAGTCTACCAAGCACACTACAGCCGAACTCAGCGTTAAGCATATTGCGCTCTATAAAAGGATAACGTTTCGTAAATTCTCTGCAACATTCTCGAAAAAAAATCCAATTTCGGTTCTCACGTAGCTCGCATATAGATAAAAAGGAGGACATTCTACAAAATGCTTTCAAGATTACCTCCAAAATCGCCCTTCAATAATAAAGTACAGTTACTGGAACTTGAACTTAAAAAATGACAAAATGCCCATAAAAATCTTACTTTAAAATCGAAAAAACCTGCACAGTCATTTAGTAAAACCTCTAAAACGATATGGACAGCCGTACATAGAGTAAAGCAAAATTTTGTTTTTAAAAATAAGAAGTGGTTAGATGAGAAAATTCTCGGTGCCATTTTTTGCGAACAAAGGTTTAGGACGGCCATCATCTGGTTTCCTGGAAATAGCAAAAGGCCAAAACAAAGGAAAACGGAACATTTACGTACAAAATACACTCCAGAAACTTTAGCTTCTGTAGCACAAATGACTTTGAGAGCTATTGGTGAGATATATGCTTCTAAATTCATAAAAGATACGATATTTATAGTTCCCCGTTCAGAGCATTCGAATACCGCAAATCTTTTTCTGAAAAAGAATAGCTATGTGCGGAAATTTCGGAAACTATCTCAGCTGATGGAACCTTGTCTTTGTTAATTGAGGCTTAATTAACCAGGCACCAATATGACAATATCAGAAGTCACTCAAAAAGTATATTTTCTTCAGAGGTGCCGATCCCCCCCAGAGCTAACGACGCACCCCCCCCCCCCCCTAGAAAATTATTCCCCCCCCCCCCCAAAAAAAAACCCGGTGAGGATTTTTTTTATTTATATGGGCTAATGGAGTACCTAACCAAAGTAGTCTCTAACTACATCTTTACGGTGTATATAGAAAACCTTATAGTAAAATGATATTTCAAGTACCATCGAATGGGGTAACTTAACTTTATCCCAAGAAATAAAACCCTAGTACTGACTTTCTTTTTAAATATTTTTCTACTGATAGGTCAAAGCAGAGTTGCCCCTAATCGAAAAAGGGAAGCACCTTTTGGAAATATCTTTTATAATACGGAATTACAAGCTATTTTTAATTTTCCTTTAAAAAGGTTTTCTTTACAGCAAAAGCTATCGGAATATAAATAATTAATAAAAATTCCGCTCAAAATTTATATAATCATATTATTTTTTAAATCAATAAAAATAGCCGGACACGTGATCCAATCAAAAACGGCTTCCAATTCATTCCCTCAATTCTTAATGCATAAAAAAGTTTATCTTGGTATAGCTTTTTATCTAATACAACACATTTGACATTATCAAACACATCAGAATTATTTTATAATGTTTACAGAGATAGTTTCACTTAAAAAAACCTAAAATTTTAAAAATTAAAGATAACAAAATTCTTACCGTGAAACTCGGAATTAAACTATTTAATTATATTTAATTACGACCAACAAATTTGACACAAGACAAGTATTTTCCTGCTGATTCTAAAGCAATCATTTAGTTATTTTGACTTCGAGTCTAATTTGGCGGGAAAAAGTCAAAAATACTATCCGAAGGTCATTAATTCGTAAAAATGTTATACAAAGTTCGAAAGATTTATGAGCCATTGGCTGCAAAATATGGCGGGAATATCTCATTGATACCATTCGCAAACTATGCGAACGTCATCAATTCACCGAAATGTTTTATAAACTGCGTAAGATTTATGAGTGTTTAAACTTTGTTACAGTGATCGGATTGTTTATTGGAAATAATTGTCGGAAATCTTATCGTCTGGTAGACGCCAACGAACATAATTTATAACTCCTTTTTTTCCCGGTATTGCTTTGAATTATGGTTACCCATTCCTACTCTTTGAAGGCAAAAAAATATACAAAAATTGAAGCCACTTTTGATTTTCTTGCCACTTTTTGTGTTTTATTTTAAACCAAATAAAAATTCGCCAGAGTACAAGGTCTGAGCCCCCCCCCCCCCCCAAGTGTTGCGTCGGGTGGGGGGGGGCAGATAATTAGTAAGAATAAGATAAGCTGTTTTTTTATCAAGATTGGCTGTTTATTAATATTTTTTATAAAAAATGCAACCCCCCCCCCCCCTAAAATTTCAACGACGCAGTTTGCGTCGTTGACCCCCCCCCCTTGTAGGCACCCTGTTTTCTTGGTACAAAGTCATACAAAAAGCAAAGAAAAACAGTTATCCTGAAATCAGCTCCTATGAAGTCGAAAAACTAAAGGTTGAAGTGAATGTTCAAGCTCTTTTAGACCATACAGCTCAAAGAATAATAGACTGCACATTGAATGATTTGAGCAATTATTAATATGAGCAGTTAAACTGTTTGAAACTTATTTCAAAATAGGGATATGATGGCAGCTCAAGTCAAAACCAATATAAACAGAAATTCAAATCCACTAATTCTTCAGATTTCGAATGTACCACTGAACTGTGTTTCGAAGATAATGATCTAAAATATATAATGTGGAAGAATCCTAGACCAGCATCACCTCGATTCTATCGTCCAATACTTACAGTTTATAGAAGAATCAGCAGAATTTGCAAAACCCATAGTAGAGTGCACCGAAAACCAAATATTACAATCTCATTCCAACAATAGTAATATTAAACAACCTAAGTCTACAAATTAAACATAATATTATATTTACAATGGTGGATGGTAAAATTTGTAATGGAGTTACATCTTACCACGTCTCCGTAGAGGTCTTATTTTTGTGGATCAAAAGAATTCAACAATATTTTAGAAATCATATAGTGTTTTCTCTACTGATTCATGAATTATAATGGTGTGACATGCGAATGTGCGTACGATAAGGTATGAATGATTTTATTTCTTTGCATAAGATTTTAATTTTTAGATTTATTAATATAGTAAGTTGAGTTTTAAATTAAATACTAGTTCTTATTATTCCGTGAAAACGGATATTATTAATTTTAGACAATTATTTAAATAAAAAATTAGGGGTTTAAAAAATAATCATTATTAGGGGTTTAAATAAATGAACCAAATGTGATAATTTCAATCTGAATTACTTTAAATATTTGAAATTAGAGCTGTACACTTCTAAAAACATACTAAATACCTAATTATGATGTTTTTAGCCTGATGATGTTTTTTTGTTTTTGGAGAAATTACAGAATTTTGGTCAGGTTTTCACCCCTTTTGCCCCACTGTGCAACGGCGGGAAAATGGCTTGGGCCCGAGTATGTATAATACTAAGCCAGAAATATTATCCGAAGGTCATTCATTCATAGAAATGTTATATACAAAATTCTGAATATTTATGATGTCTGCTTCAAATACTATAACAGTGATTAAGAAATGTTTATGAGAAATAATTGTCAGCACATTGCTTTCTTCGACGCCGGGCCTCTTAAAATAGAATTATCATTTTGCAGATTGTTAAAGATTTTATTTGCGATTCCTGTTTTATTATGTGATTTATAAAAAATTAGAAAATTTTCAAATACGTTTTTGTTAGAAATTTATATTTTCAGTTTTTTTTGTTGTTGTTAATAATAAACATGAAGTTCTGTTATAATTGATCACGACTTATTTAGTGCCAGCTACTGTTATTGTTCAAAATCAACTTCACAAAACTTCAACACTTTCAAACAAAGCGTCGCCGATTTGCTTAGGAACCTAAACAATATCTAGATCAATCGACAGAATATCACATAATTTCCTGTTTCAGATTGACATAAAAACTAGCTATTTTAAAATCTAAATTAAAAATTGAAGTATCAGAAACACGTAATTATTTTTTGTACAATTTAGGACTACATGCAGTCGGTTTGAAGCAAAACAAAAAATGCTGTATTCCATATTTATAATTTTCAAATACAAAAAAAATTAGGCAACTATGTCCATAAATTAAGAGGCCGCTATAGGCTGTTACCGTTTTATGGAGTAAAAGATACACCAAAATTTCACATTGTAAAATGCCAATATGCAAAGCTCTTTATTAAATATTTTAACAATGTACATACTTTTAAAATTAAGGCAAAAAATCAATAAATATTGTTGTTGAACTATAATAATCTATAACGTAAAAATTTCATTAAGAGAAAATGACTTAAAATTTTATTTGAATGCAAGAAACTGAAGAGATTTATCTTTTTTTGCTACATTACAAATGGAAAGAATACTGTTAAAATCCCGCCACTCTACCGTATTCTAACTAAGATATGTAATTTTATGTCTTTAGTCATCTTTATACAACAACCAGCCACGTACTATTTTTAAGATCCAGGTGCACATTAAAAAAAATATATAAAACAATGTTTTTCATTATTAATATTGATCAATATTTTTGGTGCCCAAAAATGTTTTAATGTAACTTTGAAACTCAATGTATCAGTTATATCAAATATAATTAACTCCTCAGTATTAGTATCCTTTCTTTATTTGCCCAACCTTCTGAAGGATACAGACGTATAAACCCGTCAAATGACTGTTTTTCCAGCAACACACATATTTTTTAAATTTTTATAAATTTAATAATTTTATTAAATTCCAAAATTTAAACCATGGAGGACTCATTTATAACCACCTACTACAGAAATATAATTTTTTAATTAAGAAATTAAATTTTCAGTTAAAATTTTAATTTAAATCTTAAGCAGTGAAAACAAGTTTACATTTCAGCCAATTTTCTTTTTCAGAGGGTTAACAAGCTTAAAATATTCAAATTATATAATTACGAAAATCTTACCGGAATCACTGTCATAACACTTCAAAATAAGCTCCTGGGTATTTATAGTACAGTGCATTTTAACTTCATTTAGTTTTTTAAAAATCAAATAGATGCATTTAATAAAGTGTATCTTTGATTTGATGCTTCTCTCCGATTCGAAAACAACAATCTAAGCGGGAAAATTGCACGAATGTCATTGGTGAAAAAGAAATATGCGGGAGTCATCATTTCATCGAATTGTGTTATACAGACTGCGTGAGATTTATGGCATGAGAAGGGCAGCTACAAGTGTTTTGTTTCAGCTTTAAAGAAGTGATGGGTTGTTTATGGGTAATAAATGTCAGAAATGTTCGTCAGGCGCAGACGCCATATCCGATTATCTATGTTCTACTTTTCGTAATGTTCTTAAGGATTTTGGGTTACCATTTTTGATTCTTGAAGGTTAGGGGGGAGGGTTTAGGTTATGTTAGGTTATGCCCCCCTAACCTTCAAGATGTTTAGGTTATGGGGAGGCCTTCATGTTTAGGTTATGGGGGGAGACAGATGATTAGAAAGTTATTAATTATCAAAGATTAAGAATTTGTTAGAGTTGTATCTTAGACAAAATAAACCATTTACATTAAAAATTTCTAATTTTTTTTCGACCCCCCCCCCCCCCCAAAAAAAAAAAAAATTTCAACGACGCAGACTGCGTCGTTGACAATTGTAGGCACCCCTGTTGAACATACCAATTTCTAAAATTTCACTAGCAACACCCCTATTTGAAAATATCTTCAACTCTTGCGCATGATACATAAGCATATTCATGAAGTAAACAAACGGGTTCTGGGGGGGTTGACCCTAAAAAACCCTCCGTGGTTGCGCGCCTGCCGGGCGTCGCACAGTGGGGTATTTCACCCGAATTCTTGGCAATAAATCAAAAATAAATAATAAATTTTTTTTTTAGCTACAATTATAAAATTGGTGTCTTTTTATAGCTAATTAAGTGGTGCATCTATTCATATAAAGAATTATTATCTCATACAAAAACATTCGTTTTTATAAGCATCGAAAGTCGGAATTTTGATAAAATTATTGTACTTTTTTCTTGCATTTTAGCGTTTTTTTATGTTTACTAATTAAGTTTTGGCTCGTTAAATTTTTTTTGTTCAAGACTACAATAGGTGCATGTAATAGAGGAACATTTGAGTTTTATTTTAAAATAAAAAAATGTTTTTAAAAAAATAGTTTTGACTTTAAATTTAACAATTAAAGGTAAAAAATATATTTTTTTATAACAAAAAGTTTAAAAATTTGATATTTTGTTAAGGTGCCCGCCTGAATCCGGCACATCTACTACCATCAACATATTCCTCAAACATTGGTTTTTCATGTTCAATAGTCAAAACTTGCTACTTTTTGCTATCTTTGCAACAAAAATTGCTTTTTTTTTTGCAAAATAGCAAATCCAAGTATGTGCTTAAAATTTCCAGCAACAATTGGATTTTTGCTGGATATTCTTTTGAGAAGTCTTATGTATGTTTTCGAGGATGCTGAATAGTAAAATGAGGTTAATTAATTCAAAAAATGTGAGTTTGAATAAGTATAGGCAAAAAAAAATTTATAAAGTACTTTGCTTATGGCATTATTTTGGTCGGATAGTTTGACCACGCATGTCTTAAGGTAGAAAGCTTTCGATCCAATTTAGAAAACACAATTTTTTCTTTACAATAAATTGTTCAAAATAATCCTTGGACAAATCATCATTTAAAAATATTCTTCTACAAAAAAAACTTTAAATATGTATGATACAGAAAAAAAGTGAATTCAATGAAATACAAGTAAAATAATCAAACTCTTTTACTTTCTAAAAAACAATTAGTTATATACAACGTTAAAGTATTAAATATATATTTCTTTTATGAAATGCATTAAAGTAATATATGTACAACACTGACATTTAACAACTTGAAAATAACTTTTCGCAAAATTAGTGTAAAAGGATCACAGCAATAAGCATACAATTCATATATATTATATGGTATAAGCTAAATTGTTTATAAACATATAATAAAATTGAACCATAATTAGGTTTTTAAGTTTAAATGGCTCTTTTATATACTACAAATAAGGTTGATTTTTACTATAAATGAATTTTAACAATGTATATTTTGACTTGATTTATAAATGGATTCAATTTTTTGGACTAATAATGAAAGTGATAAAACAATAAAAAATAATGTAATAATATTAAGGTTATTGGTTATTAATTATCGCTATCTAAATCGGTAGAAACATCGTTTTCATTTTCCGAGTGGATAGTCTGTTGATTTGAAGGCTTCAACATTTCAATTACTTCTTTGGGAAGTTTAGGGTTTTTTTTGTGGTAATTGTCGGAAGCTAGTTATGTATGGATCAGAAGATATAAGTAAATTGTTTAATACGTCTTGGTTTGTACAAATCCTTCTCTCCTTTCTTTCTCGAGTATTGTTTTCTGTACTCTGCAAAGTCCTTATTTCTTGCTTCTTGTGCTTCTTCACTAAGTTGACCAATGAGAAGTAAAGCATGTTTAATAATAATGGGTCCGTGCATCAGAATTTTATGCACCGACGTAGGCATTGGATACCAAGGATATTTGGACACAAACATTGTGGCTGTCGGGTAGCAGTAGATTTCAAATTTGTCAATTTTGATTTCATATCCACTTGAAATTGTTTGCAATATTTTATGAATACAAGTAATAACTGTCTCTTCAATTTAGTTATTTTTGTAGTCAATTCGGGATTTGCAAAGAGCCGCCTTGCAGTGTTGCCATCATTACTATTTCCAAACGCTTGCTTTGGTTGATCAATAATTAATCCCACATAACATATTGGGTTTCAGTGCCGAAATGTGAACGATTGGGGGGGGGTAAGTGAAAGTAAGTCTACTCTTCCTGCTGAAAACAGTTGTAGGAGTAGGTTTGTTTCGGGGCATGGAACAATTATATGGCAGTGAATATTGTTTAAAAAATATGTATGGTGATCAAAGTTAAACACGAATATGTTTTTGAAGATTCTGAAAAGAAATCGAAAATTTCTACTTTAAGACATGCGTGATCAAACTATCCGACCAAAGTAATGCCATAAGCAAAGTACTTTATAAAAATGTTTTTTACCTATACTTATTCAAACTCACATTTTTTTAATTAATTTACCTCAATTTCATATTCAGTATCCTCGAAAACATACATAAGACTTCTCAAAAGAATTTCCAGCAAAAATCCAATTGTTGCTGGAAATTTTAAGCACATACTTGGATTTGCTATTTTGCAAAAAAAGCAATTTTTTTGCAAAGATAGCAAAAAGTAGCAAGTTTTGACTATTGAACATGAAAAACCAATGTTTGAGGAATATGTTGGTTGGAGGAGATGAGCCGGATTCAGGCGGGCACCTTAACAAAATATCACATTTTAAAACTTTTTTGTTATAAAAAAATATATTTTTTAACTTTAATTGTTAAATTTAAAGTCAAAACTATTTTTTAAAAAACATTTTTTATTTTATAATAAAGCTCAAATGTTCCTCTATTACATGCACTTATTGTAGTTTTGAACAAAACAAATTTTAACGAGCCAAAAATTAATTATTAAACATAAAAAAGCGCTGAAATGCAAGAAAAAAGTACAATAATTTTAGCAAAAATCCGACTTTCGATGCTTATAAAAACGAATGTTTTTGTATGAGATAATAATTCTTTATATGGATAGATGCACCACTTAATTAGCTATAAAAAGACACTTGATGATTTATTGCCAAGAATTCGGGTCAAATACCCCACTGTGCGTCGCCTAAATAGCTGCCGACCTAAAAGCGTACAGCCAAAAAATACCGAAGCATAACACCCTGTGTGGAGGGAGTTTACATTAAATATCCTTCAAAGTCCCGACTCTCCGTACGATCACGCCCTTAAAATTTACGTTGGGTGCCAACTCAGGTGTCGGCTCGTCACTTAACAATGGCCAATAGCCCTCATGGATAGCTCTAGTTCGACGATAATTCAAACTAACCCTAACCCATACAACTGGATGGGTATAGCTACCCTACCTTAAATTTTTAACTTCGCCAAAAGGCGCCAGTTCCAAAAGTCAATCGACCTTTATATCATAGCTGTATTAAATCGACAGTTTCATAAACAAGAAAAGCCTGGTCAGTATACATTCAAATAATCAATATAAAATAGGATTTCAAATACATAGGCACATACAAGCTGAATTTTATTCTGTTTAAAGTCTTGTTAAAAACTTGAAATATAGAGATTTAGATCAAAAATCGAATCATTAGCTACAGGCTACCATATCATAGCTGAACCTTTATTTCTGTTTGTAAACATAACTGAATAGAAATAAAATAGTTATAATATCCATCTTTTGAACTGCCAATAATTATTCGAAATATAATTGGAATGAGTTATATGTCTGAATCTACAAGCATATAAAAAAAGTAGTTTAATAATTAATTTCTAAGAAATCCTTAGGGCTTGTTTCAACACTTTGCCACAAAAAACAAATACAACCAATGAATCGCAGTTCGGAGCGGTACGGTATAAAAACAATGAGCTTGTTTCTATACTTTGCCACAAAAAACAACCATGAAAAATGTAAATTTACAAACTAACATTCAATTTTAAATCATCGCGCTTTTTGTTATATAATTTTCGACGCTTGATATTTCTATTTTTCAAATTAAAAATATAAAAATTGAATAAAACACAATCCATAATGCTATTCCTATGGAGAAATTGACTCACTTTTGCACTGCCTATATCTCTTTGGGTTCGAATTAAAATTAAACCCGCTTCCTTGAAATCGACTACAAAGTTGACTACATGCCTATCGATATTCTAAAAAGAATATTTCTTAAAATTTGGTAGCTCTACCTCCAATAGTTTGGGCTGGGCGTTGATACGTGAATGAATGAATGAATAGATGAGTGAGTCAGTCAGTCAGTCAGGACTTTGCCTTATATATATATATATATAGATGAAGATGCCTCAAAGGTTGCATAGCAACAGGAGTTAGTTCGACTACCGAGGTTTCACTTACACAGTGAAGGCTAGGCGAGAAGTGATCCTGTCTGCTGGCACCACTAACAAAGCGCAACTGCTCATGCTGTCCGGGATAGGCCCGAAGGAGCATCTCGAAAGTTTATATGTAAGTAAATATTTATTACTGGTTAATCTCGTTCATAACAACTTCGGATAAAAGGGCAAATTGTTTATGGCGTTCTAAAACTGTGGTCCCTTCGATCATTTTGATAAGACCTTAATTTTAATGTACCTTGCTAAAAAGTCTTTTTCGCATCTTAATGTCTTGGTTATTACGATTTAACCAACCTTTGGTAAAAAAAAAATAGGTTTGTAACAGAATCTGTCACTTAACTCGCTTCCACATATTTGTGTTTAACAGGAAAAAACGCGCCAAACACAACATTAATTCTATATTTAACATTTACAAGCTAAATTTGGCTAGTTTCATTTATTTTATTTCGAAAATTCAATAATTATTACTTATCGTTTGCAAAAATTAATTTATATTTTAAAGAATAAATATGTCATATTCCTCGCTTTTAAATAGAATGAAAACATTTCATATCACCATACAAGGATTCCGTAGTGAAATATATTTGACGTCATTTCAAACTGATCTATGTTGCAAAAATAAATTTATTTTAATTTATTGTCTAAAAGAATTAAAGTTTCTCGAGCGATTGTTGCGAATGGCAAATGTGATTTAATTCTAATAAAAACAGGGCCTTTAGCTATTTGTAATTCAAACTTTTAAACGCCAAAATTAACTATTTTCATTAATCTCCTTTCTCAGATTTAATAATTAGACTTTATCGTTTGCTAAATTTGTTTGAAGTTCGAAGAATAATGATGTAATCTTTTTTAATAAATATTTTTGTCGCCACAATTTCCCATTTACATTTCTTTCGAAAATTCACTTATTTATAATTTGTTAAATTAATTTACAGTTCAAAAAATTTATAATTTGTACAATTGATGCTTTAAAAATAAAAGCGAAACTTAGCATATTTTTTTTATGTTAAGTTAGAATTCTCTATGCATCTTTCTACATACATATATATAGAACCATTAAAAGAACTCTATTGTGATAATACAACAATCCAAACCGAATTATATCACATAAATAAATATTTTTTCAAAAGTGTATTTTTATTTTAACAAAAGTTTCTCGTACGTTTAACGAAATGGCAACAGTGAAAATATTGAATAAAAATGGAATTTGCATGTTATTTCAATGTAAATTAAATTTTTAGTTATTTAAATTTTAAATAAGCTTCTAGTTTAAATTTTTTAATGAAATTTGGCATGTAGCCTAATCTGATTTTTTGTTTCAAAATGACGTATCCCACTTGTCTGTGGGACTTGTGGATGACAACAGTGAAAATATGAATAAAAATAGAATTTGCATATTATTTCAATGTAGATAAAAAAAAATTTAGTTATTTAAATTTTAAATAAACTTCTAATTTAAATTTTTAATGAAATTTGGAATGTAGCCTAATCTGATTTTTTGCTTTAAAATGACGTATCCCACTTGTCTGTGGGACTTGTGGTTCTTTCTGTGAAAGTGGGTGACAGACGGACAGACAGACGGACTGAACGATTATAAAACCTTCCACTTTTTACGTTATAAACGTAGTGTGGAAGCTAAAAATTATTAATAAATATTAGAAGGAGATAATTATAATTCAGTTTTAATTAAATCTACTCAGAATCAAAGCATCGCTAAGTTAGCTTTTTGACTTGAAATTAAACTTTTGATGACCTTTCGATAATGCTAGATGTTCTCTGTCCTCTTTTTCTATTTATCTGCAAATCAGATCAGAAATGATTAATAATTAATATAAGTGTTTTTCCTGGATTCCGTTGCAGATTCCCGTTGAGCAAGACCTTCCTGTCGGTAACAATCTTCAAGACCACGTCGCCGTTCCCATACCTTTTCAGGTGGATCCAAGAATACCTTCTTTTCTGCAAAAAGTAGTGGACAAGTAGCAAAGAGTAGTTCAGTGGTGCAGTACATACAGAATAGAACGGGTAAAATTTAGAATATTATGGCCTGAGACTGTGGTGGTTCACCACACGCACAACCTCATCAACCATCAGATGGCGTTGATTTACTATCCAAAACTAGATGGCGCTGATTTACCATCCAAAACTAGATGGCGCTGATTTACCATCCGAAACTAGATGGCGTTGATTTAGCACTGCGTCCCTATCAGTGTTCCAGATAATAACAAAAAACAGTAGTATAAAAGCCAAGGTAACTCATCTCCACCTTGTGGATCCTTTTGGTAGACTATGGGTTACTGAGGCTGCTACATTGGAGACCCGGACGTGAGCGTCACCCACCCCAACGATACTCCTACGATGCGCTCAACCACGGTTGCTCATTCGCTGCTGCTGCACGCAACTCAACTCAAAGTAGCACAATGCACAGCGAAGCATGGTTCCTTACCTCGTTGATTAGGGCAGGAGTGGTGTGGCGGTTCACCACACGCGCAACCTCATTTAAACATAAGATGGCGCTGATTTATCATCCAAAACTAGATGACGATGATTTACCACCGCGTTCCTACCAGTATTCTATATAACAAAAAACAATAGTATAAAATCCGAGGTAACTCATAGATCATGCTGTAGATCGCCTTCATCAGAGAGATTTTGTGCCTTAAAAATATTGTCTAATGCTTTGAGAGGCTATATACACATTCGCCAAAACTAATAAAAACTATTAATCTTATTTAACAGGGGTTTTAACATCCAATGAAGCAACATACTTGTTGGCATTTTTAAATGGTCAAATACGTCCAGAAATCGATTTTCCGGATTTCGAGCTCTATTTCGTGGAGGTCCCACCGATTTTTGCTAGGAGGCAGTTCGGAATAAAACCAGAAGTAAGTAACTAAGGATCTTGACAAGGCCTCATAATTATGAACCTCAGTCAAGTGATGTTGTAATTGGTTTCACCCCATTTATTTTATACTATTCTACGCTTTATTTTCCAACAGGTGTACCGACAAGTGTACGGTCCATACGATAACTCCACAATGTTCATGTGTTTCGCGTCCCCAATACATCCTAGGAGCAGAGGTACGGTGAGGCTTCAGTCCGCCAACCCATACGACCCGCCGCTCATAGACCCCCAACTACTTTGCTAATCAAGGTGACATGACAGAGATGATAAACGGTAGGTCAGGTCTCCTCAGGAATAAGGGTTTTAGAAACGAAGAAAAATGCATTAATGTGGGGTTATTTTTTAACTATTTTTAATTCTAGTATTAAAGTATTATATTTTATACTAGTATTGATCGTATTTAATTTTGATGCTATAGTATTTAATCAACTAGAAAATTCTATGCAGTGGAAGAGCCTAGATTCCATATTGTATACTGCAAAAATCGGACAATCCTTCAGGAACTCCAACAGATTATCATCTTCCAATCCCGTATTATATTTCGAATATCATACTATTTAAACTATGAATCTGATTTGTATATTTAATACCCATTATTTTGCCCCATAAAACAATATCAACTTTAACAAATTTATATATCGTTAAGCCTCTATCCAAGTCCCTATCCGTGCGGACACGGGCAATTTTTACGATTGATTGGTAGATTCTTGTCAATCACTAGTTGTGAAACTGTCTGCGTCCTCACGGACTGGGACCATAATTATTATCTTTTAATTACAAGCACAAAGTGGTGACACAGAGTTACCTCTGCACACTTAATAGACAATTCGAACGAGGCGGAGCGTGGTTTGTGGGATTTAAGGCAACGGCTGACGCAACTGTATGCATGGCCATTCCAGTTGTCCATTTGTGTTCATTGATTGAAATTCTTTCAATCCTGATTGATTAAAGTTTTAACATGAATTAAATTTATGTCAAAATGTTATGTATAAAGTGTGCTTTGAAAACTGAACTGAATTTTCCTTTTCAGCAATAAAGACATGTCTAAAAATAGGAAACAGTGACACAATGAGAAGGAGAGTTGGGGCTAGACGTTTGTCCGCAATAGTGCCTGGTTGTGAAACATTAACTGGTGACCAATACTTGGAATGCATGGCAAGGACAAAAGTTGTTAGGACTAACCATCAAGTTGGAACAGCTAGAATGGGAGACCCTAACAACCCTTATACTGTGGTTGATTCCTTACTAAAGCAAGTATCTATTTAATTTTATACTGACAGAATTTTTAAAATTTTGTAGTACTTTCATGTGCGAGTCGTCACGTTACACGTTTCAAATGAAATGTTTTAACTTGGAAAACAACCACACCAAAGGAGTAAGAAATTTAACTATTAACAGTTGCTTATTTCATTACATTTTTTAAACATGATAAGAGTGATTGGATGAGTTAATTAAGAAAAAAATGCCTCAGAATTTAAGCTCTCATCTTCAATTTCATTTTTAGTTTTTAAAGAATCGGTTCTCTACTTGCAAATTCAAACTATTAACTGAATCAATCATGATATATTAATTTGGCAATAATTGTTTATTCCTTTTCTAGAATCGATATGGCAGTAGAAAGTAGAAGAGGCGTGGTATGTGCTAAAAGCAGCAAAAATAAGATAAAACGGCATACAAATCAATAAAAACTATTATTTTTCAGAGTCAAAGGTATGGAGAATCTCAGAGTAGTGGATGCATGTGTTATGCCAACTGTACCGTTTGGAAACACGAATATACTGACCATCATGGTGGCCGAGAAAGCATCAGACATTATCAAGAGCACAATCAACTGTTTTACGCAAAATCCTTTTATAAGCCAAAACAAATTACCAAGTTCCCCTTATTACCAAAAGCCACCCCTCAGTCCAAATGTAATTCTATAATTGCGCATAAAATATCACATCTTCCAAAAGTACCTAAACACAAGTATACGATTTCAAAGGGTAATCTAGGCTGTGATTGGCTAATTTTCAAATCCTATAATTAAAACAGGCAATCAGAATCTAGATTATCATTCATGTTCCAATCGTGTATGCTCATGTGTTATGTTGTAGCATTAAACACATGTGGCCAGTAGTGCTTTACACAACAGTTTGAAAATTTAAACATTCATTCAAACAAAATTCAATATCCATACATAAAATAGTTAAATATTTATTTGAAAAATTTTGCTGTACAAACAAGAAAAAGGTTAAATGTAATAATCAGAAAAGTGATAACCACAAAGAAAAAAAACTAACTAAAAACCACAAAAGTTCAGTTTTATCGCCTTCTGTTTTGATCCTGGGCATGTCTTTCGACAGATGACATGCCATCATTGAACTTGGTTCTGAATAACACATTGGCATTGTTGAACATACCATCCTTAAGAGACACAATGATAAACTAAAAAAAGAAAAAAAATTATAAAATATACATTTAAATAAATTTATATTGTAAAGAATTAAACATAAATTTATGTAGAAATGACATCATAGCATGTTAATATTTTACTAAAATTATGTATGTAAAAATTCCAGTAACTTAAAAGAGAAATATTCGAATAGGTATAATTTATAACGAATTATTTACATATGAAAAGCTACAATACGAAACTCAAAAAGCTATTTTTAAAAACATGCGAAGTTATTTTTCAAAACAGGCTTGTTTCATTTCCTCAATAAATTTTATACTTAGAATTCAGGAAGTTTTGAAACATTGTGCAATCATGCACTTAGGACTTAAAATTGGATTAGATCGAAAAAACATTTCCAAAACTGCATTATTTGTACATTTTATCTAAGATTTCTAAAGTTTAAAACAATTCCAGCTTGGCAGCAGTGCCCTTTTATAATTAATAAAACAAAAATAATTATAATTAATAATATAGTCAAACTTATGACGATAACTCGTTTATAATGATGTTACATAATACATGATTTCCTACACTTTATATTCAACCTTGCTTATAACGTTACCCGTCTATAATGTCCTAAAAATTGTGGTCCCTTGAATGACACCATAACCAGGTTATACTCTAAAGCAAATTTATAAGTGTGATATATATTATTTTATCATATTTTTTCTTTATCAGGAAATTCCAAGATCTATGAGGCCAATTCGTAAGCAGCACTTATTACAATCATTTGGCTTGTCTATTTCACGCAGAGATGATATATGCAATTTAAAAATAGTTCATACTTCAAACCTAAAAAAATATAGCAATTTTCAATAGTAGCGAAAATATATAACATAATTTGACATACCTGAGACTTTGTAAAATGATTTTTCAGCATAGTTCCAATATTTTGTGTGTGGGATAAATCCAAGGCTGCATCTACCTCATCAAGAATGTAAATTGGAGCAGGATTAAAGAGCAGCAAGGATAAGATAAGGGAAAGAGCAACAAGAGATCTGGAAAAATAAAAACATTATGATTCAGTTTCAAAGAAGATACTCAAAGTAAGTCTTACTTCACATAAGATCAATTAAAACTTTAAGACAAATTCAGAACCTTTTTAGAGATACAATTTTTATTTTCATGCAATTTCATTTGTGTGCTAGTTTCAAAATATAATTGCACAAATTTAGGTACATAAAATTAACAATCAAACCTAGTTGATATTTTTCAAATTAAAATTTCAATAAAAAAATTTAATTTGTTTGGAATTTAAAACCTTAGTGCCATTTTTCAGTTTTGCGAAAATTCAATAAAAAAATTTGTTACTTTGCATAGTGTTGCTCAAATTAGACAGTCAATATTAAACATGTTCCTTATTATTTTTTATAGTTACACTATAAGTATTTTTTTTTAATCAAGAGTTATTGGATATATACAGTTGCAGGCTCTTTAAGTGTCTAAAAACAGATTCACTCAGGAGCTTTTAACAAATTATAAAGAAAACTACTACACTGCTCAAAACAATTAGGGGAATGCATGGTTCCATTTGGAATCATCAGTTGCAATTTTTTTCTCTCTAAGTTAAGCTCCTACTTATTTATCCTTAGATATCAGGATCATAGATATATGGATCATGTCTTTTGAAGAATTAACTGTTTGTTTTAATTAAATGAAAATATGAAAAACATGATAAAATAAAATTTGCTCTAAAACAATGTTATTAAACATTGACCCTCAATTCTTCATGCTTGCATTTTTAGATGTTTAAAATTTGATTTTAACAAATAAAGTTCTGAAAAAATTGTTATAATTTATTCAAAAGTTATGATTCCATTTTTCCCCCTTAAATTTTAGTTAAAAAAATTAAGATTTCCCCCTCCCCCTTTTTTACCATTTCATTCTGGATGCATAATGAATTTATTTCAGAAAATTTAGATTTTTAGAATAAAAAGTTGCGACTGAAAGGGTTATCAAAAGTACGCAAAGTGCTCCCGTAATATCAAAAGTACGCAAAGTGCTCCCGTAATTGTTTTGAGCAGTGTAGTTTTGTTTTTGTTTAATAAGTTAGGTGACCTACCTCTGCCCTCCACTGAGTTCATTGAGAGACTCCTTCCAGACATCTCCAAACGCAATTTTAAATTCTAAACCTTCAATGACGGATTTTCCCGGTGGAGCCACAAGTTGTGCTTTTGTACCCGGCAGCAAAGTTGTAAAAATAGACGAGAAATCCTAAAAGTTCAAAAATTAAATCGAATATAAACATTAAATATATAACTAAACATTTTGATTACTTTAATTATTTTGTGTTGTTTTTGGTAGAAACATATTTTTATGAATTCTATTGCAATCTGAATTGTGTCCAAATTATTTAAAATATGAAAGCAGATGTTTAAGGTACTTAATATCCCAATTGTTTTAATATTTGAATAGAAAAAAGAAACTGAAAGTATTTGTTATTGCTTGAATAAAAGTTTTATAAAAGATTTCGATATTTTTTTTATACTTTTGTACACCTTAATTTTAAAAGACAAACCACTTTGGGAGAGGGTTCGGTGAGCGAGAGGTTTACTGAAAAAGTTTTCCAAAAACTTTTTGGATTTTAGCTAAAATGTTAAAGATTTCAGAATGGGAAAAGTTTTTAAATAGGCTTTTTTTTTAACAATGCTGTCAATAAAGTCTAGCATATATAAATATGACCTAGGATTCATAAAAGTATTTTATGTTTTCACAATAACTTGTTACTACAGTAAAAGTATAAGCATGCTATATGAAAACAAATAATAAGCTAATTATACATACTTTGTTAACTTTTTCACAAGCAGAAACAAGAGCATTATTTTTCTGTTGGTCAAGTTCTCTGATAACCTTTTCGATCATTTTTTTGTCCTTCAGCACAAGTTGCTTCTTTTCAATGAGATTCACATACTGCAAAGCAAGGCACAATATTTTACAATACTTAATATTTGTTTGAAACTAAGTTATTAAATATTAGCCTATACCAAGTTTTAAAAAATTTAATAACTATTAAATAACTACATTAATACATATATTTTAATATTTCAAATGAAATTGAGCTGACTTACTAACAATTATGTCATGACAATTCAAAACCAAACTAATTAGATGTTATTAAAATATTCAATACAACAATTTTTTTTAAATGTTATTAAATAATTTATTTTATTAAACCATGTAACTAAATTACAATTTTTTTTTTTTTGTTGGTCTAGAGAAAAAGTTTTAAGTTTATGATTCCAGTTAGAAGTAATGCTGTTTCTAAGGCTATGTCCTCACTACGACATCAAATGCCAGAAAGGCAACAAAACTTGGCGACCGCCAAGGGCGCCAAGAGATGCAATGGCTTGGGGGCTGACTCTGCCAAGTCGCCAAGTTTTGTTGCATTTGTTGCCTAGTCAGGACATAGCCTAAGAAATTTATAGGATCTGGCAAACTCAAGTTAATAAATAATTGTACCTGAACCCACACAATAAAATCAGCAAGATTTTTAAAAGCATGTAGCACTAATAGTCAACATTAATAAAGAAAATTTAGACAAATAATGCAAGAAATATACCTGTTCTTCAACAGTGGATAACATATTCTGAGCTCTTGTATTAACATTCTTCTCCAATTTTTCAATGTTATCCTCAAGCCTCTTCAACATGGAAGAAGTTTCTTTTGGTTTAAACTTTTCGAAATCAAACTCTGAATTCTTCACTCCAAAGTACTTCTTCTGCCCTTCAATCCATTTGTTCTTTTCCAAGAGGTATTTTAACTAAAAACACAAAGAGCAATGATTGATTGACTTTTCTTCTTTGCATATTAAAATATAAAAATAATATTGTTTTAATAAGGTGATAACAAACAGGGTTACTTTGAAAAATCAAAGTACTTTTTTTTTAAAAAATTTCAACGAGTATGAATAAGATTGTTATTGATTGTAAAGATGTTTTATATTTTAATCTTGCATGACTATTTCTCGATTTTTATTAAAATGGAAACTTTGTGAGTACTTATCATAATACATATTGCTACTCCTTGACAGACACAATTATTTCTTTTTAAACTTTTTTTAACTACCTTCTTACTAGCTTCTGTGGAGTTGTCACCACTATTTTTAATATCATGTTCCAATTGCTGCTTCTGCAATTCAGCATCGGCAACCTTTTTAGCCATCGCCTCTTTTTGTTTGCCAATTTTGTTGATGTCACTGCTGTGGCACTTCAGAATAGCCTTTTGTTTTTTAAGTTCATCTGTGAGCTGTGCAACTTCCTCCTACAATAAGAATATTTAAATTTGTCACGATATATATTATTTTACCTTTCAAGTTTAAGATTTTTTAATATAACAGCAGCAAATTACACAGAATATTCGATTTAAAAAAAAAAGCTAGATAATTCGGATATTTTGTATCAGAAATCATGGATGGAAGATGTAACCTAAAGATTTTAACATTTTAAATAATACCTGTTTGAAATCTTGCAAATGTAATTGGGATGGAGAAAAAAGATAGAGGTTCGTACTCTATCTATGATAGTGAATTCGAGTGCTAGGAGTGCAGAATGTAATTCAGGTTAGCGAATAATTTAAATATGTTGTTATTTGAATGGTCTAGACTAGACAAGAATGAGAAAACAAGGGTGTAAATGTTTGACAATTGGCTTCTGTAAGCCAACCTTTTTGGGGGGGATCGCTTTTGGCGATTTTTAAATTTCGGGACTTATTTTAATTGACATCCTGATAAAGTACGAGAAACACTGAAGGAGAAATTTCATGTCAATTTCAGGATGGGAAAATATCGATGATAAATTCAGAGTTAGCCCTTAAATAAAAAATTCAGATTTAGGAAGACGTACGAACTGGTATAGGCTTAGTTATTCAGTACATTTTGAATTAAAATTCGATTATATGCGTTTTCCAGAGTTCTATTAATTTCCATGATTATCATTGAAAAACTAAACAGTTTTCTAAAATACTGTACAAACATAATTTTTATTCCAATCATCCATAAATCAGATCAACTAAAGAAACTAGATAAAACAGTTGTTTTGATAAGACTTTCTCAAAACTGCATAAAAAGTTAGAACAGTGCCAATTATTTGATATTACTGATCATTTGTAATTTATGGTTGCAAGGTAATGAAAATAACACATTGCACCAAACTTGAAGAAAGAACACTTTTTCTATAAAGTTAACATGGCAAAAGCACATATCTTCTATACATGGTGCAACATATACTGGCCAAAGGATATACTGGCCTAGTGATTAATACAGGAAAGTGCTTGAATGAATATTGTATATTTAAACTAAAAAGGGTTTAGTATGTCGAGTTTAAGAATTTATATATCACTAACTAAGTTCATCAAAATGCATACTTTAATGGCATTGTGCTTTTCTGCAGCTTCCCTTAGTTTTGTCTCACAGTCCTCGATAGCTTTCTCATTAGCTGCAATCTGTTTTTCGTATTCGGGAAGACCTTCTTTAATGCCCTCGATTTCCATTTTCATACCTTCCACTTCCTAAAGAGAAATTGTAATAAAATTAATTATGAGTAAGTAAATAAAAAGTGCATTAGCAGAAAGCAAAAAATTGAAACAATTGTTTTGAATTTAAAGACATAACATACATGAAAAATTAGTTAATGTATAATTTTACTTGATTTCAGTAAAAAGGAAGTTAGTAATTTAAAATATTTGGAAATATTTCAATTTACATCAAAACTGAGAATATCTTAATTAAAATAAACTTAAACCATAAAATTTGACAACAAAGGAACTAGTAAATAAACTTCTGTAAAAGATATAAACAAAAATCCAACTTACAGCTAAAAAGTTATTATATTTATCTAGGGATAAGGTAGCTTTTTTCTTGCACTCTGCGACAGCTTTTTCAGCCTCTTTCACTTTACTTTCACGGGTACTTTTCGAACTTTTATTTTCTAGTTCCTTAATAAGCTTCGCAGCACTTTTCTGCTTTTCTTTACAATCTGCCAGCTGGGTTTTGTGATCCTCTAAAAATGTGGGGAAAAAAATTTCAAGCAGTTTAACACAAACTTTGAAACAATTAAAACAAAGTTAAGATATGTAATGCTTTCACAAACTAAATGGATTATAAAATAGACAGAAATGAATTGGCTAACAGTAAAGATACAAAAGACAACTGTTATAAAAAAATATATAAAAAGAAATCTTTCATCAAAGAATAAACAAATAAAGAAGGAATTTAAAATTTAGTTTTAATTTCTGCAAATTAAGGTATTAATTTCATAATACATTTCCATTGTATCGAAAAAATCAGATATTTTATTCATTTAGCTTTCACTCATTAGATTGTCATATCTCAAGATATTCAAGAATTTATTTCTAAGTATAATAATGACATTTTAATAAGCATATAATTTAGAAGAATTCGAAATATTTATACACATGATAATTTTTTTTTAAATAAAATTTTGAATATTGGTTTAAAATATAAAATTAAAAAATAATAAGTTAACCAATAACTTTCAAATTTTGACACAAAATTTTAAATTTAATTCTAAATGTGTTTTAATGCCTTTTTTTTTAATTGATAAATTACTTAAGTTTGGATTTTTTATTTTAAAAAATGCTGAAAGGGAACAGCAATTAATAAACAAAGCAAAGATCTCTATATATATAAAATTTCAAATATCAGTTCATTTAAAATATTTCTTCACCGATTGCTTTGAACCCTTTCTAAAGCATTGCAATCTATCATATACATGTTTTAGGCATATTCTTTTCTATTACATTTTATTTAATTTAGTTTTAGCCAATAATATACAATATATTCAACTTTGGTAGGTTGTTTCCTATAAATACCATTAAGTCTCAAGGGTAGCTAAAACCCTTCAACTCAAATATACATTTTGCATAACATATTAAACATACCATAACTCTGTTGCATGTCTTTGAATTCTTGAAGTTGCTTATGATAAGTACTCTGTTCAATTTTAGATTTCAACAATTGGGCCTCATTTTCTTTCAATTCCCAATCTTCATGTAATGAATCATATCTAAAGAAAATAATTTCCAGACAATTTCAGGAAACTGCATTTTTATTGTTAATGGTGTTTTGGCTAATTAAATATTTTCAGGCAAAATTAAAAACATTTTTAACAAAATTTTAAGATTCTTTCTGTAATGTATACAACAATCATGTTAATTCTATATAATTGGCTTGTTACAAATGATGGTAGTTCCTTCCAACTCTTCATTCTCTTTTTTTCTTTGCTCAGTGCCCCAATTGGTGCTGTTTCCACATGATTGGTTTACTTAACTAAATTATTTAAGCTAAATTTACTATTTAAGAATGTATATTTTCAAAGATGATTAACTACTAGCTAACAGAAATATTACACACAAAACAAATGTATGTGTTATAATAGCTTTGACTTTTATAAGTACACATTTAACAATACAAGTCCTAGAGTACATGATTGTATACATCTATTTGTACATCATCGGTAATTTAATTTGCAACTTGCAGGCGTATTTGTACTTATAAAAATTATTGATAAAAAAAATTACCAAAAACTCTTTCAAATATTTCATTCAAACTACCTATATTTTGTACTTTAATTAGTGTGACTATTAAATTAACCGCAAAAACAATTGGGAAAAAAGTAAAATCTGGGTTTCAAGGTTAAATTACTTAATATCTAAAGTCACTATCTTCAATTTCGTTTAAACAAACCACATAACATAGGATTCTCTTTTATATGAGTTTTTTTTTTATTAAAGACTAGCTGACCCGACACGTCTTTACTCTAAATATTGAATTCTAATTGAAGGTTTATCGAAAAATCCATCGATCCTTGTCAAATGCAGCCAAAAATGTCCAAAGAATAATACCCCATGTGGTGGGAGTGCACGCTAAATATTTTTCAAAGTCCCGACGCTGCGTACGATGTAAAAGTTGCATTGAGTGCCTAATCAGGTGTTGGCTCGTCACATGACTGTGGTTCTAAATAAAGACGTCCATGGCCAATATCCCTCTTGTATAGCTCTAGTGCGACGATAATTCAAACTAATCCTAACCCATACAACTGGATGGTAATAGCTACCCTACCCTAAATTTTTAACTTCGCCAAAAGCCGCCAATGCCAACATTCAATTGTCCATATCATAGGTGTACCAAATTGACAGTTTCATAAACATAAAGTTTTTACGCTATTTGTAAAGGGAATTTACATTTCTTAGAAGTATTCATGATCTAGAACAGTAATCGCCTTTACTGCCATGATACATTGTAGCAATATCTTCACTTCTTACCATTTATAAACATCAATTAAATTCGGAAACAAAAAATCAAAAGATTTAAATTCTATAAATAAAATAAAATAATGATATTCAAATAACAATCCTACAAATTAAACTCACGTGCTCTGACGTGTTTATACTTAATTTTCGCTCACGCTGAACGCGCTGAAATTTTTTTCAAATTAGGAAACGAAATTTATAAATTAAAAGTTCATAACAATGCTATTCCTATGGAGAAATCGGCTCACGTTTTGCACTCCTACACCCGTTCGGGTTCGAATTTCGAATATCTCATTCATTAAGAACCTTCTCCTGACAATAACAAACACAACGAAAAAAGAATTAGTGAAATCGGTCCAGCCGTTCAGGCGTGATGCCGGCACAACGAAAAATGGGACCTTAATTTATATATAAAATAAAAGTGTTATGTTAAAAAATACTTCTAAACTTTTTAATACTGATATATAACTTTTTTTATTTGATATTTTACATTATTAGCTTAATATCTGTTAGTTCCTTAAGTAGGACATTTCGATCGATCAAAAAACTTTCAAAATCGATAAATCAAGAAATTTTTAAAAATTATTATTCCCAAAATCTTAAAAGATAGGTAAATTCAGAATTTCGGGAAGTCTTGCAAATCACAAATTATCAGAAATTATTCCATTGCGATATTTCCGAAATCGGGAATCCCTTGAAAGTCTGCTAATCTCGAAACTTTGAAAAAAGGGATTTTTGCAAAACATTGAAGTATGGAAGCATTTCAAAACCTTGAAGATCTACCAAAGAAAAAATATATCACCTTTGCTTTACTATTTTCATATTTGATATGTCCTTCTGCAACTGAGATAGTTGATTTTGTTTACATTCCAAGGCCTCCTTTAACTTTGGACAAGGAATTAGTTTTTCCAAAACTGTATCACCAGCTTGAATAGATCCTAGAATTAATAAAATAAATATATTAAAATGTTTATAAAATATGAGACAAATACATTAAACTAAAATTGATAATTTAAGGTGGAAAATAAATCATTTACAATCATTTATCATACAATCATTTACATAAAATTATCATTTCATTTCATTGAGATATCTTTAAAGAAAACAAATATATTTAATAATTAATATTGTTAGAATGAAATGATAGTCTGCAATTTTTATATTGAACCTCTTGTCCACAAAAACCTATTGCTTAGAACCACTAACACAGGGTATTTGAACGATGTTTCATTTAATAAAAATAAGGACTTTCATGAACAAAAAATTCTATATATAACAGCCTTAAGTATGTGGTTAATTATGAATGCATTTTAAGAATTATTTATTTTTAAATAAAGCTTTTGTGCTCTAGTACTTAATTTGTTTTAAAATATTAATTAATGATAATTTTTTTTAATAATAATTAATTGAAAATATATTTTGTTCAATAAGCAATTTTAAAATTCACAATAAAAATAATTATAAGCAGAGAGTTCGCAATTCACAGTCGCAAAATGCATCGTTTTTTCGATTTTGCAACAAAATAAATTTAGTCACAGTTATCGCGACTAAAGTTTTTTTTTTAATCTTCAATACTAACTTTTTTATAGCGTGGTTTCCAGGAATCTCCCCAAAAATAAATTATCTTGAAATCAGAAATATTCACCGATCCTAAATTTTTCAAACCATTGCTGTGATCATGTAATCTCAAAAATTCAGTAGTCCTAAAATCGCACTACTTTGATCTACAAATTGTGAACCTTCAGCAAACTTCATAAAATCTTGACGGTGACTCAAAAAATTGATTGTAAAATCCCCAAATTGTGGTGATTGTCAAAAAAGAAACTGACAAAAACTTTAAAAACTCAGACTACCGTATATCCACAAACTCAGCTGTAGTAAATTGTGATTTATTAAATTTTGAAACCCCAGCTATCCTAAAATCGCTAAGTTAATCACACAGATTGCTTCTAAATTTCTTTATCCAATTTCAAACACTGATTATAAAGACCTAAAATTAAAACTAAAGAACTTTTTAAGTCCTTAAAACTAAGCTTATTAAAAAAGGAGAAATTTCAAAAGACATTTAACAATGAAGACCAAAAAATAAAAACCATGCAACAAAAAACAGATCAAACAAATTTCAATTTTTTTTTTTAAATGAGCATGTTCACAGTCTACACCATCGACAAGCCTTCTTACCTCCAGTCAATGTTCCTTGTGGACTAAAAATCGATCCGTCCAACGAAACAGTTTCCTTTTTAATAAGGTGGTTAAAACAAACTTCACCAGCCTGGTCTATTGTTGGGCAAATTAATGTATGTCCGAAAGCATATTGCATGGCCGCAGTCAGTTTCTTGTCATAGGTGATACGGTGAAGAGCAAGGGCAACATTTCCTCTCCCAACAATCTGTTCCGCAGCTTGTACTGTTCTATCGTCAATAACATGGCTTCTCATCTTGTTCAGCGGCAGGAAGGTTGTCCTTGTTTTGAGTTGGCCTTTATCTAACAGCAATTGGCTGGTGATCTCGTCTTCCACTATAATGTTGAATAAGGTTCCTCTGGCAACCTTATCAAGAGCAAGTGATTCTTTGGGATCTTTGAGTTGCATATGCAAGGCGAGTGGGCCTATGACCTTACTGCGATCGAAGCGTGGGACTGGGTCGGCGTAGGAAAAATTCAGTCTCCCACTGCAAGAATCAGATTAAAATATCATCAGTCAATATCATGCATGGAATTCTTAACACAATGGCTTACTTTATCCGCAAAATTATAATAGTGAAAAGCCCTAATTAGGTTTCATTGTATATTAAGTAGAATACAAAAAAAATAAAATTCCATTATTTGAAAATCTTGCAATAAAAGAACTTTCAAGTAAAAAAATATATTTTTACTGGTAAAAAAATTACATCTTTTTGGAATTTAAACAACCCTCATAATAAGTTGATATCAAACTAAAAAATTTCAAATTTATAAAATCACTAAGAAAAAAATTAAACACATAAATTAATGTTTTAATTAACAAACATTCTAGAGGTAAATAAAAATAAAATAGATAAGTCCCCTTTTTAAAACAGGGAAACTTTGAGAAAAAGTTTTTGGTCAAAAACTACAGTATTTTTTAATTATTTTTTTGGGGGGGAAGGGGAAACAAAACATAATTCAGGTTTAAAAAGAAACTCATATCGGATTTTACAGTGCTTTTTTGTGTCTGATTTTCCAAAACCTTTATTACAAACTAAGCTCTCAAGTTTTCAGAAAAGAGTCAAGTGGCAGCAGTGGCCAGGCTAAAATAATTTACTTAAAAATGCGGTTTATCAGTTTTAGCTTCCACACTACGTTTCTAACGTAAAAAGTGGAAGGTATTATAAAAAATCGTTCAGTCCTTCACCCACTTTCATAGCCCAAACTACAAATGCTACAGCCAAGTGTGATACATCAAAAAAATCAGCACATGGAAATTAGAATACAGAGTCATTCCGCGTCAATTCAACACACTTTTCGGCAAAATTCTACCTCACCGTCTCAGATTTTGCTGAAATTTGAAACAACAGTAGTGTTTATATAGTTATTTGTGAAATGAAAATTTTTATTCACAAATATTGATCCGTTTAAAAAATATGGCACTTTAAAAGTTAAAAAAATTGGTCAAAAAACCGCATCCGACCAATTTTCAAATTGACCTAGAAGCTTTCCTAATTAAGCTAGAGACCTGGGATAGGTGTCATCTGACAGAGATTTGTATGAACTTTTTAATGGTATGTAACACACTTAGGATATAGAAGATTTTATTTAAATTAAAATTTAATTAAATTTTAAAATTTAAATTTTTTAAAAAAGTACATAATTTAAAATTTCGAAATTAATTACATGAATAGTTAGGACTCTTTCACATCATCTGACAAAATATCATGTTGGGATGAGAATGGGTTCATTGATAAAAAAATTCAAAACTAAAGCTTGTTTTTCATAAATAATTGTTTTTATTAATAAACTTGATCAACTAATTTTAAAAATTACCTAGATGGTTTCCTAATAAATTTAGAAATGGTATTAAGTGCTAGTTTACAGCAATTTATAAGACAATTTTAATAAAATATAACACACTCAGATTATAGAAGATTTTATTTAAATTAAAATTGAATTTTTAAAAAAAAAAATTAAAAAAGGCATACTTAAAATTTCAAAATTATTTTCATGAATAGTTGGTATTTTTTTAACAATATATGGGTAAAATATCATTCTGGTATAAGAATTGGTTCATTGCTAAAAAAAATCAAAACTGAAGATTGTTTTTCATTAATAAATGTTTTCACTATTAACCTTGATCAAGCAATTTTCAAAACGACCTAGGAGGTTTCCTAATTCAGCGATAAACCTGTGGTAGGTTTCATTTTACAACAATTTGTAAGACCTTTCTACATGTAACAAATTTAGAATATAAAAGATTTAAATTAAATTACAAATAAAAAAGAAACAGTGGAGCTTGTTTATCATTATTGTTAGTTAATAATTCAGCTTAGGAAGAATACTAATATTAACACTACCTTTATATTAAATATGAATGATAACCTGAAGAAAGTTTCATTTGTAGTTTGAAAAAGCCACATTTGTTTGGAAGACATCACTTTGAAGTAGAACATAACTTCTTCCAGTGGGAGTCACAGGATTAACTTTTGCTAGAATGTCCACTACTGACACCCACAAAACATCAGCGTTTCTTGGATACGAGAATGATGCAGCTGGCCCAAATGGGTGAAGAAAAGTTATCTTTACCTCATCAAGTTCATTTTTCTCCAAAACGTACCTGAGCCACCAGTTTCCTGCATACACCGAAACAGATTTTAATGTAAAAGCAGAGTGGCACTTTTCAGCCACATCGCATGGTAAAGGGCTTTGCGACGGAGTTGGAGAGCAATGAACCGATTCTTATACCAGACTGATATTTTACCCATATATTGTTTAAAAAATACCAACTATTCATGAAAATAAGTTTAAAATTTTAAGTATGCATTTTTTTTTAAAATTTAAAATTCAATTTTAATAAAATCTTCTATAATCTGAGTGTGTTATATTTTATTCAAATTGTCTTATAAATTGCTGTAAACTAGCACTTAACACCATTTCTTAATTTATTAGGAAACCATCTAGGACATTTTTAAAATTAGTTGATCAAGTTTATTAATAAAAACAATTATTTATGAAAAACAAGCTTTAGTTTTGAATTTATTTATCAATGAACCCATTCTCATCCCAACATGATATTTTGTCAGATGATGTGAAAGAGTCCTAACTATTCATGTAATTAATTTCAAAATTTTAAATTATGTACTTTTTTAAATTTAAATTTTAAAATTTATTAAATTTAATTTAAATAAAATCTTCTATATCTATTTTAATTCATTAAAAAGTTTACAAATTCTGTAGAACACTTCCAGTTCTAGTTAATAGAAGCTTTGTCATTGAAAATTGATGCGTTTTTGAAAAAAATTTGACTTTAAGTCTTTTTTAACGATCAATATTGTAAAAAATTTATTCTTAACTATATAACACTACTGTTGTTCCAAATTTCAGCAAAATATGAGACGGTGATGTTTAATGAGTGTGTTGATTTGACGTGGAATGACTCTACATTGAAAATTTCAGAAGAGAATTTGAATTCGAAGTACTTCAATTATTTAAAAAACTGCAAAATTTAATGCTCATTTAAAAAGCATAGGAAGCCATTTTTATTAGAATTTAATCACCATTGCCATTCGCAACAATCGCTCGAGAAACTTTTATTCTTTTAGACAATAAATTAAAATAAATTTATTTTTGCGACATCGATCAGTTTGAAATGACGTCAAATATATTTCACTACGAGATTATTTGTACGTTGATATGAAATGTTTTTATTCTATTTAAGGAGACGAGGAATATTACGTATTTATTCTATAAAATATAAATTAATTTTTGCAAACGATAAGTAATAATTATTAAATTTTCGAAATAAAATAACTGAAACTAGACAAATTTATCGTGTAAATGTTTAATATAGAATATCAATGCGGTGTTTGTCGCCTTTTTACCTGTTATACGCAACTGTTGTGTGGAAGCGGGTTAAGTGACAGATTCTGTTACAAAACTACTTATTTACTTAAAGTATCTTTAAAACTAAGATAATAAGTAAAACCTTTTTTAGAAAAACTAACCTAGTAATTGAGTCTAACTCTCGCTGATATTTGTTTATCTCTCTAGTCAACTCTCTCTCCTGAGAAAGCATATTTTCAAATGTATCTTCTTTGAAGCTCAACTTGGACATTTCATTCTGAAAAACAATTTTTTAAATGTTATACATGTAACACTAACTGTGATCTAATTTTAATTAGTTCATAGCATCATCATATACAACATCAGGATAACAAAACCCTTCTTTTACATCTATTTCCTTGAGACAAAAAACACTATCGTAAACTTGTATTAATTAAAAATAATCACAAAGCATACGTTTTCAAAAAACTTTTTTTTAAAAAGTTTTTCAATAAATTTCAGAAAGCCACGAAAAGTTATATTAGCTTAAAACTGCTTGAAATTTCAGAAAATTAAAGATAACAAAGACAAAGTCCTTTGGGGACTAAAAGAGAAAAAATAAGGATCTTTTTTAGGATAAAGAATAATTTAAAGCTTTTAAAGGTACCCCCCAAAACTCTTATTGATTGACGCACTTTAAAAGAGTTACACTTCATAAAGCCAGTTATAAACCCAGGAATTCAATTCCACGGACAGTTCAAGGGTTGTTTCCAATTTACAATTTTAGCATGTTAAAAAAGCTACATCTTACCTTCAGCTTTTGAACTTCATTAAATAATTTCTGATATAGGGCTTGATCTTGAGTATAACTTGTATCCTCCCTCTTATTTTCAATTGCCTTTTTAGCTAACTCAGCTTTAAGGTGCTTCATAGACATCTCCAGGGATTTTTCTTCGGTTTCAGCATCTTTCTTATCTTTCCCAGCAGCTGAAAACAAAAGTTATTTAGATGTTTAAATGAGAATATAACATATCTTTAAAAAAAATAATAAAACATACAACTAGTGAAACAATTGAAAGGCAAATTTATTAGGTGGAGATATTAAATTTTTTCTTTTTGAAAATGTAAAATTCGAGCTTCTAAAGGTACAATGTTAATTTATAAACTTTTAAGTCTTAGTCTACTATTCTTTGCATCACATACAATTACTTAGCTGTTTCCCTTAGGATACAAGGATAAAATTTATTTTTTAAAACTATATTTCTTTTTTTAAGGGGCTACCATCTTTTTCTTATGCAACAGCGCAGCAGCAAATACAACCAGGACCTACTGTTTGAAGCAGATTCTGAATGGCTACAATATTTTCAAGCCAGAAGTTAGATTACAGATACTTCTTTCAAGACTGAAAGAATTTCTGCTAAACTTCATGTCAAAGTAACAAAAAGTACTTTTAAGGAAAGGAAAAATTTTGACAGGAAATCTACAACCGTTCAAAATAGATTTCTGAAAAAGGTAAACTCTTGTTATACAGAGAACTACACCCGAACTGGCACAGATGCTTTTAAATAAATTCATAGCTAAATTTGATACATTTTTAATTAAAAATAATAATTTTACAAAAATAGTAAGTCTAACGTCTGTAATGTGACAAGATATCCCATTTTCGAAAGGACAATCCCGCCTTATACTGCATTGTCTTGCATACTCAATGTCCCACCAAAACATCCCTTTTTTTTACAGCCTCGCAGTGTCCAAAAAACTGGGAAATATAAATACAATATAGATTTTATAAAATATTTGCGAATACTCTGTTAAAAACATTAAAAAAATATCTTAAAACTATTATTAGTTCTTTAATATTATATTTAATTAACCAATAAAAGGCTAACTAATTACTAGTTATGTTTCAGATATTTGCTTATTATTTGACTTGCTATATTAATTATGCCATTTTTTTTTAAAATTTTGTGAGGAGAGGGTGGGGGGAGGGAATTTCTCGAATTTTGGTTTTGACAATCTGATCACATTAGACATTTGCCAAATAGCAGATACTTACTACCCCAGTGCATATTTTGTTTTATCACACACCATTTTAGTCAAATTATTAATTACAGAATTTAAGTTAAGAGTCGCTCAATCTCTTCCTGTATTTAAACCAGCAATAAAATATGATATACTTTTACATAATAAACAATAAAGTTAGTCAGTATTACAAACTGAATCTTGTTGATCCTTCACTATCTGAAAAGTATTATTCCTGATAAGCAGGGTTCGGAAAAAAACGTGTTTTTTTTCAGAAAAAGCCAAATAACCGGTTGTTTGGTTTAAACCAGGTTTTTTTGGTTTAAACCAAATGTTGGTTTTTTCCATTCCTTATAAATATATTATAATTTATACACTATATATATATATTTTTTAAACATCGGCACACTACACTAATATATAGCAAGGAGAGTAGGTATACAAGGTTATTGTTTTTGTAAAAGGAGAACTTAAAAGAGTAAACATATTTTGTTAGAAAGAAATGCAATGTCAAAGAAATTATGAGTTTTACATTATTACACAATTCAGATATTCTCAACTTAGACTGAATTAGGCCAAAAGTAGAGAAAATTCTTTTTAGTCCAGCTGTAGTTGGTGCAGCGGTGAACAGTTGTTCAGATATCAGGAACACCTGTTTCCTTAATTTTGTTTCCAATTCAATGTTGGCCCATCAAATAATTGGATCAAGATCTAGGAAATGGGACTCAAACATATAGTTAGGAAATGGGTCTTTCCTCGCCAAGAACTTCATTGTCAAAGGTAGAATTTCTTTGTCCATCGATTGAATGAACTCAAATGCTCCTTTTAATAATCAACTTTTAAATTAAATGAATTAAAATTAATTTTAGAATATAAATAGAAATTTTGAAAAAACCAAGTTGTTTTTTTCTGGAAAAAACCATGGTTTAAACCAAGTGGTTTAAACCACCGAACCCTGCTGATAAGTAAGGAATACGCCTGAGAAACAACAACAAACATATAAAACAAGCACCTACCAATAAGCTGTGCAGCCACACTGGCTTCTTGTCCATCTGTATCAGCAAGACCAGCATTTACAGCATGGAAATGATTTTCGGCTGCAGTGATGGCTTCAGAATCTTTGTCAGAGGCAGCTTTCAACGATTCTAGTTTCTTGATTGAGTTGGCGGTTTCTTTTTCTTTCTGTGCCAAACTAACTTTTTCCTGGGAATAAGCAAAATATATATATATGAAATAAATAAATGAACTTTTTTTACAGATTACATTTATTAAGAAAAGAATGGAAGAAAATGTTTAGTTCATAATGACATTTAGAATCAGAATGCAACTTTAGATATTATTTTCAATTAACCATAAATTTTCTGTACTCATTTTCCAATAAAACATTGACAAATTGCAAAACTTTTCATTTATTTTAAAAATTCTAACTCCTTTCCAATCAACAAAACATTGTTTTTAAATTATACAAAACTAATTAAATAATCATTGAAGTTTATTATATAGTACATTAAAAAAATTCTTACTTCTTTATAACTTTTTAGACATTCTTCAAGTTTTTTCTTTAATTCTTTTAATGTATCTTTCAAATTTTGAAGTTTGGTGTCTTCTTTTGTTTCTATTACTTGCTTGGCTTTTAATTCACTTTCGATCTCTTGAAGTTTGCTTCCACACTCCTAATACGTAAATCGTAAATTAACAAATACAAGTAAATATTTTATTTAACAGGAAAAAAAAGCGAAGAAGCACATGTTTAAATATAGAAATATTAACTAGAGCGTGTAAAGCTTGCAGTAGATGGATAAACAAGCATGGTCAATTGCTTATAATATCTATTTCAATCCTATGGGGGCGTCCATAAATTAAGTGACTTGTTTAGGGGGGGGGGGCTGCCGAATATCAACAAATATCATGTGGGGGAAGGGGTCTCACCAAATATCATGTAATTTTCTCCTTGGAAAAATCAACGTAAAATTTATAAAATGGCGTAAAATTCCAGTAATTTTTTTTCTCGACTTAAAATTGACAAAATCACATGATATTTATCGTGGCTCTCCGAACTGTACTAAAATGTTTTATTGGAAAAGAACGATATGTTCTTTCATATAACATTCGATTGGTGTTCGTTTCTTTCTGTTCTCTTTATTAGTTTCAATTCAGACCAGAGGCTGCACGTAAAGAATGTTCACACTTCACAAAGAAGAAGTAGACAAAATGTGCATCATTTGCAATTTTGAAGTACTTTAACACCATCATAAGATGAAGCAGCTGCTGTTTAGACTATCCAAGTATGGGGTTTCGCCTCGATCTATTGTGTGTTTTGCAGATTCTCGGGTATCAGAAGTCCAAATAAAAAGTTTCGGTTGAAGAAAAAAAAGCGGTCTGGTGCTTTCTTCTTTAGTAACTCCATTTACAACCATTATAAGAAAATACCCTAGTTTACAGCATTTTGCCAAAAGTTTAACGCCAAAGGCTTTAAAATCACGGGATGGAGCGTGTGAGGCAAGTAGAGCCTCACAGACAAGCTCAAGCTTGCTTTGTTTACGGTACAACATATTCCGTCAAACGTCCAATTCAAAACTTTGCAAAAATACTAGTGTTGAAAAATGTCATGCGAGATTACGGGGGAGGGAGGGGGGAGGTGGAGCCAAATGTCACGAAATATCACCAGTGGGGGATGGGGGGTCAAAAAATTGTCAACAGCGGTATCAGGTAATTTATGGACGCCCCCTATGTGGTATACCCTTTTGCTTTGCTGTTGCACAGGCCTGCATTTATTGCTTCTTCTTGTAGGGTCTCTTTTCATATTACAGCTTGATCCCAGTCTTTCATTTGTGATGTATAATAATCAGCCCACAATAAAGGATTTCCTCACTAACTCTTTCTTTTCACTATAGTCCTTCTGATTACAATGCAATGCAATGCACTTTCTTCCCCCAACCCCCTTGTGTGATTTTCTAGGAAATGGCTTGAGTAAGGATACTCTAAACCTACTTTGTTTGACGCTCAGCAGTCGGTTAATTGCAATTGCTTTCTACTCAGCCCTAACCCAAGCAGGGTGGGAAAAACGAACAGCTACGCTCATGCTGTTTCTTAAAACAAGTAGGTTTGTAACAGAAACTGTCACTTATCACGCTTCCACACATCATTTGTGTTCAACAGAAAAAAAAGCGGAGCATATTTATTCTATATTAAAAATTTACATGCTAAATTTGGCTAGTTCATTTATTGTCTTTCGAAAATGCCATAACTATTTCTTATCGTTTGTTAATTACTTTATATTTCAAATAATAAATATGTAATATTCCTCGCTTTTAAATAGAAGCAAAACATTTCATGTCAACATAAAACCAAAGAATCTCTTTGTGAAATATAATTGACGTCATTTCAAACTGATTGATGCCGTAAAGATTAATTTCTTTTAATTTAAAATTCAAAAGATACTTTTAATTTAAAATTTTAAAGATTCTTTCAATTTATAATTTAAAAGATTCTTTCAATTTAAAATTTAAAAGAAATAAAGTTTCTCGCAATGATAATTTAATTTTGTAGTTTTTTTTAATAATTGAAGTACTTTGAATTCAAATTATTTTCCGAGATTTTCACTGTCTTCTAATTTCGATGAGCTGGATTTTTTGACGTATCACACTTGTCATCAGCATTTGTAATTTGGGCTATGAAAGTGGTTGACGGACAGTCAGACGGACTAAATGATTATAATACCTTCCACTTTTTAAGTTAAAAACGTAGTGTGAAAGCTAAAACCATATGATATGAGATGGGTAAAGGAAGAAAGTGATTTCGTAGCTTGTGTTGTAATCAGAAGGACTATAAAGAATTCAGAGCCTATTTTAATTATTGGCTATATGCTGTTATATGGAGGGGATTGGCTATATGCATACACTGAAAAGTAGCCATGTATGCAATCTAGTAATTCTTCCAAGAAACTCCTTTAAGATTCATTTCAACCTCATAGCATAAATCTGCTTAAATCGTATGCTACTTAACTTAACCATTAATCTTATCACCACACATACCTGTTCTTCTTCAATGGTTAACTTCAACTTAGCCTGTTTATTCAAATCAGTGCAATTTACATAAAATATCTGTTGAAGTAACAAACATGCACAAGTTAAACGAGATTACACTTAACTTATTGAAACCTTACTTAACGTAGTATTTTTATAAATAAAGGACAGGACCAAAATTGCTTTTACTATACTCATACATATACAGCTTTCATGTGAAAATAAGTTGCTTCCCCTTTTACTTTCATCTTAGTAGTCATCTGCTGCTTTTGATTTAACCTTAGTCATCCTAGTCGCTTAGTTTTTTTTTATTTCTCAAACAACTAGCTGAGTTGACTAAGTTAAAAAATAGTTGCTACCCCCCCCCCCCCTTTTAATTTCATCTTAGCTATTATTTTTTTTATTTCTAATGTGATCAACAATTCCCTGAGTTGACTATTTAAAATAAAATTTATAGGAGGACATTGCCATCCATTAGAATACGCAACTAAAAAAATATTTAGCAGTGCTAAATTTTTCTAGCATAAAAATTTTAAACAATTGACAATGTCTTTAATATAAGTTGGTCAAAGTCCAATATTTGCAGAAATATTCAAGCATGGCATTCATTAGATTACGTCAAATTGCAAACAAATTGAAAGAGCTTCCCGCAATACAGAATTTTGTATTTGGGGTTCAATTTTATGTAAAGCATTGATTACAGTACAACATAATATTTTCCATTTATTAATTTTTTTAAAATTTAACCTATTAACTTTATTGCATTTAATATTTCTTTTTTAAAAAAAATTGCAGATTTAGTTAAGGTAAATTAAAGCAATACAGGGAAAACAGTATTTGATTGGCTTATAATGTAGTGCTTAAGTAAGAGCGATTGCTAACAGTAAAACTTTATATATTTACAGTTATACCACATTACCTTCTTTTACTTGTATTCTACAACAAATGTTCAATAAACTAATATGAAATTAAGCTTTTTGTATTTATTACAAATTTTAATCATATTTTCAAAAAATACAATCAAAATAGGGTTTAACCATCCAAATTTTGGAAGTTGTTAAGACATTTGAAAATAAAGATAACTCATGAAAATTAAGTTTTAACCAAGAAAATCATAATGTGGTTGATAACTGAAAGAGTACTTTTAGCTTAAATTTCAAGTACTAATCCTGATAGATACTACTCCAATTCTATTAGACTCTAGAGCAGGGGTTCCCAACCTTTTTGCACCTGTGTACCACTTGTCTTTTTGAGAAAGCTTGGAGTACCACCAGAACTAAATATTTTAATAAGCGGATAGTATTTACCTTTCTAAAACAGTTCAAAGGCTTTTTGAATTAGATTCCAGAGAAAACTTCATATTTAATGGTTAGATATTTGTTTATTTATAACAAGCTTATAATAAAGGAGATATAAAAAGATGAAAATGGTATTAATTTACAGTTTGATTTATTACCCATAGGTCTAAAAACATTTAATAAAAAAATAGAACAAATTCAGCAAAAAATTAATCATTGTACAAAATATACTTTTATAGTCTATAGAGCGAAACTTGTTGTTTGCCTGTGATTAAAATATTAACATTAGGAGACATGGACCTTTTCTTCACTTTTGATTCTTCTTCAAAACTTATTCTGCTTCTATATTTATTTTTTATGTACAAGAGTTCAGACAACCCACTCTCACACAAGTAACTCGTAACAAATGGTATAAAAAATAGCAGAGCTTGCCGGAAGATCAAAAGGTAATAAGTTTTACATCTCCGATCCAGAAGTTAATTAAAGATTTCTCTTTAAAATAATGTTAATGTTTAAAATAATGAGTAATATGCTAACTGCTCATGCATACAGAAGCTACTAATAGCATCATGTTGATCCCATCACTCACGCGTACCACCTGAATTTTTCCCGTGTACCGCCAGTGGTACACGTACCACCAGTTGGGAACCCCTGCTCTAGAGCTATGAATTATAAATTTTAGCCTAACTCTAATGACAAAATCTTCAGAGAAACGTAAGTGGTAGGTTTGGTTTTATAGCCTAAATTTTATCCTCCTCAAATATACAAACTATTATACTCATAAGGATTATGGAAATTAAATACTGGAAATTTGAAGCATGAAAATTATATAATATTTATTTAGCTTTTTTTTCCCTACAAGACAGTCAAAAAATTCTTCATAAAACTTAAGTTGTAGGTGTTTTTATGTGTCTGCAACTAAAGATCCGAAGCGAAATAATGGATTACAGAATAATAATTAGTTGGGTTTTTTAACCCAGTATAATCTACACTATCCTAACCCATGGAAATCCTGGCTATAAAATAATATTAAAAACTTATAAAACTTGTATTATTCTAAGAAAATAAAATTTCAAAAAATTAGTTGATGTTCAGTGTACAAAACAATAGGTCTTAAAGGGTTATTCCCATGTCAATTTAAAATTATTCATACTTAACATATGAAACTTACAGAGTCCATTTGCTTCTCAATTTCACTTATACGTTTTTCTGCAGCCTCTATTTCCAGTTTTGTATCCTTAATGTCTTTTTCCATGTCTTCCATTTTCTTATGCATAGCTGCTGTTTCTTTGCCAGATTCATGAACTAATTCCTAAAATATTGAACATTACTTTAATAACCTAATTATTTTATACTAAATTTTTTGGTTAGTATGCATTTCTTTAAATCAAGTTTAAATATAAAGCTTTTAAAAAATTGACTCATTTCTGGGTAATATTACAAAAATAAATTAAATTGTGCTTGTTCGAAACATAATTGAATAGAAGTACATAGACAGTCAAAGGGTGTATTTTAAGACATATCCAAGAAACTTATGTCCCATAACCAGTACTTGAAATTTTATAGATAAAAACTTGTGTTTGTTTTTCTTTTTCATTTTTTTTCTTTTTCATTTTTTTTTCTTTTTCGTTTGTAACAAGTCAAATTAATTAGAGGTATAAAAATCTAAACTAAAAAAAAATAATTATAAATTTTAAATTGTGAATAGAATTTTACAAATAAAAACTAAATTACGAGAAAATATGTTGTTTCACATTGGCCTTCATACCAAGTTTGATTTTAATTATATATGTAAAAAACTACTTCCCAAATATATGACAATAACCAATAAATTATACAAATTAATCCAAATATACAATTTCAATCAAAATGTGAAATTTAAAAAAGCGGTAATTTCTTTAAAATGATTTTTTAAAAATATTAGTGTTTGGTCACTTATAATAGGTTTCGTTACAGTTTTTGGTTAAAATACAGCAAGTCCTCATTTAATAAGAACCTACTGCTTGGATCTTATTTCAAACCTAAAAAAATATCCATGCCACAGCAAAAGGGCAAGAGATATTAAAATCTCTAAACATTGCTAAAATTACTTTTGAAAAAAGACGTTACCTCTGTTCTAGCATAATCCCAAGCAGTATAAAGCTTGGATAATTGTTCATGTTCTCTCTTCATTCTCGTATAATTGGCATAGTCTTGCTTGTCGGCTTTTAGTTTCTCTAACTGAGGACAAATATGTTCATCAAGCATCTGAAAAGGAATTGCAGTAATGAGTAAGCATTTTAATATATAAATCGTAAATAGTACGGTTGAGTTGATACTTTTATAAACTACATAGATTTTAAACTAAGTGTAACTGTATATACTCTACTGTAGTACCAGGGAGACGTGGGAAGTGCCATTTCGGAAAACATAAAATTTGTTAACAAAGAAATTTATCTAAATATCACCATGTTTTTGTTTAAAAATCTAGTTTATAGTATAGTTTGAATTATTGTCTCACAAGAGCTACACAAGGGCTATTGACGCCTGGCCTCATAATTTAGAACCACAGTCAAGTGACAAGCCAACACCGAGTAGGCACCCAATGCAACCGTTCGACATCATACACAGTGTTGTATTTTGGAGCATATTTAACCTGCACAACCTCTACACGGGGTAATTATTCGTCGGACATTTTTTGGCTGCACGGGCCGTTTATAGGTCGGCAGTTATTTTGGCGATGCTCGGACTCAAACCTGGGACCTTCTGCATGCAAGGCGAACGCCTTAACCGACTGGGCTCCCCAGCCAAGTTTATAAACCTAAAATGGCATTTTTGAAATTATTCAAAGCATATAAGTCAGTGAAAGATAAAACAGCAACAAATAATTACACTTTTTCGGTAAAAACAAAGAAAAAGATTAGTTGGACAAAAACCAGTTGAGCATCAACGAATTTCCCACTGTCATAATTTCGTCGGAATTGTTAACCGAGGTAAAAACTAGATTTCAATTAAATTGCTGCATAAATTAATTGAAAATATAGATAGTTAAGTGATTTTTAAAGTTCCTTTTTTCATTATAATATAGCGAATTTGGAATATCAGTAAATTATTCCAGAGGGGATTATTCACGGTCCTTGAGGCCATTTTTTCTAACACCCGTAAAAATTTGTTAATTGCGATATATTTTGCTCACTACAATTTGAACCTGTTGTTCAAAATTGAAACAATTTTTATTTAGCCTATTGAATAACATTTATTAATTAACCATTGTTTCAATGATCAGTTTTTCCCGGGTGGGAAAAACCTAATTTTTCATAGGACGGTAAATACCGGTTTTTACCTGGGGCGGTAAATAAAATTCCAACCCTGGTAAAGTGTTAAAGAAGCAAAAAAAAAGCTCATTTTACGTTCATTTTATAGTATTATTATTGTAGTTTCAATCTTTTCGGGTCACCCTCTTTTCAAGCTAAAATCAACAGTATTTAAGGGGAAATGGGCGCGCTAGACATCGGGTCTCCAAACTCAAGTGCCTCAGTGTTAATCCAATGGGAAAAAACTCTGCCACATTTCTCCGGCTGCATTGAATATTTTTACAAACGGTTTTTTTTTTAAATAATAAATGTAGATAACTTACAGGTCTCTATAATCCCAAATTTTAAAATTGCTTCAAATACTTTTTGTAAAATTATTTATTGAAAATTTAAAATAAATATTCGAACCAATTTCAAAAACTGGGATTGTCAGGACCTGTAAGTCAGCTAGATTTATTACATAAAAAAATCCGTTTGTAAAAATATTCAATACAGCCGGAGAAATGTGGCAGAGAAAATATTTTTTCTCCACTGGATTAACACTGATGCACTTTACTTTGGACACCCGCGGTCCAGAGCGCCCATTCCCCCTTAATGAAACGATACAAAGTTATGTTTACAAGTCAGACTATAGTATAGTTAACATATCGTCGGTAAAATGACAAAACCATGAATGTGCAAAAACACGAATATGCAAAGCGATGGAAAATAGAAAACAGTTAAACCGGTTTTTGGCCATTTTTTTTTAGCTGAACCGGTTAAAACTGAAGAACCGGCTAGAATAAACATTTTATTTAGTAACACTCTCGCTGCCCTAAGGCATCAAAAACTGTACTACCGGTAATGATCTTTCTATGACACATTACAAGGCAACAAAAATCTTGAGAAAGAGGCACAGGAAGTGCTATTTTTAAATGGGAATATTTCTTATGATGTCATGCTCTCCATACTGCGATTTCATTGATTGTTTTATTTGCTTCCCATACAACGTGAAACAAGCTTATTGGTTTATGACATCAAGCTTTTCGTACTGCGATTTCACTGGTTGTTTTGTTTTCTTTCGGTAACGTGAAACAAAGCTCATTTAAAAACCGGCGTAACTTTTAATATAAATTTTATTGTTTATGGCGTCTTAATATAAATTATTCCTGCTGATAAGGCATTTTTGCATTTTTATATTTTTCAGGAAGAATTCGTAAATCATACCTTCAAGATATTTTTAAGCAGAGAAATCGGTATCGGTTCGTTACATGAATAGCTCTAGAAATTAAGACTCACATCGCCAAACCCTAGTGTAGTACAAGTTAGTACACGTTACAGTACAACTAGTACACTTAACAAATATGCTAAAAAGCCTCGACGCTGCGTACAAAGTTGCCATTAAAAGCTGCGTTGGGTGACACCTGCACTCAGGTGTTGTCTCTTCACATGTTTGTGGTTCTAAATTACGACCCTCTTGTAGCTCTAGTGCGACGATACTCAAACCTAACCTAAATAGACAGCCGGAATCATTAAAACAACTAGAACCGGTTTTTCAAAGGACAGGTTTTTAGTTACTTTTAACTGGTCCCCGTTAAAACCGGAGGGGAAAGTAAAGAACCGATTGAACCGAGAAGCGGTTTTAGTTTTGAAAACCGCAAATCTCTAGAATCTGCACATTCGTGGTTTTGTCATTTGACCGACGATATCGAACATCTAGTAATGTTCAAAGAGTTGTTGTGAATAAGTAAACTTATTTCATTTTGCTGTCTTCTCTAACATAAAAAATGGTTGTTGAGGGTTGAAACTGCTTCAGAAAAGAGAAAAACTAAATATTCTATCAATTGAAGAAAAAATTAGAATCTTAAATTGCTTCAATGAAAATTCTTTTATGAAGAAAGAGACCTGTGTAAGAAAAGTGTTGCATCTATTTAAGAAAACAGTTACAAATTTATAGCCTGCTCAACATCGGACTACAAAGGGTTACATTAACAGTCCTCTGTGCCTAGTATTAATAAAAGTACTTACAGTGTTAATTTCCCTAAGTTTTGATTCTTTCTTTTCTAAATTCTTAAGAGCAATTCCTTTCTTCTCCTCGTACATACGTGTTCCAACAGCTTCTTCAACCATGGACAAAATCTATAACAAAAAAGAGCATATTTGCTTGCAAATATTTCTTCAAAACAATTCAAACAATCAAATTCACGGGGCTAATGAATAAAGGAAAAGGCTTACTTGAGAAGTTAGCTAGAGGTTCAGCCTCAAACTAGCTACTCAGCAGCAATTGCTTTTGTTTCAGCACCTCAGCCGAATAGCTACAGAGATAGGCAAAACCTCATGGGCCAATAGACTCAGCTCGGTCAGACTATAGTTCAATACTAACCATAACCCAAACACTGATAGCTAATATTAATCTTTAGAACAATAAAGTAAAAATAAATTTCTCAAAATAAAACCTCCGAGGAATACAGACGTATAAAGCCATCACCTGACTTTAAGTTTTCTCAGCAACATAGGGTAGACTGACCAGTGAGTGAACAGGCCCCAGTGAATGAACAGTTGGTAAATACATTTAAAAAAATAAGGATTGAAAATCGTTCCACTGGATGAATTGGAGAAACCTTTTTTCTAGTTGTCAGTAAGACTTGTAAAATAAATACTGAGCATGAAAATGTCAATGAATCTTGTTTTTAATTAAAATCCAACATGTTTATTGACTGGAAATTTTTGTGTTCATTCACTGGTAAAGAACTGTTCATTCACTTGGCTTAAGCGTTCATTCACTGGTTATTCTACCCTAGATATCAAAAAATTTAGCAAATAGCAATTTTTATATCAAAAAATAGTTTTATAACATTTAAAAATTTAAAGCATGGAGGAACCATTTACTACAGAAATATATGTATATTTTTTAATTTAAAAAATCAAATTTTTAGTTTAAAATTTTAATTTAAATATTGAGCGGTGAAAATAAGTTTACACATCAGCCTATTTGCTTATCTCTCTCAGAGGCTTAAATTAGATAACAAACTTACTTCCATTGGCTTCATATTGAGCACTTTTGTAATACGGCCTTGCATAATAAGAAAGTGAGGGTTGTTGACGTTTAGCTGAATAGATTTGAAAAGGTCTTGGACACGGATGTTGCTGCAGGCAACATTATTGATGGTGTATTTAGATTTTCCACTATTAACAATCAACTGAAATGAATGCAAACAAAACTTATTACTATAAACAAAGAATATATGTTACATTTAAGTTGAAACTTTACAAAATCTTGTTTAACCCTTTAAGGATCAGACCGATCAATAAAAATTCAAAATGACTTGTCTACTATGATTTAGCTGTAGATTAAACCTTTGGATTTAACTTAAATTTATTCTTTTCATTACTAATGATGCCCCAACTGCCCGAATGGTCCTTAGAGGGTTTAACCAGCATTGAAATTAAAATAATAAATGAAATACTAAACAAAGGTAATGTACTGTTAGTCAGCAAGCAAAGCAGGACAGAAAACATAAGATTTAGCGGAACTTCCAACAAATTGTTATAAAACTTGAAGTATTAGAAAGACAACAAATTGTGAGTTAATTTTTAACCAGCTGCTCCAAGCTCCAGTTTTTAAAGTGAAGTTTTTAATACATCTACTTAACTTCCACACAAGAAATTAGTATTTTTTTAATCATAGGGCTAGACCAACAAGGACTCTGATTGTTTAAAAAATTAGTCATCAGCCTTGGCATCGGCTGATGACGAATTTTTGTACCCAAATCTTTTATATTTCTATTTGTGTCCAAATGAGATCATAACAGGATTTGTGTCAAGACATGCTAAGATGGCGCCTTGAAATAATTGCCAGTTATCAGCATAACCAAAGTTGTTACTTTATAGTTCAGGGGTGATCCTTACTAGTGTACAAGGCGTCAAGGTTTGTACACCTTGTACACAGCCTAATCACGCAGCAGCATTTTATTTTTCAAGTTCAGGATTTCATGACAAATATCAAGATATTAGTCAATCAAACCTTAAGGTATTTTGTTACTTTGAAGTTTAAACGATATAATGGTTGGTCTGGGAGGGTTATATCTCATGGCCAGCTACTTACAACTTCTGAACTCATAATTACTAAATGAATTAAAGCACAAATCCTAAATTAAAAACAGTAAATTTTGATCCTATGGGCATATATATATTGGTGCATTTTAAAAAACTCACCAGCTTGCAGAACTGCGAAAGTCACATGTTCCTTCGTTATCTAAATCATTCATGCCGATACATTAACCCCAGTTCCACTGAATTGATTGTTAAAAATAAACTAGGACAGCTATTTAAAAAAAACCACCCAAACTCGCCACACAAAGGGCTATTAGATGAAGTGTGGCAATGCAGTATGCACTCGTTTAGGGGATCTGGGCAGTTTTGTTTTCTCTAAAAACCATCTGTATTTAACATGGGGCAATATCGTAGGGCCCATTGAAAGCCTAAACATTCGTTTGGGGTACAGAGTATTGAGTAGTGACCATAGAGTTGGAATAAGGAGAGAGCGCGATAATGCAAATCTCCCATTCACTGCCTGATTCTCACATTAAAACCGTTTCACCTTCGTCACATGCTTTAGGGCTGTGATATTTGGCGTTGATCCCCAAGGTCAAGCACCAGATGGGATTGCCGCTCTTGTTAAATTTCTCCCTTTTCGGCGCTCCTGGTAAAAATCGTAGTTCTTTTACGTGGTCTGTGATGTTTTTTTTTCAAATTGCAATCCACTTGTTTGTAACAGTTTTCCTTTTTTCATCTACATTTATATTAAAATAGGTACTTATGAAACATGTGAGTTAAGAAAACTAATTGAGGGAACTATGTTTATTTTTAATGGGTTTAGTTCGTGCAAGTAAAAAACAATATTAGTACTTTAGTTTAAAACAAATTTTAATTTACACTGTGTTTTATGCAATAATTATAACTATTTTTCTTTTTTCTTATATGATGAAAGAATAACAAAACGGAATAGTTGGTGAAGATTTTCGCGTCTCTGCCCGTACCCTTTTTCAAATTTAGATCGAGCCATCCCATTTTAAAATTTTTTGTTTAATAAGTATGACATGAGATACCCAGCTTTTATATTTTTTGATAGAAACAAAGGGAATAAAAAAAAAATTCCAAAGCAAAATATTCCATTTAAATGACAAAACGAGTTCCCAGTAATTTTAGTTTTGTTTAAAACTTTTCAAAACTTTATTGCGAAATAACTTTTTCTTGTCAGAGAATATAATTCCAATTTAAAAATATATAGAATGGTTTTATAATACAAAACTGTTGTAGTGGGTGGTTGCATGACCATATTAATAAGTTTTTACCATAGTTAAAAAAAAAATTTAGTTTAGTTTGAATTATCGTCGCACTATAGCTACACAAGGACTATTGGCGATGGGTGTCGTAATTAAGTATTGCAATTGTCATAAGTTAAAAATTTTAAGCAAAAATAAAGTTAGAACTTATAAAAATAAATGTTGTTCTTTTAAATATCTTTTAATAATTAATATCTTAAATAATTAACGTTAAGCAACGATGTTGGAAATTTAAACTAATAAAAAAATCTAAATTTTTATATCACAAATATCGAAATTCAAAAGAAAAAAAAATTGTATCCAAAACAGGAAGGTATATACCTGTAATATTGAAATGAAAAATAAATGTCCTATATACTCATTATAATTTTATAGTTGAAAATAAGATCAAATGAATAAATATTGTGTTACTTAAATAACTTTTAAATTTAATTAATAGCAATTAAATACTGATTTTGTACATCGAAACTACCAAATTAAATAGATCAAAATAAATAATCAGAATCTGTCACTTAAACCGCTTCCACACATTATTTGTTCTCACCAGGAAACACACTATTTATATGCCTTAGAAATTCGCCAAACAGGGCCTTTAGCAAGTTCTAATTTAAACTTTTGAACGCCAAAACTAGAAGTAGCCCATAAATTCTTATCTCAAAAATTTAATTTTATAAAAAAATAAATGCAAGAAATATAATGAAACATTGTAAAAACTGCAATTTAAACTGAGTAGAAAACACACTTATTTCCAAAATTATTATTAGTTTCGATTTCCAAAATAACGTCAATGGCCAATAGACCGCCAAGCGAATTCCGAAAAAATAAAAGTCATGAAAAGCAAAAAAATACACGTTTAAAAGACTTACTATTGTTGCCGATTATTAAACAATACATGAATTTTTATTTTTACTGCAAATGATAAGAATAAATCCTATTAAATGAATAATGAAACTATGCTTTAAAAACCATGATAGCAAATACAACTTTTTGATTTTATTATTAGTATTTCTATTTCAATAAGGAATGTTTGTAAAAATCTTCCCCGTGAAATGAAAGGTCCTCCTTTAGTAAATTTTCCTTTGCAGCCATATGCAGAACAATAGTGTACCATTTTTAGTACATTCCGCGTCAGCAGACGACGTTTTCCCGCAGTGAGCTATAGAAAAAAACTTTCGTTTTTCTCTTCGAAATCCCCCGATCACGTGACTCCCAGTGTGACGCATCGATTCGTTCTTGTTTTTCGTCCTCTAGTTTACTTATTATACCTCTATGGTAGTGACTTATTTTGTTTTTGTTTGGATATGGACATTTTGTTTAATTTGGTTCGGGCTCAGGTAACTTGTTTTTTTTTTTAAATCAAAACATTAAGGGCAATTTTGAAAATCTATAATAATAAAAATGAAGTTGTGTTTGTTTGTATGTTTATAGACTGTTAAAATAGACATTTGTTTGACTCGTAACTTGGCACAAATGCGTAGTTCATACTTAGATTATGATTTTTGAACTTTCAGGTTTCAAAATGTTCTATTTTTAGAGAGAATTCAAATTTTTGGAAAAAACTATACCACTTTGGCTCAAATCCGATATTTTTTTTACTTTCCTGATGCCACCTGCTGAAAAAATTAAATAAAACTTTTAACGAAAATAATTAAAATTGAAAATGTTTATTTTATTCTGTCACCATTACCTTCAGAAACTAAATTCATTATTTGAAAAATAATTGACATGCTTCAAGTGACTTAATTCTCAATTCAGTCTCCATTCCAGGATTTTATTGTGGGTTTATTTGATGATTTTTTCATTGATGGTTCTGTTGACTGCATATATGCGTATTTAAGCAATAAATGTATAGTTAAGCTATTGATGAACAATGATGGTTGATAAAGGCCTTCGTACTAGAGCTGCATACTATTGTTTTATGTCTTTATTTTTTCGCCAAATACGTTGCCAAACTCGCCAAATTATTAACTAAAACGCGGCAAATGAGCAAAATGTTTTTTATAAATAATTTATAAGCTGGTTTGTTGTTCGAAGGTCATTCTGCTGGAGCTGTATAATGGGTGTGTTTGTGTTAGTAAAATTATAAGTTTTTCTCTCATGCAAATGCAGTTCTTTATAGCGGTGACGTCATCCGGCTACTGCGTAGATCGGTGACGTCACGGCTTGTTGCTTCGGGGTACCGCGTTTGTTTACGTTCTCTTTCACCAGAGCTTTATCTCGCGTCACAGGTACGTATGTGCAGTACAGTTTTTCAACTACCACGGCTGCGGTGCTATTGTTTAGCGGTATATTTAAGCTCAGGCTTTAAAATTTCTTACTCTCTTTTTATAAGCTTTGAATCTGATTGTGATTTGAGTTAAAGTACCGGTGAACTATTGACAACATGGCGAAAAAAATGCCCACTGTTTGGAATTTTTTTTTTTAAACTTTAATTGCTTATTGTTTATTTTTAATTAAAAACTATTTGGATCAAATTCGATTCTTGCTTCGTCACTTTGTCAAGTTTAATTCAACAGTTTGTAGCTATATCTATTTTTTTGCCAAATTATTTCTAAAAACGTGCCAAATGAGCTAAAAGGTTTTATGTATTTATGAGGGAATTGTGCTGACATTTATGAGTGCATTTTATAGCGTATTTTTCATTTTGAAATTTTAAGGCAATGAAACAGAATTTTATACTTTGTGAAGAGCGGGAACAATAACATAAGCTTATGATCCTATAACAGGTAATATGGTACACATACTTGGATCATTTTGATACTTTGTTAGTCTGTGCGAAGAACAGGTACATTCATTTGCTAGTATAAAAGATAAACTTGGAATACAAATATGCACCATCCATATAATAATAACGTTCACTAGCCAAACCTAATCGCAGAACGAACTGAAATTCTACGAAATGATGAAAAAACATTTAACAAAAATTCCCATGCGCACAACATCAGCGTCATTTACGCACAATGCATTTCGCCAGAAAATGCTGTGTGACCACAAAAATTATTTATCGTCCTCTAGAAATACGCCAAATCCATGGGCAGACGCACCATTGGATTATTCTTAAACTTAAAAACAACCATGATTGCAAAGTTACTCACCAAATATTGCCTGTGTAGTGTATTATGAAGTAAACTAGGATGGTTAAATTCCAAAGGCTCATTTTTAATTATTAAAATACATTTTTCAAGCAAACAATGCATGGTTATTTCTACCTTTAAGTAGTTCTAATAAAGGTTTGTATTGAAAACTATTTCTGTAAAAAAAAAGGTTAATACTTAAAAACAAACTTACCTGGCGCATGACAACAATCTCCCTAGAATTTTCGTAGCCCACTGGCCCAGTCCTAGCATCAGAGTTGTCAAATGTGATAGTAACTGTTGCTTTGTTGATACCTGCTTGGCCATTCTTGTACACAAGTTCATTCATATTAGTAGCTCGAACCTGAAATTATAGGTGTGTAAAAATAGGCAAAGGGAAATAAAGTAACTCAATTTTTTTAAAATAAAATGAATCTTACCTGCGCCAAGTTTTGGATTCCAAGTACAAAACATATTGAGTCCAAAATGTTCGATTTACCGCTTCCGTTTAAACCGGTGATGGCGTTAAATCCAGGATCGAAATCATTCACGGTAACCTTATTACCATAGGATTTAAAACCCTCGATATCAATTTTTTTAATATGCATGGTTTCTCATTTAATTGGTATTCAATTCCCGCAAATCCTAAACATTTAAAAATCTAAATCTACTAACTTCCATTATCCATTTGACAATATAAAAACAACATTATGAGCGCCAAAGACAAGCCAATCAAAATCTACGAATGTACCGTCTTTTAAATTAGTGGCTTTTTAATAGCACAAAATAATTAAAATACAAAAAAATAATTTAGGAAGTATTGTGAGTTTGTTATTAACTAAAAATAGGCATTTAAATGTTTAAATATATATTAAATTAATAGGGTTGTTTCACGGAGGATCTGGCAATAGCTTGTGGTTTTGTTTTCATGTCTCTCAAATTGACCTGTAGTTTTTTACATTAACATTTTAAAAAACACTTTTTTTAAATTATTTCCCCAAATTTGAAAAAAAGCCTATTTGGGGTCTTTTCTTAAAAAGTTTTTAAAAAAAATGTAATTGAATATCCCCTTATCTACAAGATTTCTTGAAAAAAATTTGAAAAATATATAAATTAAAAGCCAAAACCCCCATTTTCCAATTCCCTTTTAATTACATAAACTCCTGATTTTAATTCTTAATTTTTATTAAAGTATTTAAAACCGCTAAAATAAGAATTAATTCTCAAATATTAAATTGGCTTGCTTCTTTTTTATGTACAAGAACTTCAAATTCTTAAGTTTGAAATTTTTTCTGTTTATTGTTTTAAATATTTTCTCTTTCCATTGTATTTAAATTAAACGCAATAAACAAAAAGGTTTTCAAAAAAATTTTAAAAAATTTGGTTTTTAAATTTTAAACAAAAATTTTGGATTTTTGAGTTCTTAAAAAAAAAAAATTAATTTAAAAAATAAAATTTTTTTTTTTCCCCAAAAAGAGAGGAAAAAGAAACTACAAACAGCTGGGTTTTTTTCTGATTTAAAATTTTTTTTAAAATTTACTCTAAAAAATTCCCTTTAATTATTTCTGATTGAAAAGCAAAGTATGACTTTGCCACATTTTTAAACCCAATTTTATCCTATGATGCATTTTGGGAAGAAACAAAGGCGAAAAAAAAAAAACGAAACAAAAAACAAAGGCACAAAACCAAAAAAAAAACGGAGAAAACAAAAAGGTTTTTTAAAACCCGCCCCCCCCTTAAAAAAACCCAAAGAAATTTTGAAACCCTTTTTGGGACTCCCCTTTCAACCACGGGAAAAAAACCAAAATGAAAATGTTTCTTTTTGTTAGTTTATGTTCCTGTTTGCAGGGACAAAAATAATGGGTTTTGAAGCTATATAAGGTTTATTTCTCCAAAAAAAATTTTAAAATTTTTTTAAAATTTTAAGGGAAAAAAAACAAAACCACACACATGAAGAATAAAAAACCATAGGACACATGAAAATTTTAACATTGCAAACAAAACCTAATATTTATATTGATCGTATTTTTTTTCAAAAAATTTTTTACTACAAAAAGATGATTTATAGTAAAATTTTTAACAAAAAAAGATTTTTAAGTAGGTGCCATAATTTTCGAAAACAAGCGACAGGGGTTAAAGGGAAGAAAAAACAATAAAACAAACTATTCTTTTTTATTTTATAATTGTTTAGTAGTCTTGAATCGTCATCTTGTTTTGGGGAAAACCACTTAAACGTTAAATACTTATAAAATTTAAAAAAAAATACTTATTTTGGTACTTTTTAAAAAACCTTTTGCCCCTTAACTTAACTACTATTTTGGTATAGAAAATCCGCCTTTTTCGGTTTGGTGGTTGTCGGTAAAGTTTTATCATGGTTTAAAAATTTTAACCCCCCAAAAATCAAATTTTTCAGTTAATACAAAAAAACGGAAAATTTTAATTTTAAAAGTCTTTAATCGGGGAGAAAAAACCGGGGAGTACTGTCTTTGTCGTAAGTCTGGTCTGCTTTTTTACAGGTTTTAATGGTTTCCCCTTTTTGGTTTAAAAAAAAAACCTAAAAACCCAAAAAAAAAACCGTTTGGCTTTTAAAAAAATTTCTCTGAATTTCATTAATAAAAAAAAATTTTGGGTTTAAAAACAATTAATTCGGACCCGGCGTCAACTTGCTTCTGCTTTTTAAAGGACCGGATCTATTTTTTTAAACAAAATATAAATTTTAAAAATTTTGGGTTTTGTTTACAATTTTTTCTAATTTTAAAATTTTATTAAAAAATTAATTTTTTTTAAAGTTTAAAAAGCCCCACAAACATTTGTTTCTTTCTTTTGTTCCCAACCCTTCCAAAAATGGTTTTTTGGAATAATAAAATTTTTGGGTAAAATTCCTCAGATCCCAAAATTTTCTTTGCCGGCCGGAAAAATCTCCCATTTTCGTTTGGAAATTCCAAATTTTTGGTTTTCCGATCCCGTTTGAAACCTTCCACCGGGTTTTTTGTGTTTTTCTGTCCTTTTCTTCAACCCAAAAACGCTTAGACTTAAAAAAAAAAAATAAAAATAAGCCAACCATAAATTTTGCACTTCCGAGTTAAGCTAAAACCCACTCCTTTTGGCCTTCAGGAGGGTAAACCCTTTTCAACCCTGGGGAAATTCCAATGGCTCACTTATTATTTTTTTGATATTTAAATTAGTTTTCTAAAATAAATTTTATTGTTTTATTTTTTTTTAATTACAAAAATTTTTTTGCTGTTTGTTGTTTTTTAACATTTATAAAAATTGCATTGGGAAAAAGTTTAAATTTTTAAAAAAAATTTTTTAAATTTTTCTTCGAAACTTTAAAATCCCGAATATCAAAAACATAATTCGAAGAATAAAAAAATAGGGGCTTTGGTCCCCCCTTTTTAAAAAATTAATACTTGGGCCCGCTTTTTCCCCAAAGTTTAAACGTTTTTAAAAACCCCGTTTTTTTCCTTTCATGAACCAAGGTTTTTTTTTTAAATTTAAAATTGAAAAAATATTTTTACCTCTTTTCTTTTTTTTTGAAAAAAAAAAAAAGTAGGTATTGAATGCGGGGAGCTTTTCCCTTCTGTCGTCTGTCCTACCCCCCCTTCCAAAAACGGTTTTGTCCATCTCGGCATCTTAAAATTTATTTATTTGTTAGAAAGGTCTCAGAGACCCAACTTTCATACTTTTTTGTCCCCCTGTCTGTACTTTTAGGACGGACATCTACTTCTATCTACTGTTTGTCAACGAATTCTAGATTGAAATTTAATTTTTAAAGTCATTTAAATCGCTGTTGCAACATCAACAATGGCATGGAAAACAAGTTTAAAATATTACTGGATGCTGTGTTTGGTGACTTTTTTCTAATATGTATAAATCTTGTGTAGAAACGGTTGAGTTGATGATGGCATTTCCTGTTACAAACCTACTTGTTTTCCGATAAGAATTTCAGTAAGTATTTAAGTAACAGGAAAGTAAGCTATTTTAGTTCTTTTAGACCTTCTTGTTTTGTATATCACTTGAATAAAGCTGATTCTCAAATCTACCTAAAAGCGCTCTAACCTAAAATAGGCGACAAAAATATTATCTGCATAAAAAGTTACAACAGAGTTACAGAGCCTACTCGGGTAGGCTCAGCATGGCCATCTTGTAGGTCCGCATGACACAGGACCGTGCAATATGATACATAAAGTAAAATGAATTGTTTAAAAAATTGTTTACCCGTTTTCTTTATTTTAAAAAACTCTTCAAGTCAGAATGCAAAGCCTAACAATAAGTTCTTAAAGAACTAAAATAGCCTACTTTCCTGTTACTTAAATACTTACTGAAATTCTAATAGGAAAACAACTAAGTTCCTAACAGTAAATATCATCAACAACCGTTTCTACACTAGATTTATACACATTCGAAAAAAAAAAATCGCTAAACACAACATCCAGCTATAATTTTAAACTTCTAAAAGCCAAAATCAACTATTTTACTTAATATTCTTTCTCAAATTAACTTAATATAATTTATCGTCTGCACGATTTATTTGTAGTTCAAAGAATAATTCAATATTTATTAATAACAAAAGTAATGAAACTACTCCAAACTACATTAAAAAAATAAAAATGTAAATTAAAACTAAGCATAATTGTATGCAAAAAATATGCCTTGCCGCTTTTTGGGAAACAATTAATGAACAATTAAAGAATCACATTGTGCTACATTTTTATGACGTCATTTGAAACTGATTCATGCAAAAATTATTTTGCTTCAAATATGTTTAAATAAATAAATTTTTCTCATGCATTGTTGATTTTGGCAACAGTGATTTAAATGACTCAAAATTGAATTTCAATGCTAATTCAATGGGAAATTCGCCGACAGATAGTAATTTATGTCCGCCCGGACGTACAGACAGGCGGCAAAAAGTATGAAAGTTGGGTCTATGAGGTCATAGCTTTCTAACAAAAAAGAATTTTTTAAGAATCCGATTGATAGAACCGATTTTGGAAGGGGGGTACGGCGACAGACAGACGGACATCGACCGCATGTCAATACCTACTTTTTAATTTTTTTTAATTCTTTCGAATTAAAAAAAGAAAAGTAGGCTAAAAATTAGGAAAACGATTTGTAACATTTTTTTTAAAACTTATTGAAAATTTCAGTATTTTTAGAAAAAATTAAGGACTTGGACTTTAAAGTAACATTTATGTTTCTAAATAACATACAATCATTGTGAGTTTTTAGCCTACTTTTCTTTTTTTAATTCGAAAGAATTAAAACAAGAAGTTCATAAGAACTAAAATAGTCTACTTTCCTGTTACTTAAATACTTACTGAAGTTCTAATCGGGAAAAAACTAGGTTTCTAACAGTAAATATCATCAACAGCCGTTTCTACACTAGATTTATACATATTAGAAAAAAAATCGAAACACAGCATCCAGCTAATAATTTAAACTTCTAAAAGCCAAAATCAACTATTTTCCTTATTATTATTTCGCAAATCAATTAAACATTATTTATCGTCTGCTCGCGATTTATTTGTAGTTTGAGGAATAATTAAATATTATATTAATAACAAAAGTAATGAAACTCCAAACTGCATTAAAAAAATAAGAAATGTAAATTAAAACTTAGCATAATTGCATGCAAAAGTATGCCTTGCCGCTTTCTTGTTAGATAATTAATGAATAATCAAAGAATCAAATTGTGCTACATTTTATGACGTCATTTCAAACTGATTCATGAAAATATTTTTTTGCTTCAAATATGTTTAAATAAATAAAGTTTCTCATGCCATTGTTGATTTTGCAACAGTGATTTAAATGACTCAAAATTGAATTTCAATGCTAATTCAATGGGAAATTCGCCGACAGATAGTAGATTTATGTCCGTCCGGACGTACAGATAGACAGACGGACAAAAAGTATGAAAGTTGGGTATCTGAGGTCATAGCTTTCTAACAAAAAAAGAATTTTTAAGATCCGATGGATAGAACCGATTTTGGAAGGGGGGGGGGGGGTACGGACAGACAGACAGACGGACGGACAGACAGACGGAAAGACAGACAGACATACGAACAGACAGACAGATGGACATCAACCGCATTTCAATACCTACAGTGACTTAAATGACTCAAAATTGAATTTCAATGGGAAATTCGCAGACAGATAGTAGATTTATGTCCGTCCGGACGTACAGACAGACGAACAAAAAGTATGAAAGTTGGGTATCTGAGGTCATAGCTTTCTAACAAAAAAGAATTTTTAAGATCCGATGGATAGAACCGATTTTGGAAGGGAGGTACAGACAGACAGACAAACGGACAGACAGGCGGACAGACAGACGGACAGACAGACGGACAGACATACGAACAGACAGACATACGAACAGACAGACAGATGGACAGACAGACAGTTGGACAGACAGACAGTTGGACATCAACCGCATTTCAATACCTACAGTGATTTAAATTACTCAAAATTGAATTTCAATGCTAATTCAATGGGAAATTCGCCGACATATAGTAGATTTATGTCCGTCCGTACGTACAGACAGATGGACAAAAAGTATGAAAGTTGGGTATCTGAGGTCATAGCTTTCTAACAAAAAAAGAATTTTTAAGATCCGATGATTAGAACCGATTTTGGAAGGGGGGTACAGACAGACAGACAGACAAACGGACAGACAGGCGGACAGACAGACGGACAGACATACGAACAGACAGACATACGAACAGACAGACAGATGGACAGACATACAGTTGGACATCAACCGCATTTCAATACCTACAGTGATTTAAATGACTCAAATTGAATTTCAATGCTAATTCAATGGGAAATTCGCCGACAGATAGTAGATTTATGTCCGTCCGGACGTACAGACAGACGGACAAAAAGTATGAAAGTTGGGTATCTGAGGTTATAGCTTTCTAACAAAAAAAGAATTTTTAAGATCCGATGATTAGAACCGATTTTGGAAGGGGGGTACGGACGGACAGACGGACAGACGACAGACAGACAGACAGACGGACAGACGACATCGACCGCATGTCAATACCTACTTTTTCATTTTTTTAATTCTTTCGAATTAAAAAAAGAAAAGTAGGCTAAAAATGAAAAAGTAGGTATTGACATGCGGTCGATGTCCGTCTGTCCGTCTGTCTGTCTGTCCGTCCGTACCCCCCTTCCAAAATCGGTTCTAATCATCGGATCTTAAAAATTCTTTTTTTGTTAGAAAGCTATAACCTCAGATACCCAACTTTCATACTTTTTGTCCGTCTGTCTGTACGTCCGGACGGACATAAATCTACTATCTGTCGGCGAATTTCCCATTGAATTAGCATTGAAATTCAATTTTGAGTCATTTAAATCACTGTAGGTATTGAAATGCGGTCGATGTCCATCTGTCTGTCTGTCCATCTGTCTGTCTGTTCGTATGTCTGTCTGTTCGTATGTCTGTCCGCCTGTCTGTCCGTTTGTCTGTCTGTCTGTACCCCCCTTCCAAAATCGGTTCTAATCATCGGATCTTAAAAATTCTTTTTTTGTTAGAAAGCTATGACCTCAGATACCCAACTTTCATACTTTTTGTCCGTCTGTCTGTACGTCCGGACGGACATAAATCTACTATCTGTCGGCGAATTTCCCATTGAATTAGCATTGAAATTCAATTTTGAGTCATTTAAATCACTGTAGGTATTGAAATGCGGTTGATGTCCATCTGTCTGTCTGTCCATCTGTCTGTCTGTTCGTATGTCTGTCTGTTCGTATGTCTGTCCGCCTGTCTGTCCGCCTGTCTGTCCGTTTGTCTGTCTGTCTGTACCCCCCTTCCAAAATCGGTTCTAATCATCGGATCTTAAAAATTCTTTTTTTGTTAGAAAGCTATGACCTCAGATACCCAACTTTCATACTTTTTGTCCGTCTGTCTGTACGTCCGGACGGACATAATCTACTATCTGTCGGCGAATTTCCCATTGAATTAGCATTGAAATTCAATTTTGAGTCATTTAAATCACTGTAGGTATTGAAATGCAGTTGATGTCCATCTGTCTGTCTGTCCATCTGTCTGTCTGTTCGTATGTCTGTCTGTTCGTATGTCTGTCCGCCTGTCTGTCCGCCTGTCTGTCCGTTTGTCTGTCTGTCTGTACCCCCCTTCCAAAATCGGTTCTAATCATCGGATCTTAAAAATTCTTTTTTTGTTAGAAAGCTATGACCTCAGATACCCAACTTTCATACTTTTTGTCCGTCTGTCTGTACGTCCGGACGGACATAAATCTACTATCTGTCGGCGAATTTCCCATTGAATTAGCATTGAAATTCAATTTTGAGTCATTTAAATCACTGTAGGTATTGAAATGCAGTTGATGTCCATCTGTCTGTCTGTCATCTGTCTGTCTGTTCGTATGTCTGTCCGTCTGTCTGTCCGCCTGTCTGTCCGTTTGTCTGTCTGTCTGTACCCCCCTTCCAAAATCGGTTCTAATCATCGATCTTAAAAATTCTTTTTTTGTTAGAAAGCTATGACCTCAGATACCCAACTTTCATACTTTTTGTCCGTCTGTCTGTACGTCCGGACGGACATAAATCTACTATCTGTCGGCGAATTTCCCATTGAATTAGCATTGAAATTCAATTTTGAGTCATTTAAATCACTGTTGCCAAATCAACAATGGCATGAGAAACTTTATTTAAACATATTTGAAGCAAAATAATATTTTCATGAATCAGTTTGGAATGACGTCATAAAATGTAGAACAATTTGATTCTTTGATTATTCATTAATTATCTACCAAGAAAGCGGCAAGGCATACTTTTGCATGCAATTATGCTTAGTTTTAATTTACATTTCTTGTTTTTTAATGCAGTTCGGAGTAGTTTCATTACTTTTGTTATTAATAAATATTTATTCTTCGAACTACAAATAAATCACGAGCAGATGATAAATAATATTTAATTAATTTGCGAACGAATATTAAGGAAAATAGTTGATTTTGGCTTTTAGAAGTTTAAATTATAGCTGGGTGCTGTGTTTCGATTTTTTTTTCTAATGTGTATAAATCTAGTGTAGAAACGGCTGTTGATGATATTTACTTTAGGAACCTAGTTTTTTTCCCGATTAGAACTTCAGTAAGTATTTAAGTAACAGGAAAGTAGGCTATTTTAGTTCTTTATGAACTTCTTGTTTTCTCTGGTTTTTACTGAAGTAACTATTCGTTCCTTACACACTTGAAATTCTCCCATTTGCAGGACGCGTTATTATTAATTTCTTTGTCGCGTTATTATTAAAGCATGGTCTTAATTAAGAACCGCACAGTCAAGTAACAAGCCGACACCTGAGTAGGCACCCAACGCAACTGTTAAGGGTGACATCGCATAATATCCTGATTGGTGCTGACCAGTTGAGAGGGGAACAATTGGTATAAAATAAAAAAAGTTTACATTAAATAGTAAATACAAATAACCATTATTAAGAGTACACCCGTGCAACGCCGGGTTTATAACACTAGTATCTGATACGTACATTTACAGCTGAAAATTAGATTAATTTTTTTATTTCTATAATTTCGTTAATTTCATAATTCACGGCGAAATTATATATATATATAAAATATATATAATATATATATATATATATATATATATATATATATATATATATATATATATATATATATATATATATATATATATAATATAATATATATATATATAATATATTCTAACATATATAATCTAACATCTCATTAAAGGAAATTTATTTGTTTTACAATTACGATTTTAACATGTTTTATGTAAAAAACATTTTTCTCTCAATGATTCCGTTTGGCAATATTTAACAATAATATGAAAATCTTTTTAAAAAATACTTATTTTTAAAGGATTATTTCTTAGAAAGTTGTAATTGCTAGAGCTGGTTTTGTGCGAAATATTTTTTTCAAAATTATTATGTCACTATAAATACAAATTAAGACAATGAGACAACTAATATTTTTACAAACTGTTTATTTTCACACAGTTCAAAGATTTCAAAGAAATCTCTAAACACGTTTTCAAAAAAAGAAAAATCATCATAACTTAAGCATTAAATTAGTATACAATTACACTTTGGTTTTTAAAAAGAGGTATTTCAATTTTTATATTACACAAGAAAAGATCCACCCATAAAATTGCTATGTACAAAAACTAAGTTTTGAAGTTGCGCTTGCACATATTCACAAGGAAGACATACTTAAAGAGAAGGCACTGTAAAAACACATTGAAGCAGATGTTTTCGCATGTAAATAACCAACAATAAAATACAATGCCGCGCAGTTCGACTCCAAGCGTAGTACACGGTACAATTAACAGCGCAGCGCAAGTCATAAAACCAAGGCGGAACGACTAGATTAAGTTTTCTTCATGATAAAAAACATAAATATTACAGAAAAGCATGCAGCTCCTTGGTCATGCTGAACAACGGAAAGCTGTTTTCAAGACAGTGTTTGTAAAGCAGGAGACTAGGTTGCGAAGGAGCAGGTTCTTCTCGAAATAAGCAAATCCTTTGATATCCATCCATTAAGTTTGAAATGGACACCGTCTTATAGTATATGTAGTTGCTCCTTTTATATTGAAATATATTGAGGAGGGAGGGCCCAAGATCGTAATTTTCATTAAATAGCATTAGGCAGACTTTGATTGTCTAAAAGTTTTGGGAGAGAGTAGATCAAATATAAGTTTATGCCGATATATAATTGAAAAGCAATCGAATGTTTTAATTAAAAAAAATAATCAGTAGATGAAAGACGTAATTTATTTGTTGTTAGGTACAGAAAGATGCACCTGTATGGCATAGAAAACATGATCCTTCACAACCTAGTCATAATTAGAATGGCCAGCTTAATACATTGCCTTGAAACTGAAATAGGAACTAGGACAACTGCGGTACAGACCTTAGAATCTGTACTAAGCATTATAAATTACATTATAAACTATGTACACAGTTAAATAAACAAACAAGGCTAAACAACAAAGGAACGCTAAGAATAATTATTATTTAAAAAATATATTAAAATTTGGTATTTTCTATGAGGAACGTATTTATTAAGCTATTGCAATTTTAATAAAAATTTGTTTGAACACTAAAAAATAATTGTTTAAAAAAGAAATACAAATTAGCTTTCAACAATATGAATACCTTAGCATTCCCTTGGCCTTTTTTTAAAAAAAACATAATTTGATAAATTCCAGATTCACCAACTATGCACAGAATCTACATACTTTGTTATTTACATATCTACACAAATATGCAAGACTATTATTCAATGCTTGCAAGAAAATTTACATACATATAATAAGGAATAATTGCAACGAGTTTTAATACAAAAAATTAAATCCAAAATAAAGAAATTGGAAAAGCACAACTCTAAACAGTTTCTTGAAGCCAGAAGACTTAAGTAATAAACTCTCATATTTTAAAAGAATTTGTTCCATGATATTTTTTGTTTGACAATATATTCCGAACAAAACAAAAAAATAGATATATTGGATTACATTTTTTTTCAGAGAAATGAAATTTCTCAGGCAACCTATTAAATAAATGGCATCCGGGGTGTAAAATAAAAAATAAAAACCTAAAAGGAGTCTTAACAATAGATAGCTGCTCTATAACACAAAAATAAGTGAGGTAAAGATTGCTTGCAGTTTTTAATTTGAATCTAGGAATTCATTGAAGTTGACATTTTTAGCTATTTAAATAAAAGAAAAGCCAAATTTTAATTTTTGGATTGAAAGATTTAATAAAGGAAATGTATAGTGATTGTCTTTTAAACTTTTGTATAGTAAAAGCAACAAATATATTAACCAATTGAACACTTATTAATCCATTGCATCAGACCAAAACGACAAGAGTTTATGGTGATAACTCTAAATTAGAATGTTATTCAACCATGCATTTAAGCAAGATTATAAAGTTTTCAAAGAATCAAGAACTTCAAAATGTCAAGAACTACTTAGCAACACACAAAAAAGATAACTTACTCCTGAGTTATTAACTTTAAAAGTTATATGGAAAAAATATTATTAAAAAATTCTTAATATTTATAATACCTGAGGAGCGTATGGAAAAAATAAATAATTAATCTGTCCCTTAGTAGAAAAATAACCTGTCTAATACATTGATAAGAGAGCCTCACTCTTCGTTTTTGTTTTCCATACAATAAGTTACACACAGGGGAAAGGATTTGTACTAAAAACTTGACACAAATTTACAGTTTATTAATGTTATTTTAATAATTAAGGCAGAAATATTAAAATTCGTTTTTAAGAACTTTTCCTAAATTCACAAGATTTGCATACTTTTATGCATTCATTTAAAAATTAAGTGAATATATTGTTTAATTTAACTCAAATTAGATAACCTTAACATAATTCGAAACAACATCTTGAATCAAGTTATTAAATAACTTGGCAAAAAATAAAAATGACCTTTTCCATAACTAAGTATAAAATCAAGGGCTTTTTAAGGAATCTAAAATTAGGTGCAAATGGTTTACCAAGTTAAAAATCAAATTGATTTAACAAGAAATAGCTCGCCTTTATTTGCACTTCATGTTATTTTTTATGAAGAGTTTTATAAAAAGCTAGCTAATTATTTACTTCATTAGATTATATGTCCCGAAAATTGTTTAAAATTACAAAATTTTTGAAGATGGGAGAAACCTGAAAAAAATCTCTAATCAAATTCAATGGACATGGGCTTCTTCTCTACTAAGGTACAGAATTAAGCTTTAAGGAATATCATCAATCATGAACAACATGCACCGGAATGTCTCCTAAACAAATTTTACATTTTGCGGAATACTAAGTACTGGAACATAAGTGCTTTGCCTGGGAAAAGAAGGCCTCACTTATAGCTGCACTTCGGAAATTTTACAAACACAAAAAAATATCAACCTTCTCCTATATTCACAATTTCTTGCGATAAAAAAAATATTTCCATCCAAGCAACATTTAAAAAATATTTAGTTAAGTAAAATACATTAAGATAACTCTTTATAAAATTATATATTACTACTTTTTACAAGTATGTAGGCCTGAAATGGGTTTCAGTACCTATTTACTTTTTTTTTTAACAAAGTGTCCTTTGACAGAAGCTACCATACAAGCACACCAATAGAAGAAAAATAACTTTGATTTGGCAGATATTTTAAAAACCGTACTATGAGCAAGTAATAAAGATTTGAAAAAGATTTGTAAAAGATAATAGCAATGAAATTAGATTTATAATACTCATAAAAATTCAATAATAATTGTTAGCAACATATAGTAAGGCACATACGTCATGCAATGCTTTGGAACCTAGTAGTTTAAGTTTTTTTGTCAATAGCATGATTCACATTAGACATTTATTTATGAGTAAATTGATGTCAGTAGAGTAAAATCCGTACCATAATTAAAATAGAAAAAAGTTCCCAAAAATATTGATTCAATATTTTATGTAATTTTTTTTATTCCGATAGTAGACTATTGTTATAAAAAAAAGCCAATAATTCGTAGTTAGATTGAGTAAAATTTATATCACTTAAAAAAGGTATGGCAGTTCTAGGAAAGCATTCTGATAGGGATTTGAATATTAAACATGACTCTGGGAGCCTTGTGATACAGTTTGGGAACAACTAAGTTTCAGCTGATAGGAATTTGAATGTTAAACATGGCGCGGACTAAATAGTACATTAAACAATATGATCTCTGACCGAATGCGAATAAAAACATTTTTTGAAAAACATTGGGCATGAAAAAGTAATATTTTATGGATGAACAAAGGATATCAAACCATTTTTCTACTTCTAAAATTGTAACTTAAAGCAAAACACAAAAGTACTGAACTCTACAGGAACAAAGCTTTAACTTTAATTCACAGACAGTCAAAATCAGTTCTTGAAGCTCATAAGCAATAAAATTCCACCAATAGTTCGTTTTCTTGATTATCTTTCACTCTGCTTGCTTTTCAGCAATAGAATTTCGAACAATGCTTCTGTTTTGTTGTGACTCCAACACTGTCCCCTCACAAGTACAAAGGCCGATTATTAGCTTTCAACTTTGAATTCGTCAGCGAGTTGAAATACGCTGAACTTCTAGCGCTGATTCCTCAGGAATTCACTTTGCCATTGCTAGTTTTTCAGTTTTGCAATTTCAGCTGATCACTTAAGGGAAGTTTCAGTTAGATCAAGCACATAGTTAGTGTCACAGTGAAGTCCTTGCCCTGCTAGAAGCAGAGTGTACTGTGGCATCGACGACTCTGTGCTGTTTACTTTGACCTGATTCTGGATCCTGAAATGACAGTAATATGTTTTATCATTCATTGTATTAGGTAGATATATTTTACAATATGCAATAATTTAAGAGTTCTCTATTATTATTTTATAAAATCAAAAATAGATAAATCAAATTTCTTTTTGCTTTAACAATTCACTATACATTTTTCAAAAAGGTCTAAATCAAGATACATTTCATTCTACGTGTGTAGATTTGAAACCAGTAACTGTGTTTCTTAGTATATATTAATAATCGCTATACTTTTTAATATGTACTTAAATTTGACTGTTTGTGTTCTAGTGCAGAAGGTGATACCTAATACCGACTTAAAAAAATATTTGAATGAATAACATAAACCAATACGTTTGTCAGTGTTTAAAATATAAAGGAGAGTAAAAAATAAGTTTCTATTTCTATAAACAATACATAGTTTATCTGAACAATTTGAAACAAATTGATTTGATTTGAATTTATTGAATAAAAACATAGCAAGACCTCTACTTACAACACACACAAAAAAAACTATTAAACATTTAAAAAAAAGCCTTACATTTAAAACTATTAAAAAAACCTTACATTTATAACTATTAAAAAACCGTACATTTATAACTATTAAAAAAAACCTTACATTTATAACTATTTTTAAAAAAAACTTACTGTTATATTGATCGTCCTGTCTTCTACATAAGTTTGAGACTGACGAAAGGCACTGAAAGGTTCGTAAGTCCGAGAGACTGTAGTAACAGAGTGCTTCTGTTCTTTCCGCCTTTTTCTGCAACAAAAAGTATAATGGTTAAGCAACTATTTTACCAAACTAAGCTATTTGATTAGTTTACCTTGCAATTAATATTAAATGACACAACATTAAATGGAGTTGGAAGATAAACTTACTTGTAATGAACATATACTGCAACAGATACAATCACTAGGATAATTATTAGTAGGGTAACCCCTCCAGCTATACTGGCTGTCTCTATCATGACTTGTTGTCTAGATGCTAAAATAATAAAAAATATATATTTAGTTTGATTTAATTATATACCATAAGTAATGCAATGTATTTTTAATGCTTAATTTTTTGTTTGAAATTAATACTTAATTTAGTTATATTAAAGGTAATTTTATTTGAAGACAAAAAAAAAAAAGATTTCAAAAACACCGGCCCTATATGTGTTAATTAATAGAATTTATGTAAGTACATCATTAGATTTATTACTTATTTATAACTAAAATAAGCTTAATAATGAAAGTAACTGAAATGATGAAATTAATGAAAAAATGTAGTACTTACCTAAGTAAGAACCTTCAAGGTCTTTAAATTCACATCTTTGACCAACAAAACCATCTGCACACCTATAAAAATAAATAAAGATATTAATTTAAATTGATACCTTCAGTCAATTAGCACAGTAAAGTGAATCAAACTATGTAGTGTTTGATTAAAACGATCTTTAACTAATTGCAATAATATTTCTTTGAAAAACTGTCCAATAAATTTTAGGTGAGAGACTGACACGTTGGTTTATTAGTTTTTCTTGTTAGAACAAAAAAAAATCACTTTTGAATTTTTTAATTTGACACCCAACATTATTTGTTATGTTAATTAAAATATTTTATATTTATAAAAATTTACACGATTATTTCTATTATCTATTCATTACTTTATCCAGACAAGTGAAAAACCGTTTCTACAAAAATTAAGAGACGCTTTAAAAAATCGGCGAGTGAATTGGCCCAGTTTCCCTCTGTAGATCAACACGTCAGCTGTCGACGACGGGCCTCGTAGTTTTGGCCCGCGGTCAAGTGGTGAAATGGTAGGGTTATACAGAGAAATGCACTCACTCGCAATTGTAGAGTATGGACTCCCCAATCTTAACCGAGAAGCAGGTCGCCCCGTTGAGGCAATACCACTTGGCGTAGGCCTCTGGACAGGCATAGGTCTGGAATGTGATGTTGGGCCTCATCGTGGGCTGGGGAGGGGGTCGCGGCCGGGGAGTGGAACGCGAAGAACAGCCGCCTGCGAACAAAGACAAAATATTAGTTAGGATATAAATTGTATAAATATTAGTAGAAAAAAGCATTTAACTTCAATGATTTGGAAAGTAGACATTAAAAATGTTGCTAAAGTGTCAAAAAGGTGGTTTTGCAGTCTTGAACCTTTCTGCATCACCAAAGTTCATACACCCCAAGTACTTGATAATTTATTGGGCTTTGTATGTACTGCAGAATAGATTGATTAGCTTCGGGCTGCCATGCCACAGGTCCAAGGATCGATATCAAACGAAGCCCTCAATAACTTAATCAGGCACATTAGGTTTAAAAAAATAATTTAAATTCTCAGGGCAGGCAATTGAACATTTAATTATTTGCCTAAACACCCAAAATTCGTTTTTTTTTATTCAAAAGCCTGCGTTCACTAATGAGCCATTTTACAAGCAACAAATCTCCCTTGTAAAAACAAACCATCTGCCTCCCACAACTTGATCGGCGGCAATGAAGCTATTAATATGATCGCATAAAAAGCGGCCATTATCATATCGGCGCGAGTCACGACCATCAAAAAGCTACAGTGGGTGGGTGCAATAAATAAAGAGTGATGATCGGTAAAATCATCAAATACTAACTCCAAATAACGCTTTGACCCTAATTCCACAAGTTCACACAGACGAAACTTTTCGAATGAGAGGCGGGGAGAGCTATTTTATGCGAGAGGCAGGTGAACAACTAAAGTCTCTCCCCCGTGTTCTTAAATGACCTATAGCTATAAAAAGGTGATTTATAACTTTATTGGGGGAGTTCAATTGTAAAACGAATCTTAACAACGCTTGTAATAAATTGTTAGAAGTCAGAGTTTCATCTGCGCTTTTCTAACTCATTACTTCCATGATAATGCTACTGAAATACCTCTTTCCGTTCTTAAGATTTTTTTCAGATTATAAGTATTTTTAAATTCCTATTATTTAAATACAATTAGTAGATTGTGGAATATGTCAACAATACATAAAAATAAACATTAAAATTATAGGGACTTTTTTTTGAAGTGGGAAAACAGATTTGGTCCAAAATCTTCTAAAGGAAAACCTTTCATCTGTATGCATAACACTCAACAGTGGTATTTACAATTTACATGGCAATTTTCAATAGGATTGTATTTAAAACGAATATGTTTTCCTCTACCTTCCACTAATAAAGGTAAAACCACCCACGTATACCATATAACCAAATAAAGTATTACAATTCAAAGCATCAGGATGTTTAATGTGAGACCCATTTCTCACAGTAAGATTGGAGCAGGTGGTCGTTCCATAACAGTTCCGAAAAGGTATTGAAAGGGCTCAATTCAAGAGGACAGACTTTTGAGTAGAGCCAGTGGCCAGAAGAAACTACCTGTCCCAACAGGCAGATTTTCTGCAATGACATAATGAACCACCTGTCCATGCTCTGACGCACAGGCCTTTATTTTCCCATTCCGAAGCCTTCTGCGGAATAATAAATGAATCCAAACACTGCATTCCTCGGCAGCAAATCCCACGACGGGCAAGAGGTATTTATTCCCCGAAAAAACCTCCATCGAGGGGTTTTTAATCGCAATAAAAACGAAGGACAACAGTGGTGGATAGAGAGAGTGGAACACCTGGTCAAGGGTTATTAAATAAAGCAGCATCTGTACTAATTACGGAGGATTTCCAAGTGGCTGGTCACCGATTCAGCTACCTGGGCATCGCTTCCAGGGAAAGTGCGTGTCGCCCAATGATTAAGAGTGAAGTGTTTAAAAAAGCTCTAATCTTACATTTATTCGCCGCCCCCATCGAATGTCCCACACTTCGATCTGCTATAAGAGGGCATCTGTTCGCAGACAATTCCTGCACGATTATCGGGCTTTTGTTTGGTAATGAAATATGTATCACGCTAATTTCGAGTTAATTTTTAGATTAGTGGCACGAAGGTAATCGCGCAATGGAGAGCTGTATTTGACACAATACAAGTGTGAATTATGTTATGAACAGGCTTTAATGCAACCATGACATGTGTTTTTATAACTATTGATTTAGCAAAAAGAAAACCTGGCATGTTTTAAGAAGCTTAATTAGAACTTGTCGTATTATTCCCGTCCAAACCAGGATTATTGATAGCATGAATTTTGACTTTAGAATGAGGTTCTTCTAAGAGTTTAAAAATTGGAAGTATATTTTATTTCTCACTGCAAAAAAATAGTTTCTACTTGAAATCGTTCATTGAATCATGACTATTTTAAGACATTTAAAATCAAACATTAAATTAAATTTAAAATAATTCGAATCTAACCACATGGCACAGTAAATGCTTCAGAAAAGCAAGAAAGCAAACAACAAAAATGCAATGTAACTCAAAATTTTTCGAATCTTGAAACTCATTTATAAAAAAAAAATCCGAACAATCATTAATCGATGAATAAACATAACAAATTAAAAACTTTCATTCGTGGAAAAAACCTGAACAAACACTAATTAAAATCCCAACATCACAAAATATATCATCCTAAACGAAACAACAAATGCATTTATAAACCTCATCCATTGACAAACAGAACCCTATGAGTGACAGCCACTGTCCAGCCTCAATGGATGGCCCGAAGACAGGACAGAGATGGGACAACAACATCGGTGGACCACAGCCGGGCAGGTGTCTGGCTAAATAAAATCCCGATGCTGTGGCCATAGAGGTTTGTTGCAGAGGAAATAGGAAACGGCACATTTCCTCTCTATTGATGGTGGGACACTAACCTTTTTGTGGCCGGTACCGCCCAAGCCTCTCACGCACCTACGCAGGGAAAGAATTTCATTTCGCCGACATATGGAGGTAGTGGTCAGAACTCGTGGATATCAATTAGAATAGGTATCAAGAGGGGATTACGTTTTTTTTGTACTTGAGTACCTCTGTGAGAATGGTATGGTAGTGACATATGGTTGCGTTGTACAATTTAAAAAGGTCAGAATAAGATTATTTGACATTTGAATAATTTTAAATAAGCGTAAAAATAGCAAAATCTAAAATAGAATGCTAAAACAAAGGAATATTGTTTTTATGCAATGTTTGTTTTATGCATTAATTGTTTTGATGCATTGAATCTTAATATTTAAATGTATTAATTTTGAAAATAAAAATGAAGTTCAAATTGAAGTAGTAGTATGTATCGTGAAGCCAAAACGATGTAAACATTGTTTAAATTTTTAGAAGAAATTTTAATCGCTATCAGTAATAGAGCCCTAGCAATTAGTTGAGCATTCATTCATTTGGTTATTTATCATGTGGAAAATATTACATAAATTGCATTTTTTGTTCAGTTTCTAGTAATACTATTTAATAAACTTTCAAATCACCAATTCATCGTTTTATTCCTGTTTCGACAAACAACAAAATACTTCTTCTAGTAACAATGCCATTTCAATCTCTGCACAGTGTACAGCAGCGAAATTATACCTGACATAAAGAAGCAACAACATCGTAAACAAGGTAGTTTGTAGTTAATGCTCGAGCAATCGAGTTAAAAACAGAAGCAGCAAATTATCAACCAAGGGGGGGGGGGGGGGGGGTAAAAGCAATGACTCCAGCAGTAGCAAGCCCGGGCATGGATGAAGCAATTTTCTGTTCAATACGGGGCAAGCAAAATCGGGCAGGGTGAATAAAAAGCAAACAAATAACCAGATTCGTGGGGAGGGTGCTACTAACGGGTCGCGGGGCCCTCCTTGCCAAACGCGTGCAACATACAGGAGACGCGTGCCTTACTACCGCTTCTATAACCACACCACCTGGATTGGGTCTCCCCTCTCTGCTCACCTGGTGGAAAAGTAGATAAGACGGCCAGTTGCAGCAGGGCACAACGACAGCTGCCCCAGAGGGCAAGAAAAGATGTTTTTTTTTGTGCCTCGGCCGGGAGCTCTGAAGTTGAAGACAATAGGTGCGCGCGTATAGATGGTTGCGTGCATGACCCTAGGAAGTTCTCTTGAGGCCTGATGGTGGACTGAAACTTGGTGGTCAGAGGGTTAAAGGGGACGGGTTGCCGTTTTTGGCTGTTCGCCTGTCACTGAGCTTATTGGGTCGTAATAAATGTTAAAATAAATATTATTTAAAAAGTTCTTTCCGAAAAAGAAATGTCAAGAAAAGAGAGAGAAACGTGATTTATCAGTTATGAACTCAACTACTATTGTAAGAAATTATACATAATTAATTAAAAATAATACTAGATTACAAAATTGATTTTTTAAAAATATAAAATTAGAATACTACAAGAATAAATCGGATAATTGTCATTTGAAAAGGCTTTGCATTCTTTTAAAATATATTCATGAATAATGCGTAAAAATGAATTACTAGGCACACGAAACTTGGGAAATTAAAGTAAACCTTTGCATGTTATATTTCCAACCTTTACAAGCCAAACACTATTAAATAACACGCCAGATCGCCAATCAAACCTTTCTGAAAACCCATTCCTCGCCAAGACCCTACCGATTGTTATGATCACCTCCCAATGAGGAAACAATGGCACATTCCGATCAGGAAGCGATACTGCATCACACAAACTAGTCTTCTAACCTTACGACCAAGCTTCAGCATCCAAATCCCGGGCATAAGTCTCTGCACAAGCAACACAATGGGCAGTCCCACCACCTCCTACACAAGATTTTCCTCTTTTGTAATCTACCTTCACTGCTCATATACCGATCTTACTATGGGATTAAATGGATTCATTTTAAAGACCGGTTTATCATTCGTACAAAATGTTACAATTTATGGTGTTTCAAAATATTTATTTTCTGTATTGTGCATTAATTTTGCATAATTTAAAATAGTTTATTGCCATTTGACAAAACATACTTTTTACATTACAAATTCCACCTTCATTGAATCCGATAATGGAATTTACATTTATGCTGTCTGTATCACGTAGCCCAGAGGATATTCGATGCATATTATGTATAAAAAACGGGCGGAAGGTAGCAAAGAGCAGGTGGGCTTGACTATAGATGGGTAGATGATTTGTCCTTGCTATTGTCCGGCTATGGATGGGGGTCAAATGCACCCAAAGAGAAGGTATTTTCCAATGACTTGTTTACTTACGGAAATGGCACCGCGTATAAATCTTTTGCCGTTTCCGTTTGTATTTTTTAAGTGTTGGAATTGAACAAACATCCTACGAGTTTTGTATGCATTGAAAAATAAATCAGTATTATAGGTGATGCGGTGGATCTCTTTGCAAACGGACAGGTCGTGGTTGTGGCAAAAATGAGCTAGTTACGCAATTTGATGTTGGGATTATGCAAATCAAAATAGTAATAATTCTTTCAAACTAGTGTAATAAATGTTTCTAATTTGTACATGAAATTTTAAAAAAATAATAAACCAATAAGTAACTAATGCTCTAGCATCGTTTTAAATATATACATTCAGTAATTATATAAATGTATTATTATTGCACAAAACGAAAAGCATTAAACCCCAATAACCCAATAAATCTATTATATCAATAATTCTATTGTAGTATCTCAACAGTCCCCTACCATATGCCTAAAATCGGGGCATGGAAAAGGGTTAGAAGGGTAAGCAGCACCCGTCAGGGTTCCGTTACTCAACATTTGTCACTGAAAGAGGGTAATAAGGTAATCAACTTCCGCATCCAAATTAATTAGATACTTGGTTTCATCATTTCGTGTTATATTACATTCAGACAGAAAATATTTCAGTATCGCTTTTCGTCTAATTTACGAAAAAAGTTTACCACCCACATCGCTTCAAGATATTATGTCTAGCTATAAATACATCGTCATTAGTACTTTGACAGATATTTTTTAAAAAAAGTATTTCTAAATTTACAAGATGTATATAAAATTAGCCTGTTTATTTATTTATTTGAAAACATCGTTTTAAAAATACATTCAAGAAATGGTGTAACGGAAACATTTTTTGTTGAAAATGCATGATGAAATTCAATTTTTATATAATAAATATTGTAAATGTTTTGGTATTTTTAATTTATTACTAATTGATTGAACTTAATGAATTAAAGCTATTTGACATTAATTGAACTTGGATCATTAAGATATTGATTTCCAAAGAATGCACCCGAATTGTATTTTACAAGAATACCAATTAATTTCCCATATTTTATGATTGTGAATGAAAACTAATAAGTGCAAAATAATACATCTTTAAAACCAAAGACTGACGAAAATAGCATGGCAGGTAACAAATAAATTGGAAAAACCTTAAGGTATATTGACACAGCTTCAAAGGCAATAAAAGCATGACCTCATTTCCTTCGCTGTCGATTTCTGTGATACTGCGATCAACGGCATGCCCACGCGTTGCAAAGAATACGACATTATTGTGAAGCAAGAAACAATTACTCATACATGTCAACCCACATTTAACGAACATCTATTTACAAGATATTTTAAGTGCATTGAGACAAAAGAAACGCTATTCATTTAGAGAACAAACATGTTGATGCTTGCAACTCATTAAATAGAAGCGTAGGATGTTTATTTAAGATTTGTCACTGTAATTCCTTGCATATTTCTCTTTAAAAAATACTTAAATGCAACGAAAATACAAGAATAAATACATTAACAGCAAAGCTCACTGATAGCTGAGAGATTAGTATAGAAAAAACCCCTACTAATTGTTAAAACAAATTTCTTCTTTCTAATATATCATAGAAATATGATACTTGCTTTACAATGCGAGAAATTAAACAAAATTTTCAGAACTTAAGTTTGAAGGCTATAATGTTCACAAGCGAATTTTTCAATCAGTAATAAAATTTCCTTAATAATTTAAAAGTCAAAAGTTAACAAACTAAAAGTTATTAGTTTATTAGGCTTTCGTACTATTGGGACAAAGTTACTATACAAGAAAACCTCAAGTCTCCATTTCGAAGTCTCAGGCTTTCATACTTGTGGGACAAAGTTCTACAAAAGAGAGAAAACCCCGAGTTTCCATTTCGAAGTCTCCTTTTATCCCCAAGCATAAGATGCGAGGGAAGAAACCCATCTCCATCTTCCGCTTCGGATGAGGGGGAGGACTTCCGACTGTCCATACTACGTCCTCTTAAAAAAAAAAAACTCCCCACCCCCACAGCTGTGCCTTACCACATGGAGATCAGCTGTTTTTTCCACGACTTCTTAGACACAAGTCTGAGACAAATAAAGAAACGAAGAAAAAATTAAGAGGAAGAAAGGAAGTAGCGACAGTGTCTGCAGAACCGCCTAGTCCTTTGATGTTATTTCGGGTGCGCTTGATGGGTGAGTCAGGACATTGAAATGGACGCTGAAAGGCTTGTTTGTTCATGTTAATCTCACGAGCAATTGGTCAGATTGGGATATTTTATAGCTATTTGTTTGACATGTATCAGAGTTTCAGTGTCATAAAAATATATTTACGCAATAATGAAGAACATATTTTTCACTAAGATTTTATTCCTTAAATGGCGTGATCACAGCTTTTTAAAGAAACATGCCCATAGTAAAAAGTAAAAATTTAACCTATCACATTGCAGAGCTTTCTGCTGGCACATATCTGCCGCATATATTATTTTTTTTTGACGAATAGGCTCAGAAACTACTCCACCGAAGTTCACAAACATTTGCACTGTGATAGATTTACCTAACCTAACAAGGAAACACACACGGCTAGGAAATACAGAAACCAAATCAGTTGAAGAACTACAGAACAAGAAACAATCCTTCCATTCCAACCCCCTTAAAACCAAAAACCCTTTGACGACCCCCCACAAAACCCAAATACCCTTCAAACCCTTAAACACCCGTCAGAACTCAAAAACAACCCCACATAAAACAAACCGACCGGAAGCCCAGATCAGAATCGTTACGACCGCTTTCAAAGATTATTTTAAAAAACTTGAAAAATTTAAAAAGAAAAAAAAAGTTTGACACAAAAACCACTCTTCAAGTACAAACCCCTTTCCTCCCGCCGCCGTTAGCGCCGGAAAAACACTTCAGATGTCGAGCAATCGTCGAAAAGGATAACGTGTGTTAGGGGGATGATGGCAGCATTCAAGGTTCTCCCGGTAAAAAATACTCCAGACGACTGTAAAGGAAATCTAGTGTTTCGTCCGGGCCCCCCTTCTCTTCCTGTTGAGGCACGCGACACCCATCAAGAAGCCAGGCATGTTCGAATAGCACTCGATTTGGCGATGTTCAAATAGAAACATTAGTCCATTACTTAGTATTTTAATTAAAATAATGTATGCATGAAGTAATAAATATTGTAATTGATTACAATGTACAAATATTAAAATTTGTTTAGTATCCAGGTATAGTTAGGTATTTTTTTTATTATAATCGTTTAAAGTGTGTCGTGTTACGTTTTGGGCCTATATTTAATGGATTTATCGGGCGTGTTACCACATTTTAAAGATTCAAAGCCGTATTAATTCTAACTTTAAATATTGTTTGCGATTTTATCACACAATTTTTTAAAATTGGTTTAAAAAAAAAAACAGTTAGCATAAAGATAATATTCTGAGGGATTTAAATACCCAAAATGAAAGATAATTTCTTTAAATTTGTAATTTAATCATGTTAAATCAAATACACAATTAAAAAAAAAACAAATATAAAGATGCAGTTACCCATTCTGTTGTATAAGAAAGCAAATAAACCAAACTAATATTGGACTAAAAATTTCATGTATTTATGAATCAAAAATAAACGCAACAACGCTACCAATCCCCAAAAATTAACACATACATAATTTTGCTTAATCAAACCCCAATAACTTGGCGACAACCCCTCCCTCCTAGTAACCTTCCCCCCCCCCCCCTTCAGCGACATCTGTACCTCACAGGAAATGGAAAAGCATCTCTTGCGGTACAATCCATTACATTCGGTGGCATATGCAGCCTGCTCGGAAGCAGACAAAACTACCTGGGGGGGGGGGGGGGGGTAAATGAGATACACACTAATATCCCATCCTGAGACAGAGACAGTTCATTTGGGAAGTCACCCTTGGAAGTGACACGCAGAGGGATATGTATACCCCATTCGAGGCGTTTTTTGGGGTGAAAAGGGGAAAATAGATTTATATCCAAATTTAGAACGGAACATTTTTATACTCCCTTTCCTCAAAACGGCAATTACGAGGATTTTTTATGGACTAATTATAGACTCTACATCTGAAAGAAGTAACATGGAATGATGAAATTGTCAATTAAGAAAAAGTAACAAAAATAAATGCACCAAAGTTTAAAAGGCAAGTTTGTACTAAGTACATGGCAGGAATGAGTTTGTTGCAATATAACTTCGTAATTTTTGATAAAAAGTAATATTAAATGGAATTGTAATGCGGTTGTGCGTTAGAATATTATATTTTACATTTATAATTGTATAAACTAACTCATTTTCGGTACGTCCTACAACAGAAATATCATTATATGATCATCATAACATCAACATTAATAATAGGTACAAAATTACGTTAAACGATTTCCTACTTGAATAATAAGTTGAATATAATGCATTAATCTCAAATTGAAAGATACAGGGAGATTATGGAATAACAACTAAATACGAAACACTACATATCTCCACTTAATTAAGAGTCTATAGTTACAAGGACCACAACTTAATTTTAAGCGCAATATTTCGTATAAAAAAACCCTCTAAACCAAGTCAAAAATGAAAAGTACATTTAAGAACTAAACCAACAAGAACAAGATCCCGCAATCACCATAAAAATCCCTGTTCAAACTTCATAGAAGTGCAAATTTGACGAACGAAAGATCCAAGTTTTTTTTTCTAGAAAAACACATAAAAAAAGTAGCTGCCGTGACTACCATTCGCGTCAGCTTTTACATCGAGATTTGCCTGTTCAGCAGTCTTGCGCGTAATCTGTGGGGGATGAGCCTTCAACAAGATAAGGGGGCATCGCTGTCAATGATTCACCCTTATAAAAAAAATAAGGGACCTTCTCATAGGCCAAGTAAGAGTGTTAGGCAGAATGCTGGGTTGTTTTGGAAAGGCTCTATGTGACATTTTTGCCAAAATTGGACTTGATATTTGTAGCGATCAAAAAAGGATATTTTGATTACGAAGTTATTATAAATGAAAATGGCTGCAAAATGATAACAAGAAATAAAAAAAATTCAACATGCTACTTAACACAAACACATGTATATTTTGTGGGAGAAAAATTTATGAAGCAGAAAAACTACTGACAAAATTGAGTTACACCAAATATTAACGATAAAATTGCACCCTTATCTTACCGCAATATGACGCTCTAATATCTATCTCGATTTACATGACCCTCTAGTACAGGGTAAAACGGTATTTATCAGCAAAGTTCTTTACTTAACTTCATTGCTCAATTATCATTCCATAACAAAAAAAATCCAATTGTTCCATGGTAGCTTCTGTTCTGTAAATTTCCACATTATTCAAAACAGTAGTTTCTTTTGTATTTCATAAAACGCGTGAGTGAGACCAAAAAACATTTTTGTTCTTCCTTAGGCCCTCAGTAATAAATTTAATTTCAAAATCAAATTTCAATTCAATCAAAAATCAATTTTCAATCAAATTTCAAATTAAATTTACTAAAAATCAGTTTATATTAGATATAACACTGTCACCTTCTACGGCGAGTATGTAATGCGTCTTCTAACCTCTCTAATTTGTCCCCCCTCTCGTCTTCTGAGTTCGGGGGGAAAGAAAGGAAAAAGGATAGAACTTAGGAAGTATCTAATTTCAATTCCCCCCTTTCTTACTAAGGTATGTTTGGAAGGGATTGGGGCAAGATACGTTTCTGTTGAAAATCGGTCAAATGTATCGGTACGGCAGCTGGAATAATAACAAAAGAAAGAGTTGATTTACAAATTTGAAGTTTATTGTATAAAAACAAATTTACGCACGAAAAGCGTATGAAATAAAACTATGTGCAAGATTGTTTTTTTTAGCTGAGTTAGCAATTGAATAGTAGCGTTTAATATGCCCTTCCAAATATTTTCAAACAAATTTAAATTTTTAAAAAAAAACCTTTAGACCTATGACTGACAGCATTTTTAAGTATGTGTTAAACATCTTAAAACTTTCCCACAGTCTTAAGTACCGTAATAAGCAGCGTTATTTTGAAAAACAGAAAAAATGTTTAACCTTTCTATCCCCCGAAAATTTCATAGACAAATTTTGAATGCATTTATAAATAACCTAGTATGTTTATATGAAACTGTTCCAAGAAATATATTTATCACTTAATTTGGAAATATAAATATTTTTTTAAGTTAAAGATAATTAAACTGTCCTCCGTTTATTGAATCTATCCCATCTACCAATCAAACAATCCAAGGACAACTCGTCTCCATTGTTTTGCTATTTGACAATCCTTTCAATCCATCAAAAAATCTAAAACGTAACGATCGAAAACCACACACAACACAAAAAAGGCCTCACGACGCGACGGCCATCTTTAGGCCTAGGCCTATTTCAACAGAAGGAAAACGGCGGAGGCTCGGAGTCCATATGGCCTACCCCATCATCATCACCATCAACAACACGGCCTACCTGCCTGACTTCAAAAATCGCGACAGCTGGCAGGCCTAGGCCGCCTAGCAGAAGGGGGGGGGGTATAAAGACGCAGTCAAAAGAATACAGACAAGGTATAAAAAAATAGTCTTGTAAAAAAAAGACTCGCGTGGTAGACGCGTGCCGGCTTTTATAACACTTCCCTCCCCTCCCTTAGATTCAAATCTTGGTTTCTTTTATTATTACGAGGCGTTTTTTTCTCTGCCCCCCTTTTGCCGTTTTTTTTAAAGTGCGCGTTACAAAGTAATTAATGCGTGCATAGGGGGAAGAGACGCAATAACCTTCAGGGTTTTTTTTTTGCATACGTGCCCCCTCCACTTTTTTTTCTTCAAAAAGAGTACCTTACTTATATGAGTAAAGTAAATTTATAGTAGGTACAGAAGGTACTACGGAGTTCGTATTAAAAAAAAAGGGAAAGAACATTACAATGCCCCCCTGATACTTATCAGATAGACGTAAAATTTGAATGGAGCACATTAGTGATATGGAGTGGTGTGAGACGTCTATTAAGGTTCCTTGGTGACATTTTTATGCTCCATAAAAATATTTATCAGCGAATTTACTAGTACGGCATGTTATTCTATCTTTTGAAACACGAATGATTCCCCGAGGGAATAATTTATTATTTAATCTGTTATGATGGTAAATTATATTGAGTTGACGTTTAACGAAAGTCTACTTCAAATTAATTGTATTGTGCAGAAAAAGTCGGTAACCGATCGTAGGTAGGTTAGTATAAAAGTTCTATGTGCAAGAGGGGGGACTAGGCTAGAAAATATAGCAGGATCCTGTTTTTATGGATTAAAAAAAAGTACTCATAAAGCTATTACTAAAATATTTAAACGTTAGTTAGAATTAGTTTGCAATATAACAAAAATAAACGAGTTACGAGTAGCTAAAAAATAATTATATTAATTAATTAAATTTGTCCGCAATTTAATTTTCTAAAGGGTTCGAATTTGTTACTGATACATTTTTGAGAGGCTCTTTGTAAGAATTATTTTTTTAAATGATCTTTCACCAGGCTAAAAAAATTGTACAACATTCCCTGAATCTACTAGACCTCCGATGGTGAAAAGTAATAAAAATACCGAGTTTGCATAAGACAGAACAATAGGTAAACTGCAGAAGTTGGATTAGAAAAAATTCGGCAAACAGTGTGTACTTACCTACTATCCTGAAGATAGCAGAGACGTATAGCACCATGAATAAGGCTGGGTGATTCATCATTACTAGGATGCGGAATGCTGATTCTTCCAGCCACCTTTGACCTGAAATTCGTGCAACAACAATTAGCATGGCAATTCAATTATAAAATGAATGTTTTGTACGAATTATACGTGATTGTAATGTATGCAGGAATAAATGTGTAATGTAACGATTACTTTGGAAACAATACGTCATAGCGCATTATACATTTTATTTTTACTTACGTTCCAACTTTACCGAATAAAAATACCTTAGATTTTAAAAAAAATACACAATTACTGCATTATTCTGTCGTTTTAAAAAGTACCAATATAATTTTGTAATTACATTTACTCATAAATTAAAAAGCGAATTAGCAAGCTTGATATAACAATAAAGGTTAAAGAGATCCCTTTCAAGAGATCTCGCATCGAGTTACCGACAGCACACAAGCAAATTTATTTAATTTTAGTGATTTTTTAAACTTAGCTAAACTATCTCTAAACTTTAACAATGTCAAGGGGACTTAAAATTTGAGTGTAATTAAAATAAATTTGTTGCCCATGATTTGAAAGATGACGAGAAAAGAAAAGCTTTCACTATCAGAATTTTGATCATGCTTTGCCGAGTTATATCCGAGTTATGCCGTAGTATATAGTACTATTTTACTTGGATATAATTATATATAGATGGTGACATCTTATTATAAACCTAGAAATGATACTACATAATAACTCGTTTTCAACAAAAGAGGACCCCTGGCGCTTTTTGCTCGAAATATTTCAAAGACAAAAAAATGCCCTTGAAAAGTTCCATCGGTAAGATAAGGTACACATCCATAGCCGATACGACTCCGTCTCGCAGACGGTATGCAGACTAAAAAAGCCTTTTGCAAGAAAAACCAGCAAAGAAAAATACTAACGGTCCGCAAGCCAAGCAGGAGCAGAAGCCAGAAGCTAAATGCAGCGCGAAAAAAAAAAGTATTTAACTAACAGCACCCTTTCAGTCTTGGGGAGACGGAAAGAATATTTTAGAAATTTAAGTATTTTTAAAGTGTCTTTCTCTCTCTTGAGACTTTTAAGTGGCGCAACATATAATCATAAATATTAAATACGCTGATCATATATGTACTGTGGGCGTATTGCTTTGATTAGGACATGGGCGTCTCGATATTCGAAGCCCGCCAATATTAATGTAAAAAATTAAAATTTGTTACTTCATTTCCATGAATATTTTGTAAAATTAAATATAAAATTGGGATTTTTATTGAAAAGTATTGGAGAGTCTACATCAAATTTTAATTTTTGACAAGAACTTATCACACCTTCTCAGATGGTGCCATTTCATAAATTCTGAATAAACAGCATTGTAACACTAACGTATGTGGAGATATAGCATTAAATTTTTTCATATAAACATTCAACAACGAAGTTTATCAACTAATTCATGTTGTTTAAAAATGGAATATTAAAAATTAAAGAATTGAGGCCTGAAATTAAGTTCAATAGCCCCGTTTTGTCCAAAAACCATAACAATTAAAACCGGAATGTAGTAGGACAGATGTGGAATTAAGCCCTCGAACTTTCTATTTCGATATTCGAACGATTCACCACCAAACTATCTTCATATGCATAAAAAATAGAATCTGGGGGCCCAGTAGTTTGCCGGCTGGATGCAGGAGAAAATGGGTCATCGGCCAACTAAGTAGTAGTATATAATCTGCAGGGACAATAAAAGGGGTTTTAAACGGTAGCAAAATGATTGCTAACACCTGGTGCTAGAACTGAGTACCAGAGTTTGTTCAGAAAAAATTAGACAAAAGCGCACAATAAGAGGTTATGTTTTTTTTTTCAACAGTGATGCTCAACCTTTTTCTAAATAAAAGTATGTACTTTGATTGGGTCGTTATAACAATTGGACTTTAGTGTGTTCATATATATTTTATTCCTGGAGGAATTTGTAAAAATGTAAGTTAGTAGAAGTAACAAATAAATGTTAAAAATGTAAGTTAGTAGAAGTAACAAATAAATACAGAAGCTAATTGAACATTAACATTAAAAAGACCGCTCGTGAAAACTTATTTGAACCTTCCCCTTTTTTTTCCTCCTCAAATTTTCATCCTTAGATTAGTAATAGTCAAATATTTTGAAAATAGTGGAACTAACGTTTAAAAAGCTATTATTCAGTATTTTACAATGCAGGTCTTAATAAAATGTGCTGGATCACTTATTGTATGTTGACGCGTGTTTGACCCAATTTAAGTTTATCAGTTTGTTTCGTATCATTGGAGAAATACTTTTAAGGAGCATTATCTCTTAGAGTACAGGAGTCTAACAACGGTGTAGGTAATATTTTATGATAAATAAATTGTGTAACTTAACTTTTCAAACAGTATAGGTATGTGTTGATTTGTCATATTAAAAAATCTTGCACGTTGTAGTACTTGTGTTGAAGATATAAATAAACATAGCGTAACAAATACTTTTAAGGTCTACTTAAACATGGAATTTCACCAATATACTAAAGTTTACAATAATACGAAATTAAAATCAAATATACCATTAAGAGTTAAAAGTAAATACATGTATTATAAGGTTGTTTTCATTGCAATCATTTATGTTTAAAACAAGCAACATTTTGTTCAATTTAGAAGTTTTGGAAGAAGATGTTTAAAAAACCGCGAGGGATTGTGCTAAGCTTGAAATAACATGCACACAATTAAATTCTTAATAAGAACTTTAAAGGGTTGATAATTTATAAGTTGTATCAAAAATATGATTTTAATTATTTTTTTTAGATTGTATTATCATTAATCTTTATTTCCAGAATTCATTCTCTTTAAAAATATTTAAAGAACATAAACAGTTTTACTACTTAAGGGCTTTTCAAAGTGAGCGGAAGCTTTAATAAATAAAAAAAACAATATTTCAGTCTATATACGATATTTTGAAAACCAGAAAAAGTTTCGCAGTACAAAGCCATCTATTCCTTTCAAAACGTAATCATCAAAGCTTACTGTGTTGAATAGTACTAATTATCAAATTTAGGTATAGTAAATATTTAATTAATATTTTATATTACAAGAAAATCTTTTAATACTTTATATTAAAAGAAGAAATCGTTTTTAATAAATAATTCCAAATAGATTGACAGTGAAGCGTTTAAAAAACAAAACCTTTGAAAACCTTCCCTTCCCTAATATTTCAAGGTTCGCATTTCGAAGAAGTTCAAGTTGGGCGGTATACAACTTCGGTAATACAGCAGCGTGACCATCCGCTGACCCGTGACTGACCATTCACCTAAGTCTGTCTGTCCGGGCGTCATACTGTAAGGCGTGGGCACACGAAGGAACGGACGTCAAGTCCATAAACAAGACACGTGTCCTTTCTTACAGTTTCTTGGGTTATGCTTGCGTATCTTCGGCATGACATCTTACGATTGTAAAGGGTTATAAGGATTACATTTCACTGGTTGTAATATTTCAGCATTGAGTTTGTGATAAATAATTCCTTTGCTTACGTTCGAGTGAAAGTAAGATAGGGCTATTTGACAATGATTATTCGAACATTTATGAGACATGAATTTATAATTATATATGCATAAGAAAATAAAAGATTAAAATGGCATGTGTTTTCATGTTAAATGTTATGATTTTCTTTCTATATTCTTGGATAACTGTTTTCATATAAGTTCTAAATTTTACGAATTATTGTGTTTTTTAAAATAGCTGCACAAAATTAATAAAGCTGAAAAACATGTAAAAGTCTTAAACTTTGAAGCAAAGTATTCAAAGATTTTTTAATATGAAATTTGCAAACATGTTTAAATACTGTTTGTATAACAAATACATGCAATATTTAAAGTAGCTCATTATTATGTTGGACATTTACTAAACAAGTATTAATAAATGCAATTATACAGAATAGAAAATAAAAACTGCAATTTTTAAGACTTATTAAATTAAACCCCCTTTAAAACTTTATTTTCTAAAAATATCTTAAATACGGGATTGATTCGTAAAGTCGACAATACTTCGAAGCTAAAGAACAATAATAAAAAAAAACAGGAAGGATATAAACAGGTTGGATACAGATAAATATTTCGAGTGTTTTTAATATGAAATATTTTGAATCATGTAATAATTCAAAAGGAACTGAAAAACATACAGAAAGGATATCTTTAACATACTCATTTTGAATTAAGGCTAAATAGTCATTGTATTTATGAAGGATTTGACAATTCATTGAATATACTACTTGTAAAGCAATTTACAGATTTTTGTTGTAAACAATAATGGGTATTTCAAGAGGAGCAGCATCAAATGTCATGCCATTGTTTGAAGTCACTTAATCATAAACTTTTGTTTTCTCTCTTCCTATTATTTTCATTTAATAGGGACATTTGAGAAAAGACATGGTTGCGTAATTGATAACAAATGAATGAAGAAAGTATAAACAATGCTTTATGCACGATAGGGAAGCCACTCTCTTTCGAATTTATTTTTAAGTTATTTAAATATATGAATAAAAATTTTACAGGAAAACAAATGAAATAAAATTTGCGCTTTCTCCCTTTGACAAATTAAATAACAGACCTATCTTGCGGGAAGAAACTAGTTAATAAAATTATCTCTACAAAAAAAATCCATTAATTTCTACTTAAAAGCTTGTTCACGTTCGAAAACGTTTAGAAAACTCTCAAAAATATTGATTTTTGTTTTTCAATCCCCAAAAGAATCTTATATTCTTTTAGGTCAGTGCCCTAGGCAGCTTATGTGGATCTATAAGCATTTAACGAATTCAATATAAACTACAAAGCCTTAATAGAAAACTTTCACATTAAATGATCGCAAGATTGATAACAATTCATGAACCCCGAAAAACCGATTACCAGGAAGAAATCCCCAAAAAGTTCTATACAACAAATACATCGAACATGATCTTCAAAAAATAAAAGCCGTCTGAAGATCTATTCTGCTCGAATTACCTGCTAACATTCGCCAGGTGCATTTCTCGAACACGATCAAAACACAAGCACGTGTGGCACCTTGCAACAAGAACAAGATAACGAGAAGGAAGGAAAAAAACAATCGAAGACCCAGCTCAAGATAAGCATCAATGATTCCTGAGGATCAGCAAGAGGTCAGCGGAGATACGACAACCCAAGACGAAAATTACACCACTCTGCCTCCGAAAGAATCAGTGAAAGCTTAGAGGAAAAGTAGCGTAATCCCAGCCATAATTACACCATTTTTCCTCCATCAAGATTGAAATAAAATCCCAGACAGAATATGAAAAGTGGTGTCAGCCAGCAATGCGGTTTAGTCCATTCTGCTTATAAGTCCAAGTCCATCGTAAGCAACGGGATTGCTGGAGAGGGTTCATTGCTTGCTGCTGCGGCCATTACTATCAAGAAGAGTTTGGATCATCATGAGATCACCTTCATTGTGTTATATAACTTCCGGCAATAACTAGATTGGAACATGGGGATTCATGTTTAGGCAGGAGTGGAAGTGATTTTCGGATTTACCTGGGATATCTCTTAGGTGTGTTTTATGGTAGGATTAGTAAAGGTGGACAAGAATTTCATTTGTGTTTCAAAACATTGTAGAGATTGTGGTAGGGTAAAATAGTGTTTACAAGCTAAACATTTTTATTTAAAGTACCTATAAAGTTCAAAGAATTAAAAAAAAATCTAATAACTTTTTAAGAATTAATACTAGAAATAAACTAGTTTAAATATTTTGAGTGAAGCAAATACTACTCGAATGTAATAAACGTATCTCTAAAACACATCAATTTCGCTAATAAGAATGAAAATAGAATACTGTGCATAACACTCAAAAATGGTTGAATAAGTGTTTTTAGTTTAGATTAGTTCAAAGAATAAGCGTTATCTAAAACTCAACTAAAAAATGTTGCATTTGAAAAAGATATGTATTTTCTCCTTTTGTTACTTAAAAAAATTAACCTTTGGAAAAAGCAATACAAATAAAACCCTATCTTACGTTTACTTTTAGATAACAAAGTTTTAAAGCATGTGATAAAATCTTCCATTATCATTAAAAAAAAACAGTAACTGAAAAAATGCTCACAACTAGTTGGAAATAGTAACTTCTTCCTGGCAGTAATTAAACTAGATTTTTTTCTTACATATTCAATAAACTGTTAATTAAAAGTTTTTAATAATTTAGTTCTTACTTTAAAAACTCACAATTTATTCTTAACAAAAGTAATTTTTTTTTAAACTTTGTTAAATTTTGTATGTTATCAATGAATTTAGCAGACTATTGTAATACAGAGCCTAATGGTATTTGAGTTAAGAATTCTTTAGATAAGACGAGTGAGCACCTCAACAATTACCAAAGTAAGACTTTCGATTATGATGCTTAAAAAAATAAAAAACATTATCTCTACAATATACTAAAATATGTTTAAATGCATTAATATTCTTGTAAGGCGAAGGGGCGTTTTTCTAACGATGCTCGTAATAAAATTATAAACACCAGACAACATTTTTCAGTTACATTTTTAAAATCAATTCAACAGCAATAGATATTTTGTCATTGCTTTAAAGCCTTGTCAACTAAGAGTAAAATATAAGAATAAGAAAAACTCAAGTCTGAAATAAGAGTCGTAAATTGAAGTAAAACATGCATTAAAAATAGTATACTATTTATATATTAAAGGAATTGTCTCAAAGTAAAATCTTGTAGGAATCTATTTGTAGCAAATTTCGAAAGTAAAACCAATAAAAAAAACTGTTTTGCAAGGAAAACAAACAAGTTTTTGGTGTTATCAAACGATTGTCGTTAAATGATGGTATGTCCATTTGAACTCAATGACATTAGACATAAATAAAACATCACATAAAAACACGTTTTTTGACAACAGTAAAACTTACACTGCATCCTAAACCACCACCGAACTTCATCAAAGCTAGAAGAAGAAGAGTTTCTGCCTGACATGTCCGGTAAAGCACCACCGGAAGGACACACACTGCTGCGTCCAACAACACAATCCTCCATTACAAAACACCACACGAAAATAAATATATAACACACTTGCAAAAATAAAACTCCGGCAAAATATATTAATCCTCAGCGTTTAGGACACCAGCACGAATACAAATCCATAGAGTAGGAGATCACGATCGGCGGCACCTAACGTGTTGTTGTTGTCAGAGCACATGACGCGGCATAACAGCGCGAGTAGAGATGATAATCCAGAGCGTTGCGCGATGTGAACGCGAGTGAGGGGAGATGAGGTAGCGAGAGCGGTTGTTTGGGGGTAGGGTTGCCGGGATTGGAGGGGTTGGCGAGCGCCAAGGGAGGGTTAATGGAAGGCACGCGACGGGCGCAAGGCAGAGGGGGAGATTTTTGTTATTTTTTTAAAGAAAAGGTGGTACACTTGAAAATGAAGTTTCAGCTTGCGTAGCAGCATGTTAATTTAGAGGTACTTTTATTGTTGTTAATTTGATGCAATAATAACTATTCGAAAATTTCTTTTGATTTTCAATTTTACCTTTGCAAAACCCAAAATTTGTGGCTAAAATTATTTTAAACTAATTACTATCTGTATGTTACACGTTCTATCTGCATTTTCTCACCCTTTTTTTCTGTAGGCCATGCATTTTTTAATGAAATAGAAAACAATGATTTGAAGCAGAATAAATTTGGCTAAAACAAGAAAAAAATGGAAAAATCTAATTTCAAAGCACAAGTTACAAAATTATTATTATTAAATCTTACATTGAGCATTTACCGGGAATATGAAAGAGAGGATGGTCACTCCTCACTCCTTATAAATTATTCTAATGACGATAAATAAGAAACATTGGCTTCCTAAACTGATTAATTTCTGACAACACACACGCCAAACTGAAATATCTCTACCATCCCATTAAAAATTATCAACAGTATCAAATACATTAATACAACAATACAAAACTATCCATTTCAAGGACCATATTCACATTTCGTTGAATAAAATAACAAATTGCTCAAAAATAAAGAAAATGAAGCCTTCACTTTCAATTGTGTCAAATGGAGCAGACATCTTGTGTCGCAACAGTCAGATATTTGAAGGATTTAGGTGTGCTAGACTTCAGAGGTTGCTATGGTTACGTAGGTATACGAAGCAACACGACTGAATGTTTTACACCGTTGTCATGCAATGCATACAAATCTACTTTCAAAGCAAATCATGCGGCTGCATACCGCTGCACGAGCTTTTGGGGAAAAACCCAGAGCAAGTGTGAGACTGGATAGATGGTAACTCACTAAAACATTTCAGTGTCTACTTCAAACTGATACAGATCTAAAGTTTTATTACTACGTTTATGTTTTTTCTGCCATATACGTACTATGCAAATAACGCAGATTACTACGGTAATAGATTTTGGCGCGAAGCATCTTTCCTCCTCCTTTATAGATATTTATCATTTATGATATTTATCCTAAAGATGGAGGAAGAAATGGCTGACATAAATCATTTAAAAATGTATCCGCGATTAAAAGCATAGTTTAACCACTATTTTTTTTATACAAGCTTTTTCAAATCAAACGTTCGACCTCTTGCACATGTGGCAAATTTTTTTTTATAAGGTACGGTTTCAAAATACATTCATTCTTAAACATGCAATTGGTTCTTTAATAAGTAACACAAGCTACTAAAACGTTTAGAAAATCTCAATTTTAAATAAATGCCAAATTTTTGTCGTTGTGTAAAATGTTTTAAGTTTTCAACCTATTTTTTTAGTTAAATTTGAGGTGAATATTATAAAATGCAAATAAGGTGAATACACTCCTTACAATCAGTGCATTCACCTCATTAAATGACAGCATATTTTTTAATCTAATTAAAATTACTGTGTAATGGAACTTCAAGTTGGGTGGCCCTTTTAACCCTTAGTCCAATTACTAAACACAGTAACACAACATCACACAAAACGCCCCCACAATACGTTAGCAAAAGGGGTTGCAAAATCGACGCCTATTACAGAGATGGAAAAACAAAAATATGGACCCCAAATAAAATTGACTTTTATAGCATGGCCCGACTATTAACCTCTGCAGACACGCTTCTTTGATCAAGAAGACATTTAAAAAAACCAACAAGGAAAAAATAAAAATCTACACAGAACCCGGCCAATATTATAAATTAACGCTTCGCTGCAGACTCATTAGCTAGTTGTAATCATAAAATAACGCTCCTAATAGAGCTTGGAAGAATGACAGCCAATAATGGCAACCCGGGCAGAGGTAACAGCCGGCGTGGCACGCTTGGCTGCTCAGCCAATCACAGTCCGAAGGAGATGTGGTGGCACGGTACGGTGGACAACGGTATTTATGTTCTCAGGTAGAAAATAGGTATAGCATGTTATTACTCATGTTAGGAGACTTTGAGAAAACTTGTTTTTTAAATGTCGAAATTGGTGTGCTTTGAAACCAAAAATTTTTATTTAATATTTTTAATAAAAAAATAATCACAAGAACTCAAAAACTTTAGTATTTATTTAAACAAAACACTGTTATATGAAAACAAAATTTTAAGCTCTCTTAAATTCTTGTCCATTATTTAGCCTTTAAGTTAAAAAAAATCAGCATATCGTACCATGGAATTAGGTTGCTTTTTTATTTAAATCATGTCAGAAAATATTTATATAAAATGTATATAAATATATATTAAAAAAAATATTCAAAATAACACGAAAGCAAAAATGTTTTTTTAAACAAAATACTGTTTTACCAAAACAAAGTTTTAAGCTCTCTTAAATTCTTGTCCTTTTCTTAGCTTTATTAGGTTAAAAATTCATAGTAGCGTCTCATGCAATTATAATTTTTTTGTATAGAAAACGTGCCACAAAATTGTATAGAAAACATGCCATAAAATAAATTTGCGAAATAACAGCAACTTACAATTTCACACAAACCTATTCTCCCTTATTTAAAAGGAAGCAGATAAAAAGGAACCCCAAGCCGTTCTTAATTCTCATATCCCTACTAAGGGCGATTGAAAGACCCCTCTTCTGTTACCTGAGGGGTAATCTTTATATAATGATATAACAGTTCTCAGTTTGGCAGGTAGGTTCTTTTGAAGGGTTTGGGGGGGTCGTCTTGAAAACCGGTTTTTATGGCGCGTTTTTTGAGTGCAAGGCTTTTTGGTTTAAGAGATATTTTTAAAGTGTAGAGGTGTGTTTTTATGTAGCTGGGTGATATCTTAACGACTATATAAGTTGGATATTTGTTGTTGAAGTAAGTGGTGTTCGTATGATAAAGTAACTATAAAAGTGTGGATTGTAACTGAAAATTCAAAGATCAAATTGTGAACTTAAGATATAAAGACGTATGGGAAAAGTATGATACCGAGAAAATTACTAAAAAAATCGTTGGATCCGATACAAAAGTAAGATTTGTTATTCGGTAATAAACACGTATTCAGCTTTTGAAACAATTTGAAAATTTATAATTGCAATCATTAAATATCATTTTTAGCATCAAAATTTAACTAGATTATTAGCACAATTTGACGTTCATAGCAAAATTTAAAGACTATGGCTGAGTTCTAAGGCTCAGAGCATGTAATACATTAGAACTTGCTGGCCAATTAAATGTCTTTATGAAATTTACCAGCAATGTCTAATGAATGAAATGTCTTGATGAATAAATTTTAATTTTTGTCGATGCAAATATAAAAACAAAAAAAGCAACCTTTTTTCCTTGTTAACAGATAACATTTAAAAAATATTAATGAGTACGATTACCACGACAAAAGTGCCGAATTAAAAGTAAATACGTATTACTAAATTTTTCAAACGAATTAAAGGGCTTTTTTTTGCCATATCCATCGAGCAAAAATTAACAGGTAAAACTGTAAATTCCAATGATATCTTTATTTTGTACAAGCAAAGAACTGTTAACGTATTGACAATAGACGCGGTAAAATATAAACCAACACAACTCTTCGATTTTTATGAACTAATCTTTACTGCTAAACAAATAATAAAAAAAAAGAGGTTGGTACAGATCTCAGTCAACATCCGAGGTGACACGAAGGTTACCCCAACACAAATACAAGAAACCTGATTACCACCTTTTGATTGGGTTCTTCGAAAACTGCCCCAAATCGAACGTCTACTCCCCCCACAATGGAACACATGCCCCCCCGCAACAATGGGGAGCGAACAGATGGGGGAGCAGCAAGAGAAAACATCCATCCTCCCTTCTAAGATGCTGGGGAGAAGATGCAGAGAGGGGGTTGCCGGGGATTGGCGACTTATTGCTGATTGGCGCGATGGGATGGAAGTGGCTTTTGAGAGGTTTCATCGACTGATTGAAGGGTTTATGCTTGTTTTTTGGTGTTGTGGGGTGGTTTTTGGATGATGCAATTCAGATGATGTAATTGTTAGCGATATTTCGATGTGGCAATGAACAGCAAAATAAGATGATTGAGGTATTGCGAGTTTTACTATTCGTGTTGTTTTATCCCGGGGAAACAATTTAAAATCTAAGTTTTATTTGAAAAAGTCCAAATAAATAATTGAATATGCATACAAATATGGCATTTTAAACGCTTTTTTTAAGGTTATAATGAAGCAGCATATAACTTCATACAAAAAATATTCAAAATTTACAAAGAAAAAGAATGCAAGTATTAAGTGGCGATAATAATAGAATTTCAATTAAAATTTGACAGGGGGTTTTCTTCATTCTAGGCGTAGAATATCACATATTCGAGGCCGGTATTTTGACACGTTGCAATTTTTATTGCTAAATTGAGGATAAAAACAAAACACCAATGCTGAGAAATTTTATAGGTAAAGCATTAAATTTCAATAAATCCATCTTTGAGTTTAGAAGTATATTCAAAAAGCTTTCTTGGCGACAAAATCAAAAATTAATCTAAATTTTGCAGCAGACATTCCCGAAAGCACCATTTTCAACTGATCGTATTTTTTGCTGGCAATTTCCCCACTCCAAGACGAAGAATCAGACAACAATACCTAAAAGCAGATTGAAGGAGCTCAAGAAAGATAAAAAATATAAAAACGGGGGGTGCCTTGTAAAGGGGGTGCCAAGAGACGCGTGTCGTCTGTCACTTTCTCCCCGTTCGATGAATGGGGCCGTCTGCCACAAGGGCCACGTGCCCCTAACACTCACCTGAGCCCCCCCCCCCTCCCCCCAACAGCTGAACAACGCACAAAACGGGCCCCTCTCAGGGCTACCAGTATATCACAGCCAATAAACTATCGAAACAGCCAAGAGCACTCACTTAAGGTACTTATGTAAAAATTTCATATTTATAGTACTAAAATAATACACCAATTACACAATTTCTTTTATCTTAAAGATATATTTGTTATTATTTGATGGATACAAATATTGCCAAGTTCCAAATACGTCACCAAATATAAATCGAGCCCCTTTCAGGGCTACCAGTATATCACAGCCAATAAACCATTGAAACAGCCTAAAGCACTCACTTAAGGTACTTATGCAAAAATTTCATATTTATAGTAGTTAAAAAATACACTAATTACACAATTTGATTTATCTTAAGTATATATTTTTGTAATTTGATTCATATAAATATTGCCAAATCCTAAATACGTCGCCAAATATGGCGGAATCGGAATGGCTGGCTCCCTGACAGAACAAAATGCTGGAAACCACCCGGCAGTCTCTTATCCGGCAATTCCTCCTTCTTACACAGTGCAATCATATTATTCAGGTTTGCTTCAAGATGTTCTCGAGAACATATAGTTATCACCAGGTGACGTGCTCATTTTGCCGATTATTTCCCCTCCCCCCTACCTTGACTGGTGGTGTATCAGTTAGGTGATGTACAGAAGTTAATTTTTTCAAGTTGTAAAGATTTTTTTCTTTCTTTTTAAGGCAGAGGAACCCGCTGTCCCGGTAACTTTATCCTGTCCTGTTGCTCAGGAAAAGAAAGGGCAATTGGGAAGGAAAGGAAATCAACTCTTTCTGGAGTGCATGGTGGTAAAGTGGTTTGGTAATGCAAGATGGTTTGAAACAGATGACTTAGGAGAAGGATATTTGGTGGAAGTGGGGTGCATAAAGGAGCACCTTTGCAGAAACTGCCACTGGAATATTTGTAATTTAAATAAGCCAAAAAATTATTTTACCGAAGGTAGCACTTGATGCCACTGATTTTACGGAGTAATCACCAGGATAATTAAGTTACGCTACTCCATGAAGATAGAGTAACGTTGCACCAAGATCTTACGGTGTAAATCTAGAAACAAGTGCAAAATGTCGCACAGTTCAATTTTAGTAGGTACCTATATAACAAATAAAACGAACTAAGTGTGTGCTTTTTAAAAAAAAAAAAAAATCAGCTATTGTAAATAGGGCCACAGAAAAAAGATTAATTTTACCCAATCCCCCATATATATTTTTTATTATTCTGTCCATACCAGAAGAAAATGGTCATAATAGAATTTAATACGTGTACCCCAAAACAATAAAAAAAAAACACATGCTACACAAAATTTTGTTTCCACGAAAAAACTTCCCCCTTCCAATAAACCACTCCAAATCACATCATCCTACTTCCACGGTAATGAAGAGGCAGCAAACAGAAAAACAAACAAGCCATAAACATAACTGTTCAGCCCACTGTACATCAGCATAAGTATCGCTCTTGCAGGTAAACAAGTATTGTGCTCCCCGGGAGTACCGGGAAAAACAGATGGGGGCTCAGCGGGCCGGAAAATGCAAAAGCCTGCCTTTTAGGGGGCAGAGGGGTGATTCTAAAATAAGAATGCACCACTGCCACCTGCCCCCCCCCCCCCCCCCTGCTATCGTCTCCTTAGGAAATCGGGAGCATAAGATTTAGGGGGGGGGGGGGGGTTGGAAAGAATGAATCGATTTTGAGACACCCTTGTTATGCTTTTGAAATGTATTTTTAGTATATGGTGTGGTGAATATGATTGACAATAAAGCACCGAATATTAAAAAGTATAATAATGCAATGAATGATTAGAAACACATAATACGGTAGACATTTAAATATACCATCATAAAAATTCATTTAGAGGGCACGTTAGTTTTTAACGGCATATAAAAAGCTAATTTAGTTTCAGATGTATTAGTTTCTTAAAATTAAAATCATACCACATATCCCCCAAAATTTACTTACGTCAGACGAACTTCTTAATTACACATATTTTCAGGAACAAATATTAAAAAATTCTCTATTTCAACGGATGCATCCAAAATAAAAGCACGTACCCCCCCTCCCTATTTCCAGACGGCAAATATCAAAAACACCATTCCTCCCCCCCCCTACGCAGTTACAAAATATTTCAGGCCAAGTGAAAGCCTACATACTTCATCCAGAGGCCGTCTGGTGACCATCACCAGTGGACAATGTCCTTTTGTGACCGGCACACTTTCGCAGTGCAGTAAATAACTCCCCATCTGCGATCGTAGGTGTCACTGACCCACTGAAAGGCCGACAGCGGTGGTCCAGACCAAGCTTTTGTTGCTGATTTTCGCCCTTCAGGAAAGGTAGCTGACCATTCACCCCGCATACCTGTCTTTTCCCGCGCCTTTTTGCATTTTTCTGCAACCGATTAGAATCGCTCTCGATATCTTCAATGCAAGGAATTCGGGAAGAATATGGACCAGTCGAAGGTGGTTCAAATTTTAGGAAATTTGTAGTATTGAAAAAAATATTAAGTTTAGATTCTTTAGAGTTTAGATTGATCACAAAATAGGTTTTCGAAATGGAATGCTTCAAGAATAGCTATAGCTAAATAGAAAAAAATAGTAAATAGCTAAATAGAATTCGTATTTAGTTAGTCGCATAGCAATCAAGTTTAATTATAAAACTTGTTATAAAAATACTTATTAATACTTATAAAAACTTACGCCTTTTTTAATAAAATATAAACTATATAAAATAGTTACAAAAACTAATAAATAGTTTTAATATTTTAGTAATAGCTCAAAAATACCCTAACAAATAGTCAATACATATAACAAACACTAAGTTAAAAAAATCAATTTAAAATCCTGCATGCCCATATTTTTATCTGTTCTAGTTTTTGCTACTATTACCTCCAAAGATCTCTGTAAAACGTTCTTTCTTACAAGGGTAGTTACTTTACCCGAAAGCAATTAACAAAGCTAGTAAAACTCTATGGGCATTGGGCAATCTGTTTTTTGTGAATAACTTTTAGTAGAAAATATGAAATGTAATTTTATAAAAGACTTTATATCGAAACAAGACACATATAAATTGGGTTTGGGTTGAATTAACGTCGAACTAGAGCTACACGTGAGCTATATTTATAATTTTAACACTTAAATTTTGCTTTTGTGGCACTAGAATGTGTGTTACAGTATATCTGTAAAGCCGTGGCGCAGTGGTAGTGCTTTGCATTGTCGTGCCACAGGTCCGGGGTTCGAATCCCGGATTGGGCGAGGTTGACTTATCCTTTCATCCCTTAAATGGGTCGATAAATTGAGGACCAAGCATGCTTAGGGACTAAACACTGGGGGACCCGCGTGAGGTTGACCACCTAACCGGGACATATGCCTAACACCCCAGAGCCCTTGGTCACGAAAGCTGAATTGCGCACGGTAGGCCTTGGCCTACTAACGGGCTGTTGAGCCGAGGAGTTTTTAGTTTAAAATCGTCGAAATTTTTTAAGTAGTATATGATTATTAATGCCCTAACAGTTAATAATTATGACTTTGAAAATATTTTTTTTATAATAGTTTTAAAGGAATTTTATCAGGTCAAACGATACTGTTCGACTTTTTAACTTGAAGAAAAATTTGTACAATATTTAAAGTGAAGCATAAGAAAATATATAAAAGAATAAGAAAATGTCATAAATTTTCACCTTAAGGATTATTTTATATAACAATCATACAAAAAAAAGATAATTTTAACCAGGTAATTTTGTTTATTACTCAACACTCACAATCATCGGGAATATGCCACTTTATTTACTAACAAATATAGCCTAATCAAAGATAAATCTATCAAAACAGAACAAATTTCCTTTCTTTCTAAAAATAAATCAAATCAAATTCAGCCATCAAACGTCAAGTGGACTTACTATTAAGGCGACACAAAGGCGACGTAAAACAAACAGCAGCACAAGGAAATCCGTGTGTGTGTTACGGTGATGGAAAGGCATGACGAGGCGTTATTTTAAAAGCGTACGAAGACTCGGCTTTCGCGTCGGTCGTGACGCAATGGCCGACGGACGATACTGACGCAGGATGAGTCAAGTTTTTAAAAATTAAATTCGCACTTGAGTTACGCGATAGACGTAATTTTGAACCGCGGTCAAGTGACGAGGCCTACACCGGAGCCGGCTTACATTGCGGTTGTGCCTTAATTAGGAAAATGATAAGTTTGTGCATCAACTGCATATGCAAGGCATATACAATGGCAGTATATTGTTTCGCCTAGCACGATCTTTTTATAGGATGAATAAGACATAAAAGCTCATTTTTGGCATACACCAAGACAGTTAAATGACAATATATTTTTTGTGTAATTAAATTTTATTTCAAATATTTATTTAAATATCATTGAAACAAATGTAAACCAAAAACATTTTTTTACTGCAACAAGTAAACTTTATATTAGCAATATTGATCATAGGAAACTTTGATGCAATGGCCCTTATAATGTCTTTAACAAATCAAATCACGGATATTTAAATCAGTGCTCCCAGTAGGAAAAGTGAATATCCAAATGTTAACATGCAAGACTTATGCTTTTCTTTTCTATTTAAAACTAAATATTTTATCATTAAGGAGTCCAAATATCACTTTTAAAAAATCCACGACTTCCTAGACACAAGAATCCTGCCCGTCGCTAAAACGGGATCTTTTACGACTCCAACTCATCAATAATCGCCAACGCGGAGAATAATTGACGCTTCTAAACACTTCCTACTTTTTGTGCCGCCAGCCAAAAATCTGCTTTCTCTTCTCCCATCTTCTTTTATTAGAACTTTAGAAGCAGGTCAGACTCCGACAGGTTGGAACACGAAGGGAGACACTTTATGACGACAGCTTATTCAATAAGGCGAAAAAGAGATGGTAATGCTTGCGCAAAGGGATGCAATCCGTCGTGACGTGTTCGGATTAAATTTGTTTGATTAATGTGGAAGACAGAAATAATTCCTTGGGTTTAGGGTTTTTAAGAAGTTAATCGTATGAGCTAGGAGTGTTAGTTTAAACATGTTTACTCTTGAGGAAAAGTAGAACAGCCATAAAATATATCTGTAATTTTGAATATATATTGGACACTTTTTTTTGGTTGGAAATGAAGAGTAAAGTATTCAAATTCAATAAATATGTTTTTTGTCCTTTTGCTGAAAAATCCGCTACATTTTTCAAAAATACGTTTAAAACAGAAAAAGTTCTATGTAAGATACCCTTTGCGCAAGCGCGGTTTTCTAGAAAACCCTATTTTAACGTTCGACAGGTACTTGAAACTTATGTAACAAATTCATATTAAGTCGATAGCTCTTTTAGTTAGGGCTGTTGATGAGTGGTTTCAGACAAACACACTGTCTGGCAGACGGATCAATGTTCAAAAACCACTTTTTTTACAATCAGCAGTCCGCACACTCCAAAACATGAAGAAAACAGAAAATCTCCATGTCGGATTTCCGACCCCCATCGCAACAATTACCTTATATTTCATTTTAGGTAATTGAAAGTAATAAGCTATCGGACCATATAGAAACCATTTCCCCAAAAGCGAGCCCACCTCGTATGTCAACAGAGGCATAAAAGTCGTGCCAACAGGAAAGTGCCCACCCAAGGCCAGCCAAAGATGCCCACCGCAGATATACAGCTACCTGGAGGAAGCACAATGGGCATTATTATCAGGTACGCCACTGACGACACCGGAAAGACGGTGAATCCATCCCGCGGGCACGCAAAATAGCACAAGAAAATGTTTCATGCGAACATTTGTTGGGTGTTTTTGTTTATTAAAAAACGTTAATTTGTTTTGTGATACTTTTTTTGTGAATAAAAGTGGAACATTTAACGAAATAAGGATGGTTGGCAAGAAAATTTGACACGCGAAAATTAAGTTTACCTTAGTAAACTAAATATAAGACAAATGAAGACCATTGTCCGGAATAATTTGTGCAGGAAAAATTAGGTTACTCGAAAAACGAATTTAAAAAAACTTAAAGTTTACGTTTTAATACGGAAAAAGTGTAAATGGTGTTCACAAAGCCGTTGTTAATGGGTTAATATTAAAAATATTTTTTATTTCAAATTAGTATATCTATAGAAACAGGACTTTACATAGTAAGTAGATTTACAATTTTCCGTGAATATTAAAAATTTATTAAAGGTTAAGCATTAATACTTTATTGAAAATAACACATAAGCTTTCAATCATACTAAATAAATATTAATACAATAAAAAAACCATTTGAAAGATTTTCAAATGGTGTTTTAATACATGAATTACTTTAATTTACTTATAAAACATGTAAAAACGAACATTAAGTTATTTTGTTTTACGTCTCTATTTAGTGTCCTTTCTGAAGCGTAAATGAAGCTGTCGTGGGGACAATCGTTTCGATGATGGAAGAGTCGGACAAACTTTATAGTTTATTTATTAACAGCAGTTTTATATTTGTATTTTCATTAGTTAAGGCTTTTGTAGACTGTGGAAAAAAACGACACGTGTATGCGACCTTGTGCAAAGATGTCGTTAAACTATTAACGATGAATTTGTGAATAGCATTAAAGCCTTCATTTTCGAATAAAAACGATAAATTAAAGTTTTTTATTCGTTTTTCGTGTAACTTAAATTATTCCACATAAATTGTTCAGAATTATGGTCTTCATTTGTCTGATATTTCATCTAGATAAACTTCAGCATAAAGTTCAGTTTCGTGTGGCCAATGGTTCGTTCTTGCCAATCGTTGTTAATGGGTTAAAGCAAAGCAAAATTTTTTACAAATATATCTACACCTTCCCAATACACTTTAATCGCACGTTTTTTTTTCTGGAAATCCCCTTAAAAATGAATACATCGCTGTACATAGACAAAACACGATAGTTTATATCTTCGGCAAAAGCTTCTCATTTTTTTGTTGAAACAGAATGTTATTTTATAGTGAATTAAATAATTATTTTTAATAAGAAATCTGCTGAACGATTCTTATTTTTAAGTCTGGACCCTAAGTAAGTGAAAAAGACTAATGTTAAAAAAGTCAATAAGATAATTTTACCAGACACTTATCCATTTAAAACTTTCCTTACATGCCCTGTTTAAAATTCACGGAAAACTTCCCTTTCAATTTCATATGGAATAAAGACATTATTTCAACGAATGTTTTTAAAAAATATGCTTAGTATTTAATAATAGATGCTAATGACATTTAAATTTGAGGAAAGGAGAACTTATCTGCATTTACTTAAGGATCATTAATAAACGCCTTTATAAAAAGTTTTTACAAAAAGATTGTTTTTATACAATAGTAGTGTTAATTTTTTTCGTTTTTAAATTAGTAGCTTTAAAAACAATACTTAACGTCTTCGTAAATACCCCAAAAAAAAGATACCAAGATCAACGCTCAAACGGAATTTCGAATATTCCTTTCATAAGTTGTTGCACAAAGTTATTTTTTTGACCAAATTATTATAATCATAATATAAGATTTATTTTAAATACAAATATAATACTTATTTTGGATAAAAAAAAGTCGATCGCACTCAAACCGTAAGGCCAACTTGCTCCGAAAAAGAAACAATTCAACATGAACACTGCCACTCTCGTATATAAATAAAAAAAATACGGGAAAGAATTGAAATTCCAAAGGATATTTTCATCTCTATAGTACAAATATTTATCCGAAACCAGCATGAGTAAAAACCAATGAACCTGAACCTCCTCGTTCCTGAACAATGAGAGTACTTTTCTCGAAAATAGGGATGTGATATAACACTGATGCTCTTTTTAAAGTATAGTTGTCAAATAATCTTAGCGCTGGAGTTTCGTATCTAGTTTCTGTGATACAACATAAATGATTTTTTTTAGAGTGCAGCTGCCAAATATTCTTTTCGCCGAAATTTTGTAACTGCTTTCTTTTAGCTTTGAAAATTATTTAAATAAAATTTGGCATTTTAATTGAAACTCTAAATTGAAAATATTATCTTAGGTAAGTATTTTTAGAGAACACTAACAAAATGTAAAATTAAAAAAAAATCAACTAATAAGTTTTTAAGGAATGATAGATATTTTTGAATTTCCAATAACAACTTGTTAAAAACTTAAAAAATTTAATTAAATTAATTAAATAGTTGTTTAAAATGTATTTCTTTTGAGTGCACTTGCTTAAAAACAACATTTCTTTCTATATTTCATTACGGCAAAATGTTTTTTTTCTTTTTGGACCAAACCAAAGCTATCAAAATTCTATGTGGGAACTACAATATAAAAAGGAATAAACTACACACATGTTCGATACTTGACTATATCAGATAAATATTCTAAATGATTACAAAAATTAATTTTAGTTTTACAAATAGCAAAAAAAATTAAAATTCAAAAAATTAATTTTACAAAACCATCATTATAAACACCTACTTAATTATATTTAGACCCTATTTCTGTTTCTTTAGTACAGGTTATCAATAGGTGGCGTTGATAAAAGAATCCAGATGTGAGCGCCTATTGAAAATGGAAAGACGCATTTCGTCTTGTCTGAGAGAAAAAAAATTTACAAATAAAAGTACTTGCGATCGATTTTTGATTGATTAGCAATGAAACGATTACTCATATACTCGTGTCACACTCATAGTCATTTGTTGATAGAAATAAGATAGATTCGATAACTAAATTGTCGTAGAAATATCTTATCAAGTTATAAAAAATTACCAAGGTCAATAACATTTCAATAAAAAAGTGTGTGAGAGACAGATTTTTTATGGAATAAATCTTTTTTAAAAAGGTTTTTGAGACACAAATTGAAAACAAAATTAAGATTTTTTTTTCAAGAAAAGTTAGTAAACCAGAAACTTTCAGCATTATTTACTCCATAAAAGTTTTGTGCACTTACCTTCTAAATAATAAGTACAAAGTTTAAAATATTATTAAATGTAGTTATTGAAAAATACAAAATGCATTCTATAAAGAACTGTGAAATACAATTTGCAAATAATGAATTTAAACAACGAATTATGTTGAAGTATTGCGTGCAGCTGTGAATCATTTCCTAATTCTAGGAATAAGACACATAACATGTGATTTGGTGTGCGTTTTGAGTGTGATATGAAATCATTTTATTACCATAAATGAGTGCAATGACCCGAACTGAAAATTTGATCTTTTAGTATTATAAATTTATTTATGATCAAAGTATTCGCAATGTTTTAGTTAGTTTAACGAAGTGACATTTTGTTTTGTCAATGAAAAGTAATTTTCTTATTGTTTTTTAGTGAACTTAAGCAACTCTTTTTAAAATAGGAATAATCTGGTAATTTATTTTCCTTTAATTTTTTTAGGAATCGCATCCCACTTTTCCTTTTCTTAATAGTTTCAGTGACATCTAGTAGCTAAAAATTGTATTTTTATAGTAGCCGCAGTTATATTTGAAAAAGTCAACGTTAGTCAGAGTAAAGAACCAATATTTGTCGTAAAGGCTAGTCTACAGTCAAGGAAATAACTTATAGCTATGTTTTAAAATACATACAATACAATATATCGTGATTTTTAACCTCATATCGGTATTTAAGCTTCTTCATTTACTGTTACGGAATTTATCAAACAAACAAAAAATCCTAAAAGGCAGTCAAGAAAACTTACAACTAAACTAAAACAAATTAGAAGAAGTAATTAAAAAATGAGCAATTTCAACAAAATCTCGTGCATTTATGCAATCACTATACATTATCACTCAATATAACAAGATATAGCCGGGGTAGATAAAACCATGTGATACTTGATGAGATATGGTTCCGAAACCGCAAAAAAGTAGCCAACGTTAAACCCTTTTGACGCACGTGTTCTTTATAGTTTTGGTTGTGTTGACATCGCACCAGACTAGAAATATTGTGAAACCCACTCATAATAATTAAGAGTCAATGAAAATGACAAAATGTACACAGAAATGAAGATAGCTTTCCAATTTAGCGAAAACAGTGTAAATGTAGAGTGTAGTTGGTGATAATTTGACAACCTGTTTGTTATAAACGGATCTCAGATTATCGTGAATAACTATAGTTTTTATTCATCAATTTCGGAACTCAATCTTCGATTCAGGTACACCACGAAAATGATCGAACATATAGTATCGAAAATGGCTCAACTTTGAATCAAATTTGAAATTACAAATTACAATACAGAACTACACTTTAACAATACAGCGCTTCATGCAGGGTATTACTCCAAATTCCCAGAAATTTCATAATTGCTGACCATTCTATCTTGCGTCTCATCTCTACTACTAAAAAGAAGACCTTGTGAGTGGATTTGGCGGCCCCTGACCTCTGTTCCGCATACACGCCCATCTTTTACCATCCATCCGGTGATGACCGCTCGCACAAAACGCGCAGAAATGGGCCACTATGTCGGACACTTATGCAACCTGCCGCCGGATTACGAGGGTTTTCGTTACTTAAGTTGCATATGTGGTTGTGGATTTTGGCGATTATTTCACGATAGTCCCGGGAACAAAGTATCGTAATTTTTAATCACTGGTCGAATAACGAAGATGCAATTTAAGAGATTAGTGGACGAACGTGCTAAGTGATATTATTGAAAAAATTGATTTTTTGTGTCAATGAACATGTTATTTCCTAATTTAAAGACAACAAGATTCCCCCGTTTCAAAAACTCTAAGTTAGGTACATTTTTTACCTTTTGTAAGTGATGTTTTTAACGTATAGTGTAACGTAAGTGCAAACGATAAACTTTAAAGCTCATTTTCTCGTTTTCACCTTTTTGTCACTTAGCTCGTTCTTCCACTAAGCTCTTCAGTTGTGAATTGCCCTCAAGATTTATACTGAGAGTAATAGTATGGACTTGGACAGGACTTTTATATAGAATTTCAGAAATCCCTGAACATTTGGTTACCGTATTTCAGTATAAGGGTTATTCTCTGGTAAAAGGGACAAATCGATGTCCCGGATACTTTGCTCTTTATTTTAAAATTATATATGCATGTTTCTGATTGAATAGTTTAAACTGACACACAACCTAACTTGTCCCACTAAAAAATATCAAATAATTAAAATTTATTTATAGAAAAATTCGTTTACATACTCGTTTTGTCACTCCCTCACGCTGTCCCTATACATGCTTTTACAACTTTTAACATCGTAAAAAAGACCGTTTTATATAAATAATCCCTTTTAGTGGAACTATTTATGGTTAATTAGTTTCTGTAGTTTTCGAAAATGTATATAATGATTTTCTACCATTAATAGTTTTATGTAATTTTATGAATATGCAATGACTCTGGGTTATAGTCACTCCTTCAACACTGATTTAAAGTTCCATTAAAAACTTACTGGACGACTAAGCAATCGAATTTAAATTGGAATGTTATTCTTAAAGGATCGAGGCTTCTAAATCAAGCATCAATAGTTTTTCTCCATGACTGATAACGTTTTTATGGTACTTTTAATATTAAAAATTGCATGCGAGTCTTTTACTATTGTCACTCCCTCAATCTCATCTACCATTTATAGATAAGTGTGAGTATTTTTTTTTTACTAGTCTTAAATTGTGAGAATTTAGATGTGGATTAACATACAATCACTAAACCTTATGAAAATTCTTTGAAAATCGTATTATTTGATATTTCCTACGGAATCGTCCCTCCCTCACGCGTCACTACCTCATATCTCAGCCTCGAAAGTCAGTCCACATTGGATAACTTAATCTTGGAACTTTCTTTCCAAGCGCAAGCAATACGACCGTTGTTGTTTTTTTGCATAAATTGTAGAGATTTTTTTTCAAAGCGCATGTGTTTCACAGCTTCCGGTGTTTGTGTTATTGTCTCGTTAGTTTGAATTATCATTTCACAAGAGCTACACAAGGGCTATAGGCGACGGACGTTGTGATTTAGTGCCACAGGTTAAGTGACAAGAAGACACCTGAGTAGACACCTTTTGGGTACAATGAGTAACCTACAAAGTAGTTAAATATTTTTAAAAGGAGAAAAATGTCTATGCTGAACAGTCATTATTTAAAATTAAAATTTGATTTTTTTAATAAAAATCTGTCGAACTATTCATAGAAAATTGTAAAATAAATTGTTTTTATTAAATCAACAACAATTTTTGGTTAGCCTCTAAGTATTGCAAACTCAATCTATTAATAAAAGTCTTTATATTTCTCAAAAAAATTTATAGTTTTGCAATTTGTATCAGTTTATATTTGTAATATTTGAATTATTCAAATGACTGTCGTTTGTTTGTAATTTTTAGTAGCATAATAGTTCGGTTATTATATATTTTTCGCTCCACGCTCTTTAAACCGAAAGGTAGGGGTAGGTACATATATATTCCGGCTTGTGTGCTTGATCAGAGACCCGCTTATAAGCCTTCATCAAGTAAGACAGACACAGAAAGAATTTTTACTGACACAGCGAAAGGAAGTACACCCAAGGCGAAGGCGGGAATCGAACCCGCATCCGGTACAGCACGCAGACTGCTAGCTTAATGGTCCAAACCACTCGGCCATCCGGGCCCCGAAACGGTAGTATGCCACATCTGTTGCAATAGAATATACATTTGAAGCTGAATAGCTTTTTTTTTAAAATTAACATATACACTGCGATGCAAAAGTTTAGACAATGACGTTTTTTAGTTGCAAAATTTAGAATTGTGATAGTAGAATTACAAAGCACCGATAAACATATTAAATAAATATTTTGAAATGCTATAATTGAAACATAATTGTTTGATTTGCTACAAAATTTTTTTTTCATAAAATAAAAATATGTACGATGCAAAAGTTTAGACACAAATACGAGATTATGCTAATTTAAAGTAGATAATGGCCTAATTTCGCATATTTATTGATGAATTGAATTTGATAAGGTGATGGACTGGTAGGTATTCGGTTCGTATTTAGAGATGTAAATTATACATTTGAAGCAAATATGATTTGAATAAATATTTAAAGTGGCTATATTGTCTTTTTGGTGTAAAATTGAACCAATATCGTTATTAAATCTGTTAAGTTCACCGGATATCGTGTTTTTTCAATTTATCAAATTCAATTCATCAATAAATATGCGAAATTAGGCCATTATCTACTTTAAATTAGCATAATCTCGTATTTGTGTCTAAACTTTTGCATCGTACAATTTTTATTTTATGAAAAAAATAAGAGGTTAGACGTAAGCATTTAATTTTTTGTCAGATATTGCCTTGATTTCAATATATTGTTTTGTAATAAGTGTTAGTAGTTAGCCGTAGACGCTTTTTTGTCAAATACTTGCCTATTCAATAAATGTTTGTAAATAAGGTTTAATGTTATTATAAGATATAAGTACAACTTCTACTCCCATAAATACTTACAAGTGCAATGCAGTATAAACCTATTTTGAATATTGAAAAGTTCCAAATTTTTGCAAACGTATTAAAACATTTTTGTTTTTATTTGCCATCACGTAAAGCAAAATGTATACAAGCAACTATATTTTACAATTCATATCAAAAAGTATACTAATTCGCAAATGTTAAATTTATTTTCTAGTGTTGCTATTATTTGTAATAATTTACTAAATAAACGAATATAATTGTCCAATTCTGATAAAGTGCACAAATACATTGTTACACTACCAATCAATGAGTATAAATTACCAAATGTTAGTAACAAACGCGTCTTTTTATAACAAATGATGGTAAAATTACAAATACCATAGTTACACCTACCAAATCGATGAGTATAATTACCAATCTTTAGTAAAGACAACGGGTCTTATTTCATATACAAAAATTTGGTAAAATTACAAAATACTTTACGTTACACTACCAAATTAGATGTATAATTACCAAATTTAGTAACACAGCTGTCGTATTTGGTAACATTAAAACAAAATACTTTTGTTAGTTTACCATCGTCATTTGTCGCTACTAATATTTGTAGAATTACAAATGCCGTTACTAAATCTTAATGGTAGCATTACCAATATTTATTATCCCTTTTCACCATAATTTGGTTGATTTTTACCAATTTATACAGATTACCAAACTTTTTTTGAGTGTAGCTCCATAAACAGCCAATTACGCCTGTAATTATAACCTGATTCAAGTCAAAAGGCTGCAGTGTTTACGGGCCGCTGCGCTTATATTTTTTTTGCGCATGTCGTACTAAAGGATTTTTTGCCAGGTGTCTAGTGTGGTATAAATATGGATTTTTTTTAAAAATCCGGAAGTGGAACTGAATAAACAAAAATTATAATGTATTTGAATGTATACAACTGACAAACAAAAAAATTATTTCATTTGCGATCGATTTTTTTTTTTTCAATTTTAAAAGTGCAATTTGTCCCATTTACAGAGAATGACCCTAATACGGGATATAATTTTTTTTATTCTAAAAAATAAGTAACTTTTAAAGGCATTTCTTTCTTATCTCGTTGAAATTTTCTAGTAATTAGGTTTATTCAAACTAATGATAAACAACTATGTTTGAGAAAAAGCTCAGTACAAGTGATTTATTCAGCAAAACAATATATAAGACCAAGACCCCCCCCTCCACCCTACAATAAACTAATTCCCATTCTGAAAAGTCCATTATTACCGTGTCCTTAACCATTTGCGACACACCGGATCTTCTGAGATGTATTGTTTCTCCATTAAATATTCGGCCTTCGATGTAGTGAAAAGTTGAACACTGTCGTGTTAACCTACATCGGTCGTTTGTCCGATAAATCTAAACGTTTACGATGGAGCGAGATGCCGAATACAAGACACTTGTCAGAGGTTGCAATTGCGGATGCTGACTTTTCATTGGAGCCTTTTCTTTATTTCATTTGATTTGTAGGCAAGAATCAAAATTAGCAAATAATTGTTGGACTTTTTTTACTGATGTAGGGTTTTTTTAGGTGAAAATGTAGTAAGGTCTTGTTCAAACTGCACATTTAGTATAGGGCATTAGGGCAATTTTATACTCTAAATACAGTTTAAGTATAGCCTTCAGTTAGTTTATATCTTCATACAGATTAGTACATTATTCATGAAAACAAAGTATACTTTATTCAAATACATCTAAGACCCTTACCCAGGTAGTAACTTAACATTGCAAGCATTCGTTAGTACAACCTAAATTACCCACATAGCGTAGCTTTTGCGTGAAGTATTGACCCTCGTAGAAAAGGAAGTTTTACAGGCACCGTTGTATGCTTGAGGGGGGGGGGGGGGGGAGAGAACAAAACAGTGTGCTGTTAAGTAATAAAGTGCCTTTAAATCGATCTATTTCAGTGGAGATGTGACCTTTATTCGTAAAAATAATGTGAAATTGTGATTAAAGAATACATTAACGTAATTAAAAATTAGACATTTAACGAAACAAAGATACGTTAAAATTATATTTATAAAAAATTAAATACTTTTTGATTTGTTTAACGGGTAATATGCTTAAGATTATGCCGAGTAATCGTCAAGGCTGCTAGGCTAGACATGGTTATGAGCCAGTTTATGTCAAAATAGTGAGACAATTTCTTTTTTTAAAAACAATTAGGTTTTTAACAGAAACTTACATTTAGAACTGTTTCCACACTAAATTTGAACGCCTCAAAACGAAAAAACACAAAAAGAGCGTTTAGTTATATATAAACTTTTTAAATGCCAAGTTTGGCTATTTTCGTTTGTTTTATTTCAAAAATTCTATAATTATTCCCTCATCACTCGCTTAATTTATTTATACATTGAAGACTAAATATGCAAAATGGATAGCTTTTAAATAGAAGCCACACATTTCCTATCAACATACAACAACGTGTAAACATAAACAATCTACACCTTCAAAAATAAAACTCCATAGAGGGATTTTTAATTACCACTACATAAACAAAAAACATCGCAAACTCATCAAATAAACTAATTTGTAATAAAGCGTCTTCATATATTAAAAAACTGAATTATAAATGAAAAATTTCATTTGCTTCTTAAAATAAATAATGGCCGCCTTCTTAATCAAATGAAATTTGGAATTAAGCCTAGTGCGATTTCTTTTATTCAATTTGACGTATCATACTTGCATGTGACATTTGTAGTTTCGGCTTCACCTACAAACTTGTTTAAATGGTTTTTTTTTTTACCACTTTACCGATTATAGAATCTGTGGGATTAATACAACAAAAGCCAATTTAATACATACTAGAATAAAATTCCTTAGGTTCAGTAAAAACTAAACACAAAAATACTCGCAAACTTTAAAATGCATTCCAAATTTCATTAATCTAAAAATATAAAATAAATCCCAATAGACCCAACCTTTGCCAATGACAAAACATCAATCTGCCAAAGAAGAAAAAGAGCCCATAGTGATAGTGACCACCGCATTCCTTCGGCCTTCACATTTTAAAGGCCAGGCGGCCTATAAACACTTCGCAACCTACATCGCAGACTAGCCCACACAATGAGTTGTGGGATGCGAATATATGAATACAATTTAACACTAATGGCACGTGTGGAATTCCAATGTATGCCCATTGCCTGATTGAAGGCGATTTGTGGGATTTTTTCCAAAATTTAGTGCGATATTTCTCTGAATGCAAAATATGAACATGTCATATTTATTAAAATTCTGTGGCTGCTACATACAATGTTATAAAATAACATCTAAATTATTTTTTCAGTAAATGGGAATGTCTCAGATATAACGCTCTCGTTTTCATTTTTCCTGTGCTGCGATTTCATTGGTTGCTTTGGTTTCACTCTCAAAATGACCGATATAGATGAAAAGAAACTTTTCTTTCTATGCAAGCTTGCTTTAACAAATGTTTTGAACAACCAACAGCACAACAAGAAGTTTGCATATAAAAAATTTAATAAGTAAAATATTCTCAGAAAACTAATTTTCGAACACCAAAACAAAAGTAATTCCAGACAAAAAAAGGAAATCAAACCGTTGGAGCTGTTGCCATCCACGACGTGAAACAACCCCATTGAAAAATATCTCCTAAACAATTGCATCGATTTAAATGACCCTTGCAACAACTATAATATTAAAACACAAAAAAGAATACATCATGTAAACTATCTATTAAAGTTCAACGATAATGAGGTCAAAACCCCTACATAGTTACGTCATTCATATTCTGCTTAAGAAAACGAAGTGAAAGTGCAAGTTGAATACATCATTTTAAATGCCTTTCATTGAGCTACACTCAGGCACGCAAAACACTTAATACTCATTAAGTTAATGGCAACGAACATGATACGAAATTAGAAAATAATTGGCATACCATGATTAACAACACCAGTTTATTCTCAATTTTCGTCATTATTCCGTGTCCATAATTTGAAAAGTATTAAGTGAAGCCCCAAACGTTTTTTCGAACATTTACTTCAAAATAAACTATTTATAACAAACGCCAATTTAGCATTTATTCATCATTTATGTGAAAGCTCAAAAATTATCTAAATTCCATTTAGTTATATCCTTCAATCACGTTTAGATACGTCCTTTATCGTTACAATTATAACTTTAAAAAAGACATTTAAAGAAGGAACACCGTGTTTCTTACTATTTAAGAAATTAACATAAACACTATTATAAAATGATACCTACATTTTTTAACCGTAAATTGAAAAATATCTCCTGAACTATTACATGGATTTACACAAATTATCCACTGCAAAACAAATATGGCAATTTGTATAATGTAACATTTGAAGATTCAATATCCTCTTTAAACACAAATATTCATCTACAAAAAGATATAAATAAATGTAAAACTTTAAAAATGACGCACCTGACTATTTAAGGAAGTTGCCTAGAGCACCAACTTAGAAGCTAAGTATTCGAAACCCATCTCTATAAATATACCTTACCAATCATCAGTTTTACAAAAGGTTCCGACATCGTGTTGGTCAAGATTTCTGCAGTAATTATGCTACTTACATCATTTTCCTATTGAATCAGACAAGATGGAATGAGTGGTATTCGCCCCAGGGCATCTTCAGGAGTTCAGAATAAATCAATTCAAATCGCGATGTATTGAACTTTAATATTGACTTTGATGGTGGGAAACTAACAGGTTATACAAATCCAGTAAGACCGGTAACACACTCAAATTGGATACGATTAGGACATTTTTTTTCGCTATATGATTGATCACTTAGTATTCAGTATTAAATTTAATAAACTTCAAGCAATTCCTATCTTTTTTTATACATAACGTCTCTAAAACTTATATATATTTTATTACAATTGAGCCATTAAGTTTCACCTTCCTTGTATCAAATGTGCAGTACCCACCTTAATTTTTTATGAAACCTGCAATTAATAGTGAAGAATTGTTATTTTTTTTATCACATTGCTATCACGTGAATACATGTTGAATTTCTTCAAGAATCTGTCTTCCAGGTGATTCATAAAGCATATAGTAAAAAACGTCGGGGCGTCAAACTAGATATTTGACAGTATATTACAATCTTATCAAAAAAACTTTGTAAAAGTAAACAAACGCCAATCTAAAAAAAAAATGCATTTATTTTATAACAAAAAAAAACAAGTCATTATGAAAGTTGTCGCTAAAAAAGCCGTGATATAAAAAGAATGCCAATCTCTTATTTAAAAGTTCTTGGTCATAAATAGTCTAATTTAAGTTTCGCTGCCATAAAAAAAATTGCGCTGTTTGAGGTTCGTCGCCCACCTTAATCACCCTCTATACCTTTATATAAATGTATTGAGATCATATATTTGTTAAAGTTTTTTTTAAGTATCCTTCGTTATTTTGATTTAATAATTCAAATTCATTTGCGTGATTTAATTTTTTTAGGGGGATTAAGATGGGCACCAACCTCAAACAGTGCAATTTTTTTTATAGCAGCGAAACTTAAATTATACTATTTATTATGACCAAGAAGTTTTAAATAAGAGATTGGTATTCTTTTTATATCACGGCTTTTTTAGCGACAACTTTCATAATGACTTGTTTTTTGTTATAAAATAAATGCATCGTTTTTAATTTTGAGATTGGCGTTTGTTTACTTTTACAAAGGTTTTTGGGAGGGATATCAGTATTTTTTTTAAAAATTTATTTTATGAGATGCATTTTGCGGTAGGAAGGATTAACAAGAACAAGTTCTATGAACAAGAACAAAAGATGCAAAATAGACGACATAATTTGAATGCTTATGGGGAGTTGTATAACATCCGAAATTAAAAAATATTATTTCTTACTTTTCATAAAAAAAGCGAAGTGTATATAAATGTTTGAATGTTAATATGAACCGAATCTGGCAATCAAATATGACTGTTTATATTTCTAGACCAATCATTCTACTCGCGTTGTTGATATATTTTCTTTAAATAAAAACGCCTGAAAGTTTAAATGACGCATTTCGTTTATTAATTAGATATTTTTTCTCAATATGTCGGTTCAGATATTTGATAAATCATGAATTTTAGACGCTGTAACAATCCACCCAATAGTTTAACACAGTTACGAACACTCGTTCCTCTCGCTCTTCGATGAAAATATAGCAAACCTCGGTTGGCGCGGTCTCGAGAGGAATATGGTCGCTAAGATGGCTAGTTTATCTCGCAACCGTACCGCCAAAGGTAATATAGATTTTACTTAAATAAAAATAGAAATAATTATTTTTGGAACTTCAAACCTACGTCAGAATATGAACTAGGACATTCTTAATCGTTTAGTAAAAACCGCTTCCAGATTCATGGTCTAGTAATGGCTGTAGGTCTGAGCAAAAATTAGGTCAAAATGGGACTAAAACTGCTCGTTAGATTTCCTTTTCGCAAATTCCCATAATTAAATTTTTTTATGTAAAGTAATCCAAGAAACATCTCTACGGTATTTTTTTTTTATTGTACTACGAAGTTTAGTTTGCCGGATAAAAAATAAAATCGATTTCATATTTTAGCATAGCGAAATGTGCAGAGTATATATATATATAACTGCCGTTCAGTCCGTCTGTCCAACGAATGTTTTTTAATGCTTGGAAAAAAAGTTAACTTTTTTTTTAAATTTGAATTTCAAAACTATTTTTATTTATAACTAGCAAATAAATACCCGTACTTCGCACGGACTAAAAAAAAGTTTTAATTGATTCAAGTATATGTACAATTTAATCCAAATTATAGGATAATAAACTTATGTTATTATTCCCGCTCGTTATAAAGTATAAAATACTGTTACTTTATATTACCTTAAAAATCCAAAATAAAAAATACGCTATAAATGCACTCATAAAAGTCATCGTAATTTCCCTCATAAACATATAAAACCTTTTAGCTCATTTGGCGCGTTTTTGGTAAGAATTTGGCGAGAAAAGAGATATAGTTACAAACACTCTTATTATACAGCTCAACCACAATGGCCTTCGAACAACAAACCAGCCTATAAATTAAAAAATATAGATATTTGGCGCGTTTAGGTAAGAATTTGGCGAGTTTGACAACGTATTTGGCGAAAAAATGAAAACAAAACCCTAAAATGTAGCTCTAGTACGATACCTTGAACAACCATTATATTTATAATTCACGGAAGTAGCTTAAATATGCACATTTTTGCAATCAACAGAACCATCAATGAAGAAATCCCTCACCTAAACCAACAATAAAATCCTAGAATGGAGGCTGGACGGAATTACGTCACTTGAAACATGTCAATTATTTTTCAAATAATGAATTTAGTTTCTGAAGGTAATGGCAACAAAATAAAATAAACATTTTCAATTTTAATATTTTCGTTAAAAGTTTTATTTAATTTTTTTCAGTAGATGGCATCAGGAAAGTAAAAAAATGATCGGATTTGAGCGAAAGTGGTGTATTTTTTTCAGAATAATCGAATTTTCTCTTAAAAATATAACATTTTGAGCTCAAAGTTCAAAATCTGTAACTTAAGTATGAACTACACATTTGTGCCAAGTTACGAGTCAAAGAAATGTCTAGTTTATGAGTCTATAAGAGACATAGCCACAAACAAACACACAAAACTTCATTTTAGCTTCCACACTACGTTTATAACGTAAAAAGTGGAAGGTTTTATAATCGTTCAGTCCGTCTGTCTGTCACCCACTTTCACAGAAAGAACCACAAGTCCCACAGACAAGTGGGATACGTCATTTTAAAGCAAAAAATCAGATTAGGCTACATTCCAAATTTCATTAAAAAATTTAAATTAGAAGTTTATTTAAAATTTAAATAACTAAATTTTTTTAATCTACATTGAAATAACATGCAAATTCTATTTTTATTCATATTTTCACTGTTGTCATCCACAAGCCCCACAGACAAGTGGGATACGTCATTTTGAAGCAAAAAATCAGATTAGGCTACATGCCAAATTTCATTAAAAAATTTAAACTAGAAGCTTATTTAAAATTGAAATAACTAAAAATTTAATCTACATTGAAATAACATGCAAATTCCATTTTTATTCAATATTTTCACTGTTGCCATTTCGTTAAACGTACGAGAAACTTTTGTTAAAATAAAAATACACTTTTGAAAAAATATTTATTTATGTGATATAATTCGGTTTGGATTGTTGTATTATCACAATAGAGTTCTTTTAATGGTTCTATATATATGTATGTAGAAAGATGCATAGAGAATTCTAACTTAACATAAAAAAAAATATGCTAAGTTTCGCTTTTATTTTTAAAGCATCAATTGTACAAATTATAAATTTTTTGAACTGTAAATTAATTTAACAAATTATAAATAAGTGAATTTTCGAAAGAAATGTAAATGGGAAATTGTGGCGACAAAAATATTTATTAAAAAAGATTACATCATTATTCTTCGAACTTCAAACAAATTTAGCAAACGATAAAGTCTAATTATTAAATCTGAGAAAGAAGATTAATGAAAATAGTTAATTTTGGCGTTTAAAAGTTTGAATTACAAATAGCTAAAGGCCCTGTTTTTATTAGAATTAAATCACATTTGCCATTCGCAACAATCGCTCGAGAAACTTTAATTCTTTTAGACAATAAATTAAAATAAATTTATTTTTGCAACATCGATCAGTTTGAAATGACGTCAAATATATTTCACTACGGAATCCTTGTATGGTGATATGTATATAAATGTTTTCATTCTATTTAAAAGCGAGGAATATGACATATTTATTCTTTAAAATATAAATTAATTTTTGCAAACGATAAGTAATAATTATTGAATTTTCGAAATAAAATAAATGAAACTAGCCAAATTTAGCTTGTAAATGTTAAATATAGAATTAATGTTGTGTTTGGCGCGTTTTTTCCTGTTAAACACAAATATGTGGAAGCGAGTTAAGTGACAGATTCTGTTACAAACCTACTTGTTTATTATTATAGATAAAAGAAATATGAATTATTTAAATGCATTACGAAATCATATTTCAGGGGCAATTATTGAAGTTACCTTCACTGAAAACGGTTCCCCGAGTGAACTCAAAGCGTAAAGGAAAGTTGCTCGCTAGTAAACAGCTTATGATTACAATAATTTACATTTAGCATTGTGCCATAATGATAATTATAAAAATGAATCATTCTGTAGAAAACTCACCTTCTTCGAGGACTGGGTAGGAAATCACACATGCTAACTAAAGTCAACCCGTGTGGTAGATGTGTGTAATTCACTTCATCGAGTCTTACAACCGAGAAAGTTCAAACAAGTTCCTACAAATAAAAGTAAAAATGTAGTACTAGATTTTCTTACAAACACATTAAAAAGCATAAAATAAAAGAATGGCTGACCTAAACAGTTCTCTTGATTTTTAACTTTATATAATTAATATTTATATTAATAAGTAGCATTGGATACGCTTGAAAATAAACTTTAAAGTTCAAATTAAAAGAAAAATTCATATTCTGCATTTTTTTAAAGGGATACCCAAAGTTTTAAACCTGACATCGACCAATTAGCCCGTTTGTCAGATAATGAATGAAAAATTTCTGTTTTCTAAGAATATTTAACTGCACTTAAAAAAATTTTTTACCAACAACGTAGATTAAGTATATAAGAAAACTTGTGCGCATGCTACCATGCTGTGAATATGCTACTTACTGATTTAAGGTTTTAAAGAAAATCGTAGCCTATCTTGAATCCCATTTAAATCAATTGTAGGCGCCAAGTCAAATTACAGCAGCACGAAGTCCTAGTGACATGTTGTCAAATGATAAAAAAAAAAATGTAAATTGTCATGCAGCAACAATTTTAGAGGGAAACCACACGTTAAAATAAACACAGCACTGTCATATTATTTAATAAAATATGATTTTAGAACCCATATAGGACCACAGAAGCTGCTAACTGCTTGATCTTTACTAGCCGACCTTCGTGTAAGGTCGCATCTCCTCAGCCTACATTGCGGTTTTCTACAAACCCACACTCGACTTTGATAGATGGTTGGACCAGTTGAATGCTAGCGTCATCCCCCATTTGAGATCGCGAGTAGGAAGTCAAAAATCACTCGGAAAAGATTATCATGAGATCTGCTGTTTCTGCTTTCAACTGCAAATGTGGGTTGAAGGCAGGTCAATGGATATCCTTTATGGTATAATATCAATTCAGTATCATATGCATAATTTTCATTTTTAAGGAATGCATAATGTGTAATTATTTGTACCGTTCATGCTTATATGGGACAATAGTAAAACATTTTTGTTATTCAGAATCTTGAGAGCTAATTTCGGTGAACTCTGCGTTATAAACTGAACAATTGATTTTGTATAAAAATAAATGATTAACTATGTCATATAAAAACGTCTATGCTATAATATCTTTGGAATCACCTAAGTATAAAGTCTGCTACCATTTTTTATACCCATATCCTTTCACTCACCGCAACATTTCACCTCCGTCAGCCGGTGTACCCATTTCCTTAATTATAATGTGGAGAATTTTGGCGTGTGAGGAGGGGGTGGAAGTACCTCCGTTTTCGGATACGACTTGACTACACTTGCCAAGTTTGGCGAGGAACTACTATCGCGGCGAAAATGAAATATATTCCGATTTTATGATTTTAATGTAGTGGGCCAAATTTCGAAAATATACTAAATTGCATAAGAAGAAATAAAAATCCCTCTTGTTTTAATGTAAGGCAGTATCATCATTAGAGTTTAAAGATTGTATCCAAGTTTTCCAAACGATTCAAGAATTGCGGAGGGTTAGGTTGAATTATCATCGCACTAGAGCTACACGAGGGCTTTTCGCGACGGGTGTCATAATTTAGAACCACAGACAAGTGACGAGCCAATCGGACACTTTTGGTTGCACAGACCGAATGATGGAGGTATGGGAGGGGTATGTGTCCAATTCGCAAAAAAAATGCGTAGGAAGAATCAATGACTCTATAATTAAAAGCTGTCTACACATAATTTTTAAAACGACATACATAAAAAAATAATTACCATTTAATGAACGTTTATTGTCACAAATTTAAACTGATTAGTAATCGATCCTTAATTATTGAAAATTGATGCACTAACAATTTTTTTAATCTAAAAAGGGGTAAGTCCATAGAATACTTTTCCACAATGCTCTTTTCTTATTTAACATTTTAGTGAAAGAAAAAAATCTTTCAATGAATTTGAAGATTTCTTACATTTAGCGATTCAAATGCAACATAAATTTTGGAAAATGAATTCTGGATTTGGCTACATTTTCAACATTTTTTAAAAAAAGGAATTCGAACTCTTTCAACATTTTAGTAAAAGAATACACCCTTTCGTGGATTTGAAGAATTCTTAGATATTTGGCGATTCAAATGCAATTTACATTTAAAAAAATAAATTCTGAATTTAGCGACACTTGGAACATCATCTTGGCGAAATACACCACACGCCAAATAGTCCCGGGAAGGAGATGTCACGCTCCACGACGCCCCACGTGCCCCATGTCACGTGCCACTCGTTTTCACGATCATTACAGAACCCCAAGAAAAAGCATAGAGCGCCTCCGACACAGACCAGTGCAAAGACAACTCTTTTCTTATATCACATCTTATTGTTATGTTTGAATTTTTTTTGCGGTGGTTGAAATGGTGTTAGAATATAATTAAAGGGTCAAGTGGAGAGCGAGAGATTTTGCTTCTGCGGTACAATAGGCGCAATTAGACTGAAAAGACAAATAGTGAGAGAAAAATATATAAGTAAAAAAAATTGCTCTTGACAAAATATACGAGTAATACACAGTAATTAATCGAGTTTTAAATTTCAATAAGTTTTAGATAGCCAATGTAATTCGTAGCAAAAATATTTTTTCAGTTTTTATTTATCCGTACAATGTCACATATGAACATAAATACAATAATTACATACCTTATATAACTAAAGTTTTGACATAATTGGAGAAGATTTGTTTTAGATACTTTTTAAATCTTTTGAATACATTACAAAGAATTTTATATGGTAATTGAAATGTGGAACCCTAATAGAAAACGTATCAATACTAAATATATGTATTGGTAATTTTAAGAAAAGTAAATCAGGTAAGATAACTATCTTATATTTCGTATTATACAATTGAAAGTAAAAATCTATGAGCAAATTAAAAATATTGTACAGAATGGGTTGAAAGTAAAGGCTAAAAATGCTTAATGTACGAGAATTAATACATATTATTTCATATTTAAATAAAATAAACTATTTACAAAAGCTTTTTAAATGCGACAATGTTAATGTGATAATTATGAAATTAAATACGGATTATGGTTATATTTATTCAGAAATGTATGCTTGTTTAATAAAACAAGCCATACACGCAGAATAAACTTAGATGCCCTTATGTGCATGCAAGCCCAAACTAAACTCCCCTTAGAAAATACTTTTAACAATAACTGGATCATCTTTCAATTTCAAAAGTTCTTATTTATCTGTTTCAAGAACGAATTTAGCTTCTTTTTCATAAACATCTTTTCGTGCCCCTAAGAAGTATAATATCTACAATTACTACGAAAACGCATAAGAGCAAATCTCTTGCAGGATACAGCAAAAAATTAACACCTAATATAGCTTTACGATATAAAATATTAATGTCGGAAGAAGTAAAGCACCTATATAAACTTGAGACAACATCAAACTCCCCTTAAAAAAAGCCACACGAAAGACGAAAAAATAACAGCACATACACGAACATTATACTCCATTACATCCATCCACACTAAAAAAGTATAAATCTGACACTTTTACAGACACAAACTGCGTCTTTACTTCATGAAGAAAAACTAATTTCGGGCCAAGATTTTTTTGTGTCGTATGGGGTAAAAAGGGAAAAGAAAAGAAAACGGTCATAAGGGGGCTGCTAACGGTAACCGCACAGTCAAGGGGGTTCGAACCGGGGACGGAAATGACGGATCGCGCGACATCTGCCGGATGCTCGAATGTTCGTCACCCTTGCCGATATGACACGAGTTGACCACCCCCCTCTTAAAGGCCGTTCTTTTCTCTTATAGTAGAGAAGGAAACGCTGGGGGAAAAAAATTTAATAAAAAAAACAGCGCGTGCTTCTATATTTAGGCACCAAAGGGGCGAATTAGAAAAGGGGTCGTGTGTAATGCAGAACGGGGGGAAGGAATGGAAAGAAAGTTGAGAGCTTTTCAGATGCTTTTGTTGCCGTGATGGAGAGATACCGAAACCGAAAATGACGCGTTGTGTGGGTGAGATAAGGGTGTGGATGTTTTGGGAATGGTTGGATTTAGTTAACGCAAAAGTTCTTTTATTTAGTTAAGCTTAGTTTTACACTATTGCAATTCCTAAATCAGACACTCGTCGGGGAAAATATAATTTAATTTAGATTTAGACTGCTATTCAAGCGCATTTTATGAAAGTTCGCAAATTGTTGTTATCCGCTGAATGTTTTTAATGGATTTTGATAAAACATGAAATTTAACATAAAGAAATTAAAGTATAAAACAAAACATGGTTAAGACAAGTTCGAAGTCAGGAGTACAATAACATCACGACCTACAAAATATGTGTGTTGCTGGTAAACTCTTCATTCGGAGCTTCATATATAGTAAAAGTGTAGTAACTATAGAATTGTAGAGTAACTATAGAGTGCATGTACATACATGTAGATATACATGTAGAGTAACTAAAGAATTTAGTATTACTTTCTAGTAATGCTAATTTATAAAAAGTCAAACTCGTTAATCCGAAACTCAAAAAACCTACCGAAATCGTCTTAACAGTAGTTCGTATCAAACGTAGTACCAGTATCAAATAACACTTTTTATATGCAGGTTAGGATGGAGATTGAAAACATAGTTTGAATTAATAGAAATTAGAACTAAGTTTCGATAAATGTGGTTCGACTGTGGTACAGCTGCGGGGGAAAAAAACGCGCCACCCTTCCTTTTTCGGCTGCTATTGGTCAAGGAATTTTGTGAAAGGCAATACTGAAGGAAATAGCGTAAGGAATTGATTACCAGCAACAAAAATTGTATAAGGGGTCGTCTACATATCAAAATGAGTACCAACTTTGAAAATTCCAATAATGGCAACACCCAATTTTTTGTATTTTAAAATGTTTATCACTTTTAAAATACCCTAAATCCAAAACAAAATTAATTTGCATTATTTGTTGAGATATAAGCATTCAAAGTTGAACGTCCATAATTTTAAAAAAGTTTCACAAACTTTTGTTCATACCTCCACAAATAAAATGAATTAAACGAATAAATTTATTTTTCATTATCTACTCCTTAATCTTCCAAAAACAATTCACACAAGTTTTTTCACTAATTTTTATATATTTTTTTTATTTAAATTTAAATAAAAAAATTTAAACATGAATAGCAACCCCATTTTTTTTTACATAAATCGATTAAATACATCAAGTAGAACCAAAATCCCGCATTTTTTAATTCAACAACAATTATTTGCCGAGTTATTGTAAAAAAACTGAAAAAACGAGTTTTAGGGACCGTGTAAAAAATTACTTGGCAAATTTGATCCTAACTTGCATTATCGTTTGGTGGTTGAAAAGCGTTTATTGGTAAATTTTTATTCAAATTATTGATGTCTGTCAAATGTCTAAAAATCTTTTCTTGTTTCAAGTGCATACAATGTATTTTTTCTGTGCAATAAATATTCAATTATATAGATTACTGTGTTTTTGAATGTAAGCTGTTTCCAATACAAATTCAAAAAGTGAGTTTAATATAAAAAAAATTAGGTACCCTTAAATATTATTGGAATTCGGTTTTTAGTATATTTCATTGCTATCACATTGATTATTTAAAATGATTAGTGCCCACTCTCTCTCTCTCTCTGCTCTCTCTCTCTCCCTCCTCTCTGTCTTGGTTAAAAATCATTGCCAATAGTACGGTGCAATTAGACCCGAACCCGGACATCCAAAGTAAAAGTTTCATTCCAGGTCTAAATTGTTCTATACAGCCTACATATTGTTTGGCAAAAAGTCTCACCATTTGGAGCGTTGGGTTTGGGGGGGGGGGGGGGGGAAGGGGAGGGAGAAGTTCGAAAATTGGCTGTTTTTTCAGTTTTCTTAAATATTTCGCAAAATATGTAGTTTAAAGCAAAAAGTTTAATTACAAAAATATTCTACATAAAATTACAAACAAAATGATTTTTTACACTATTGTTGTAAAGTGAACGCTTCTAGAGTTACAGCGGTGGTAAAAGTAGCCTTTTGGCGAACTTTTTTAGATTTTTAGGAAAAATGACATTTTCAATGCGAAATCTTTTGGCTTTGTAAAAGAAAATGTATACTTTAGTGACCGGTGGTATGTTAGTGATAAGCCCTTGAAGGAACGACAACCTCACCACCTTCTCAAGGGGCGTCACTTTTTAAGGGAAAAGAGTCTTCCACAGGCCTAGGCCAGGCCATATAAACCTGTGGTACAGAGAAACCCAAACTCAACTGATAAAAATGTAGAATTTTAATCACCATCAACTTCTAAATTTTCATGTATGATTTTCGTGTCGCTGTTGTCACATCCTAGGCCTGAGCAATTACTGCATATGTTTGAATAATTTAGACCACTTTTTCTGCACCTGCAGTTACGGACGCATTTGTCTTTGCAATCGCACGCTATGAGTGAAAGTAATTCCTCAGGAGCTGCAGGACATGCTGTTACATTTCAGTTCGCACCTCCCACCCTTAAGTGATTCTTCTATATATCAGCATGCTGCACTTGTACTCTAACCTTCTTCCAAAACCCCAACACTTTGAAGTGGGATTCAACGTACATGTCTTCTTCTCATAAATCCAAGCCACATGCTGCACCTGGATCGGGTAGGCATCATAAATTTGAACTGTTTGCTTGGAAGTCAGCTGCAGTAGGGGGGGGGGGGAGTGCAGCCAACTTGAACAGTGAATGTATAGGCTGTTTTGCAATAGCCTTCAAGTAGCACTGTTAACGAAAACAATCTAGATCTTCGGTATCCTTGGCTCCAAGCATCGCAAGAAAGAAATGTTTTCCAGCGTCAGCCACTGCAGTGGGGTCAGCTTTGGGGTCTTTGAAGACCTAGAAGTTTAGTACGTAGAGCGTCGTTGACTTGCACCTTCCTATACGGCGTAATTTTCCCCTTCTTGTAAATAGCTGATACAGTGTCACATCCTGTGAAGGCGTATATTGGTAAGAGTACATCTTTCATGTCCCCAATGCCTCGCTGAACATCTGTTCCTGTTGATTGCCTTTCTTTGGTACTATCAATTTTAATTTGTTCTCTGAGGGTGAGTGGACAGTCAACAAGACTAGTAAGTCAGTGTCGTCACCAATTACACAAGTTTCAACTCCTTTCTTAGTTTTATCAATCGCTGTTAAAACTATTAACAGGTCAGCATCGCCTGATGCTTGATTAACTGTGCAACCACCTCTTTGCAAGTGCACTGTGAGGAGAGAAATAAGGCTCATTTTGTTTTGAGAGTTAGCTAGAAATTTGCTTTGATTGATGTTTACATTGATTGAGACTTCTACTTTCACCTCAATGTTTGTGGTAGAACGTGATCTGCGTAAATGTTCATCTTTTGTGTTTCCTTCGTTGTTGTTGTTTCTAATGCCACTCGGTAACCGAGCCCGGAGTAGAGAACTACCCGATTTTAAGGCGAAGTGGGGCGGCTTCCGTTTTTTAATTGAGCGCCACAAGGGAGGAAGTCCGACTTTTGCTCGCAGCATGACACATCCGTTTTACAGGAAGGTCCCTTTCACACATCCATTCTCAATCACATATCGAAATTTTGATCTAGATCAAAGGCCGATAACCCCCTGATCTGGTACCCCCAGAGGTATTAATTTGGTATGGGAACATGGAGGACTTTGTGACCACGACATATTTAACGTGCCCCAGCCACTATTAGCAACACGGCGGTCTTTAGTCGAATACAAGCGCCGACCCAGCAACCATCAGAATTGCGAGCACCGCCGAGGACAGAACCCACAACCCTTCCGATGCGAGCACGACGCTTCACACGACTGAGCTACCGCGGCTCGTTTCCTTCGTTGTATCCATCAAAAACAACAGTTGCTGGCCATAATGAGAAGTTATGTAATTTGAGTATTGCTCGCAAATCTGGTTGAAGGTAGCTGGGCGTCGCCAGACCACACGATGAAGGAGATGACCTCCATCAATGATGTAGGACACTTTCTCTGAATTTTGGATAATTGAGGTTTCATTTGAATCTGGAAACAAAACGGTCACCATTGAAAATTTGCTTCCTTTCCTCATCAAGCCAGATTCGTCGAAGAGGGATGGAGGATAAGCACATAGCTCATATTTAAAAATTTCTTCAAGCCTCTCATCACTTCTTACTGTGCACACCATCCTATGTATAAGAGTGTTAGGGTTCATACATACAGTGTTGTTATTAATTGTTATAGTCTTGAGAGGCTAGAGACTAAATAGCTAACTTTCTTTTTAAATGTATGTCTTTGAACGTTTTGTTCTCAATCTCTTTCAATGCTAATGTTCCAACTTCGAAAGCTTTATCACAGTTGACGTTTCCGTCAGCTACAACCCCTGTTGATAATGAAGATAGTTCAGGTGCTTTAGAAAATGGAGTGTGTTCCTCAAGCCAAGAAATAACAATTTGCAAGTCTTTGCAGTTTTTTTTTCTGTCTTGCCTCTGGTAACTCCACGTGCTGCTCTGAAGAGACGCTGTGAACACCTGTAATTTTGTCCATTGCTTCACAGACCCGTAAACAAGCTGGCATTGAATTGATCCAAGTTGCAATGGTTGTCGCTGTTATTCCTCTTTGATTTTGGCTTTTAGAAGTTTAAATTATTTGCTGGATGCTGTGTTTCGATTTTTTTTCTAATATGTATAAATCTAGTGTAGAAACGGCTGTTGATGATATTTACTGTTAGAAACCTAGTTTTTTTTTCCCGATTAGAACTTCAGTAAGTATTTAAGTAACAGGAAAGTAGGCTATTTTAGTTCTTTATGAACTTCTTGTTACAATTTTAATACTCTGTGGTGCTTCTTATCCTCTATTATACTACAAAAAAAAAAATCGAACAATAATCCTTTTCAATAAAGTTTTTGTTTACATCTTAGTTAAAATGTCTTGTTTTCCAAAAATCTGAAAAAGTTCGCCAAAGCCCAAAATGCTACTTTTACAACCGTTGTAACTCTAGAACCGTTCACTTTACAATAATAATGTAAATAGTCATTTTGTTTGTAATTTAATGTAAAATATTTTTTGTAATTGAACTTTTTGCACTAAACCACATATTTTTCGAAATATTTAAGAAAAACTGAAAAAACAGCCAATTTTCGAACTTCTCCCTCCCCTTCCCCCCCTCCCTCCCAAACCCAACGCTCAAAATGGTGTAACTTTTTACCAAACAATATGTAGGCTGTATAGAACAATTCGGACCTGGAATGAAACTTTTACTTTGGATGTCCGGGTTAGGTATTTTTTTGGACTAATTGCACCGTACTACAAATCCTTCTGCGTAATTTTATTTTGCTTTCCTTAAATATCGTGTTAACCCTCGTTTTGTAATTTGTGGTTTATATTACAGATAAAGTGCGCCGAAATTTAAACAAACTCTTTGTAGTAATATAAATGAAACAAAAATTTGCATAAAATGTAAAACATAAATTTAATAATCATGTTTGCCAATCTGATTGTAACTAATCCCATTTGAAAATCTGTTCGTTATAAGTAATCGTATATGTGACTTAATTTAAAATAAAAACTTTTCCTCTTTTAGCCTTTATTTTATTTCTGAATTTTAAAATCCAAATTAAAAAATATATATATATTAGTGAAGATGGTTTAATTATGGTATCCGTTGGCGAGATTATGTTAACCCTTTTGTTAGCTTGTCGTTTTTAAAAGACACAACCCAAATATTAGCTTTTTCGATTTGGAGATTTCCCCTAAACACGTTCAAAATTAATGCTTTAATATCTCAACAAATAATGCAAAATAAATAACTCTTTTTTATATCTGGGGTATTTTGAAGGTGCTGAACATTTTTATGTAAAAAAAAATTGGGTGTTGCCATTGGAAGTTTCAAAGTTGGTACTCATTTGAATATGTAGACGACCCCTTATACAATTTTTGTTGCCAGTAATCAATTCCTTACGCTATTTTCTGAAAAATGACACCTTTCACAAAATCCCCTGATCAATAGCAGCAGAGTAACGTGGAGCGAACACACCATCAAAGGTTGTTTAATTGACTCTTCCTTAGAAGCAAAATATCATCGAACAATCATAGAATTCGGTACTAGCTAGTAATAGTTTATTAACACACAAATCTGAAACTCTTTGTGATTTTTTTTAAAACAGCAGACTTTCCCAACAAGCCATTACCCTCCTCCTCCACCAACTTTTTATGCAGAATTAAGTAGCCAAAAGAAAAAAATTTTAAAATCTATCTCAAGAAAGCGCAACAAGGCATTCAGAATGTCAGGCACACCACGATGACGCTGGCGTGACAATGAAAGGGTGGTTAACTGACTCTTCCTAGGAAGCACGATGGTCCACAAAATGTCATTGAGCAACCATAGGAATTCGGTACTAGCTAGTAATACATAACATACAAATCTGAAAAAGATAGATTTCTAGAAAGTTGCTTGAGACCAGTAGACTTCCAAACAAGCCCTCATCTCTCCACCAGCACCAAGTAGCAAAGATTTTTTTTTTAAATCAATCTCAAGAAAGCGCAACAAGACATTAAAAAGGCAGGCACACGACTCTGGCGTGACCATCAAAGGGTGGTTAATTGACTCTTCCTTAGAAGCTCGATGGTCCGCAAAGTGTCAGAGACCGTCACCGGCCGCCGGCCAACGGTGGAGACGGTGATCAGCGAGATGTGGCTAAGCCCCGAGCCCGGACAAAAGGACGGGCCGGCTCACGTGCGAGCCGACGCCCAACTTCTTCAAAAAAAATTGTCGTCTTCAAAGGCTTCAATGCACACGTAAGGAGGGTTTTTTATTGCTCCATATTGAAGGATGCTTTTTGGAAGGTAAGACAGTCGTTAGGATGTGTGAAACATGGGCTAATGTTGAATAACAGAGATACTCTCATATTGTCCTTTTAATGTTATCTTTTCATCAATACTACTTGTTTCTCTTCTTAACCATCTAATTCTCCCATAAGATTGACGAATGCATAAAAACTAGGATTACTATCTTCAGTTAGCCACATAATTTGGAAAATTATTTTAAAAGTTTTCCAAGTTTATTGCTGAAAAAAAGAGTTAAACTAAATATGCCCCAAAAAGTGGAAAAGTAATGGTCTTTTTTTATTAAGAGGTCCAATAATTCACGCAAAATGTTTCTGTGGAGAGGTAGAAGTGCGCTCGTCGTAAACAAGAAAAACCCCACAACGAAGCTTTAAAATTTAATAACTCCAAAACTAATTTAAAATGTTTAAAAAGGACGATAACCAGTTCTTTACATGAACCTTCATGTTTGCACACAAAAAAAGTTATGTGAACCCGAATTTGCCCAGGGAACAAACTCGTAGGCCAAAAATATTTTCTCAACTTTGGCCAAAAAGTACCTCGAAAGCTAGACTTTCTCAAAAATTACATTGCTAATTACTATTACCATCAGCATGTTCCCCAAACATTCCTCTTTGAGTACAGCTACATATTTTTAAAGCCAATGAATTTTACGTTAAGATAGTGAAAAGAGAGAGTAAAGGTCGGTATAAATTTCTGAAACAGCGATGCGCAATTTTTTGTCCTTGCTAGAGAAATACCAAAGTTAGTATATTCGCACAAGCCACAAAAGGTAATGATGTTCACCACGAAAATTGCTCATGGGCAAGTACGGGAACTGACAGTCCGGTATTTTTGTATTTTATCAGAAATAGTACCAATGTCTAATATTCCAAGTTTATAGGAACAATCTGTAGACAAGGAGAAGTGTCTATAAACGACTTTGAACATTGAACGCTTAACCCATTAAAGTCTGAATTACTTTTTCCTGTGTAATTTTAAACAATTACAAAAACACGAAAAAAGTCATAGACTATAGTAGCGAAATCTGTCGCGGATGGTTTAAACTATGCATTACCAAGCCAACAAGTGCAAAACAGAAATTATTTATGATAATTGGTAACAAAGAAGTATGCTTTTATGGTCGTATCAAATCCTTTTTTGCTGTGTCGATAAATGGTAACGGTAAGCTTTAATGGGTTAATCGGTACAAAAAAAAATAACCAAATAATGTAGTATATTCAAATTTATTGTTACACACAGAAAGCAGTTAGTTTGGACCAATTAATAGGGCTGTTCAACATAAAAGGGAAAAAATTGATAGCATAGAATTTTTTTTTAGAAATCGCTAAAATTCAACTCCCATAAATTACGAATTTGAAAGATCCAAGTTATAAATAGAAGAATTGAAGAAAAGAACCTCATCAAGGATCATGGCTCTTTTCTTTCACGTCAAAGAACAAGTGAAAATGGGATTTAACTTTTGTTTTCTTGCACATCCTTATATCGTTAGTGTCAAAGCAAGGGAAGAGTAAATTATGATATAATGATTAGGGTGACTTAAATTTGGGACATGAAATCGATAAAGAATAGTTTCGGGATCTTAAAGAGGCCGCGGTTTGATTTTAATTTCACTAATCGAAAAAATATTATATAAAGTATTTTAAAATGAAATGCCTTTGTTATACAATATATAGAGAGAGAATAAACTTGTCATGAAAAAAAATAATAATAAAGGGGTTTGAAACAGATTATAATACATTAGACCTGACATCCATTTAAAGAGATGTTTTGTTTTATGTATACCTTTTAGCACATATTTGTCAGAAAAACATGTTTAAAAAAGATATGTGTAAGATACTGGAGTCTCAAGATGTTATATAAGCCAAACCACTAACTATAATACCTCATTTACATTAAGAATGTTTTAATTTATTTAACTGTTTTTCAGAATCGCAGTCATCGCACTGATATTAGCAGCAAGTTTTTACTTTGTACGAAAACACTAAACACAAAAGCAATAAAAATGTGTATTTATTAAATAGCAATTATTTGCTACATCCACAGAGTTTCTTTTTTACACAACGCATTTAACAATCAGCCGATACTAACTAAGCGTTAACACTCGTGAATTATACAAACAACTATACAAACAAGCAAACCACAAATAAACTATCAAGGGAAAGAACAACAGTCAATTTCCCACAAGAACCAAAAGAAACATTCGAAAAACCCAAAACAAGGTACCTCTTATCCGACAATGGCATTCCAACACTCCAAAGAATATTTACCAAGTTCTAATCTTTATTTGCTTTTAGTCACCTTATCTGAGGCGAAGCAATAGCAATGGTGAGAAAGAGGGTAAAAAAACAGTGGGAAAAAAAACCTTTCACGCAGGTACAGAGGGCAAGTTTCGAAAGGAGTTGCCGACTTGGAGGACTTTGGACCACCTCCAGAAGTGTGACTGGGTTCAAGTGTAGGCCAAAAGGACGGGTGTCGTTTACCTTTTGTGGTCAAGACCCTACTTGATGAAAGTCGGTGGGGTGTAGAGTAATTAGGTGAAATTGATGGAATTAGTGTTACATGATAGCTGTGGTACTTAGTGGTTATGAAGTGGGAAAGGAGTAAAAATTAAAACAAATAGTGATCTTATCAGGTCGGTAATTGGGATCTTTTTAAAATGTTTCATCAACTTTTAACCCTTTATGCACTGAATTAAGATTTAATTTTAATTATTTGCTCTTTTCTAGTTTAAATCTATCTGTGCAATTAATAATAATATATTACGGCTAAAATAAATAGTTGGCACATAAAATGTTTCAAAATTTGTTTTTCTATTATCACTGTAAATGAATCTTAATTTACATTTCTCCTGATCCAACTTAAGATCACATTTATAATAATAAATTACATTGACACACGAAATTTGTTGAATGAATATACTTACAGTTTTAGCCTTTAATGTTTTGAAACTAAATACTGCATTTATAAAATCCTCACTACCATCTATTTTCCCTTAAATGAACAATGAAAAGTAAAACGGTCACTAAAATGGGATCGTCAGGGTATAACGATTTGACTCATTTAACTAAAGTTAAATTTTTCTAAAGAATTTACTTTATCTTCGTAGACTTAAACGTTCTAAAACCGTAAAATTCAATCAAAAAGCGCCACCCAGCCCCCATCTTCTCCAAATGAAAAATGAAAAGTAAAATAGCGGCCTAATAAGTGATACTTAAAGTATCGTCAGTAGATGCGTCTGAATTTGTATCCAGGCACCTCAGAAGAGTGACTGGTATAAGCCAACGGTCAAGTGCAGGTCAAAAGGACGATTGTCATTTACTTCGAGTGATCAAGACCACACCTGATGAAAGTAGGTGTACCCAAGAAATGATTTTGAATTAATAAAATATCCATTTACATGGGCGCGAGTTAATTAATTGGATGAGGGGCGATAGAGGGAATTAATTTAAATAGGAAAGGAAACTATTGAATAGCTTAAATAAATCTTTTAGAAGTTTTGTGACCGATTTGTTCTTCAATTACTCCATTTGCTACTTTTTTGGTGAATCAAAAATTGACTGCGAAGCCTGAAGCAAAAAAAACCCCAACATAATACATATTTTTTTTGCTGAAACGAATGCTGCGATTTACATACTTTAATAGTAAGGTTAAAAAAAATCAATTTTGCTAAGTGTTTGATTGTGTCTTATATTCATTTATGAGGTCTGAACACATGTCATTTTTTAAAGTAAATAACGAGCCAACTCCCTCAAGGACACAAAACATATGAACAATTCTCAAGCACAAGAAAAGTATAATTTTTTGTGTTTTGCACAAATCGTTGGAAAACTGTCATCCCTGAAGAACCCACATCCTTTCTCCAAGATGAATCACGCCACTGTAACAGCAGATTTAATTGTACATGGAAGTCATTTTTTAAGAAGTTTCTCCCCTTATCAAGGGTGGATTAAAGCAGAAAAGGGACCTCAATGTGGTGAAAACCTGGGCAATGAGTTTTTTTCTACTTCGTCTTCGACCGCGAAATGTCAACAGAGGACCTAAAAATAGCGCCCGCTCAGATGGTGATGGATGTCCTATTTTTTCGAAATAACAGTTACTTATATGATGAGGTTTTGTCAATTTGATTTTTAATTTTAGATATTCGATTATTATTAGTGTTTAAAAAAGGCTGCGTTTTTTAATGCAATGATATGGGGGAATGTACGTAGGGTAGTTATAATTCGGTCAAAGACTAAACTGCTTATTGTCTTGCCCACAATAGGCATCCAATCGAAATAGACAAAAACTTAATTTTATATAATTTCTACAGTTATTTTACGTGATAAGCTTAAAGTTTAATTTTAAAAAAATAGAAAAAATGTAAAATTAACTCATTTTATGAGCTTCAGTTTTTTTTAACAATTCAGTTTCATAAAAATATTTTTGATGAGAAGTGGATCTACACGGTTAACCAAAAGAGAACCAAGATTATATCAACATTTAATTTTTAAAAAATTTAGAAAAAACTAAGTACTTTCAGAATGATTCTGATGGCAAAAATATCGACACAGTAATTTTTTTTTAATTGAATTTCAGAGGAAAATAAAGTTTAGGGTGTCGTTACCAGTATTAAATCATTCGAAAAAGGGGTAATAGTGCAGAAATATCACAATCATTTTTTTTTTTGAGGACTATCGATTGAATATAAAATTTAAAGCGTTTCTTTTTTGTATTAAAATTAAATTTAATTTTAAAATATATATTGTTGAATTCAAACTAATATCACATACGGGAGAAGTTTCCTATCAATTTGAAGAACTGATACCAAAGAAGAGACACTGTTTCTTTCCCATCCCCTTACCTCAGTTGACGTAAGAAGTGGTGAAGTAAGAATTTCGTCTGTCTCCCCCGGTAGACGAGACAACCCCGTTTGGAATCCCCTTTTGTTGGACCTTCTTCCGCTCGTTTTTTTTTACCTTCGAATTTCGAATGTCAACGATCCTCGTAGAAGATGCGGTAGATGGCGTCACAGAATCACTTTTGCTGAGACAAGTTCGAAATTCAAGAGACAAGAATGCTGTTGCACGTTGTCACCAGAGGTGTCATTCAAATTCTCACAAAAGACTTTTTAGATCGTTTGAATCCTAAAGGAAGTAAGGAATAAATATATTTGTGAGGTTAGGTTAGTCAGAAGAATTTATTTTTAAACCACCAAAGGGTTAATTAGAACAGGAACTATTAATTATAGCGGATACTTATACGGTATAAACAGGTAATCAGCAGGTAATTCCTAATGTGAGAATTTGACTTCGAAATTTTTTTCAAAATATAAATCTGTTGAGACATAAATATTTTATGATTTTTAAAACTGTAACGGTAAACACCGTCGCAACCAAAAAATTCCAGTCACTTTTATTATGAAACGAAGCTTTGGCAATTATGTTTGCTAGCAATATGCATTCTAACATAGAATGCAACTCCAAGTTACCGAGAACATATTTCTCAAGCATGTAGCTTTGTTCTTAAATTCAAGCGTTCTTCTCTGAAACTTTTCTAAAACGCGAATCCTAACAAAGGATTCGGTAAACTTATTTTTTACTAAGGATAAAATAAATGTTCTGTAAAACGTTCTTTTCTGCAACGTTTATCACTATTACACAGAAAAGCTATACTATTCTAATACGTTGCGCAATTATGATGAACTTACAAAATGTTTTTTTACGATAAACATTTGCTTAAAGCCTTGTTCGATTGTACACTGCAGTTTAAAATAAAGAGTCAGTACAAAAACAAGAAATCATGATTCTTACAAATTTGCTTAAAATCAATAACTTAAATTATAATAATACAAATAATTGCGGAGAAGCAAGTGAAGTAACTCTGTAAAACTAGGTTGTTTTTGCGAAATTTATTATTTGTTGCGAAGTAAATACATTACTAATAATCAGCGAGAACTAAGTATACAACTTTAATGAATATTTTTAATACAAAAAAGGAGGAGTGGGTTTATTACCATTTGCATAAAATAGCGCCAATAAGTAAGTAGTAAAGAAGCCATAACGATCGCAGGGCACACTTTGTGAACCTCAGTCAAATTTATGTTTTAAGTAAAACTCATATTTACATTGTAATCATCTTGATACGCTGCCGTAAGACACAACAGGGCATCGGGGCGCACCCTTTGAGAGCCACAGCTCTAGTTCCTACAAAAGCCAATGACATTTGAATCATACCAATGAATCAAGATAAGCTAAACTAAAAAAAAAACTTATGGTAGTTGTCTGGGGCGTGTTAGTTCCACCTCGCCATTACAATTACTATTAAATATTACTAAGACAAACACTGATGAACCACGCCACGACAACCTTCAAACTCTTCATGGCCAACTTGTAAAACTGCGTTGTACATCGTATTTTTTTCACCCTTTTGTGTAATACAGCCTGACTAAATCCCCGTATCATGGCCAATGTTGGCTCTGAGTCAGCTTGACCTGTCTGCAGCTGAACCTCGATCCCTTAAAAAAACGAGCAGGTAACAAAAAAATACGATGCTGTTTTTTTTATGCTCCCCGCCCCGTCGTATTGGGTGTTAACCCACTAATGTGGCGCCGCTTTTTGGCTTTTCCATGTTAATTCCCGTTGTGTTTCTTTCTTCCCTATTTTTTATTGCTTTACACATCCGGGGTCAAACGGTTAGGGTTAAACCACCCACGAAACAGAGATAGGGGGCCTCCGATTAATTTTGGTTTTCAGAGTATCAGAGCCCCCCCCCCCCCCCCTATTCTTGCTTGATAGTTCTTTTTTTTATTCTACTAGTACGCAGTTGTTGGGCAACCTTGATGATATGGGTTTGATTGGTAAGTGAATAATGAGGAGATCGGCATGGTCATGATTTAAGATAATACCCTCTCACACTGTTAATTTCATTTAATTTATGAAAAAAATAGATTAAGTCTTGCATTAATCCACACCGTGTTATGAGCTTTACCTTCGGATCCTGTGTCATACAATTTAACTCGTACCCATAATAATAAACGATTCTCAGTATTGCCTCGGTGGTCGCAGTATAGCTGGCACATTTGGCACTTAAATGACGCTATCCTCCTCGAGCCCGATTCATCTTCAATAGGGCAAAAATAGAAATACTTCCCCAGCTTAAAAGAAAGAAGTGGCGTTGAAAGTAAATCTGTTATTAATGTTTCTTTTAAATGCAACGGCCCATTAACGCGAATAAATTTCCTACTTACTCAAAATAAATGAAGCTTTTAACCTTAAAAATAACAAGGATTTTACAACAATCAGCACATTCTGTTCCCATTTTAATTAAGTTTAGGTAAACAATAGACAGATGGATTTTTTTGCACTCTAGAATTTTAGGTGATTATTTGTAAAGTCGCACATCATTAGTATTTAATTTTCATTTAAAAATAACCAAAGAAAAACTAGAACTCGGAAACCTAACCTGGAATTTGTCTAAGATATTTCAGAATTTAGAGCATTTTTTTACAAATACAAGACACGTTCCCTAACTGCCTTATGTTTAAAAAAAATTATAGGAGGAGTAAGGTTAATTAAAATTTTACATTTTCGAAGCTTTTAATAAAAATAGATATATTTAATTCAAAAATAAAGTATTTTACAAATTTAAATTACACAATTTATTATGTATCATTTTAAAATTGTGTTCCTTACGCACTCGGCAAACTGCAAATTAATGGCATTTAAAAGGGAAATTTAAACGATATATATTTTTTTCGCTTACTTTTATATGCATATAGGCATAGACACTGGTGAGTTTATGGTGTCCAAAGGTAAAACTTTTCGAATATCTACCGATTAAATAATAATGTAGTGAAAATTACATCATTTTTAGTTCTAAAGCATAAAGCTCGATAAGTCCATCACAGTATAGAGATCTACACAATCTACGGTTTAACTCTGTATTTATAAGTTTGCATGCCACAAAAAATTTAATTTCTTCAGGAACATTCTAGAAAAACTGAATACTTTGGAAAAATAAAAAAAGGCACATAACTTTTTCTTAAAAAATATTGTTTTAAAAATCTCAAATTTCCAGAGTAATTTATAGCCTAAATAAAATTGGTTTTAGTAACCTGTACTTTTGGGTCGGGTGTAGGTGACTTCGTCCTAAATTCAAGAACGAAAAATCAACCTCCTTGCGAATAACGCAGGATACTTAAATTAGAGAACGCTCTTGAGAATTTCCAGTTGTGGTCTATCTTAAAACGTTTACAACAAGTAGGTCGCATAAAAAAGTGTGAAGTAAGCACAATTTAAAACAAGTAGGTTTGTAACAGAATCTGTCACTTAACCCGCTTCCACACCACAGTTGTATTTCACAGGTAAAAAGGCGCCAAACACAGCATTAATTCTATATTAAACATTTTCATGCTAAATTTGGCTAGTTTCATTTATTTTATTTCGAAAATTCAATAATTATTACTTATCGTTTGCAAAAAGTAATTTATATTTCAAAGAATAAATATGTAATATTCCTCGCTTTTAAATAGAATAAAAATATTTCATATCAACATACAAAGAATCTCGTAGTAAAATATATTTGACGTCATTTCAAACTGATCGATGTCGCAAAAATAAATTTATTTTAATTTATTGTCTGAAAGAATTAAAGTTTCTCGAGCGATTGTTGCGAATGGCAATGGTGATTTAATTCTAATAAAAATGGCTTCCTATGCTTTTTAAATGAGCATTAAATGTTGCAGTTTTTTTAAATAATTGAAGTACTTCGAATTCTTCTCTGAAATTTTCAATGTATTCTAATTTCGATACGCTGAATTTTTTGACGTATCACACTTGTCCGTAGCATTTGTAGTTTGGGCTATGAAAGTGGGTGACAGACAGACGGACTGAACGATTATAATACCTTCCAGTTTTTACGTTATAAACGTAGTGTGGAAGCTAAAATAAAAACAATGGCCAAGGAAAAACTTGAATTATCGGCTTTATTTACCTTAAAACTTCTGGTATAACATTTGCGGTGAAAAGAACGGCGCCGGCGGCGGGAAAAAAAATATCCACCCCTTGTTTCTCGGCTGCTATTGAAAAACAAAAAAGATTTCGCGAGTTTTCTTTTTCAGGGCAAAAAAAATGTAGAGTTGATTTTCGGTATTAAAATTTGTGTAAAGGGTCGTCTACATATTAAAACCTACTATTTTAGTTATAAAAGAACTTAAAAAAAGAATATATTATTCTGAAAGAACTGAAATAGCTTATTTTCCTGTTAATTAAATGCTCACTGAAATTCTTATCGAAAACAAGTACATTTGTAACAATAACTGTTACCTAAAACCTCTTTTACACAGAGTTTAGACACCTTACAAAAAAAAATCGCCAAACACATTTTTTAGTTTTATTTTGCTTTTAAAAGCCAAAATTTGCCATTTTCATTAATTTTCTATCGCAAATTAAATTAATATTCTTTATCGTTTGCTAAATTAATTAGCAGTCCTAAAAATAATTATGTAAAATTGCTTGGGTTAAAATCCCAGTACTTGTACCGGCGGCATTTGGCGCCTTGGAATAGTATTATACACATAAAATTTGAAAAACCGGATATTTTCGAAATATTTAGTTGTATTAGCAAAACATGAAACAACTCCAATTTTTTTTAATAAATGTCATTAAATGTAAATTAAAACTAAACAGTTTTTTATGCAAAAAATGAAAAGCTGTAATTCCAAAAAATTACAGTTTTGCTTCGATTCTAAAAAATTATGTACGAATGACTGCGTTATTATTACAAAATTAAATTTAGTTATGGAGTTAAGGATTTCCTTTACTATATGGCAAAAAGAATGTTTCAGGTTTTATAGCTTTGCAATTTCTGGCGACTGGCCACCCGTTTAGCAAGGTCTACTCGGATAATGATCAGCGGTGTTCTGCGTCTTATAATTAAGGTATGGCGGTTCACGTTTGAGTTTCTTAGGGATGAACTTCACAAAACAAGACCTCCGAATGACCGGGATACTTTTTTTTAGAATTAAAACGATAATGATAAAATAACTTCTTCAGAAAACTCTTTCTCTCTCTCACTTTTTTTTCAATATAATTATCAAACTTTCATTGAAATATATTTTTATAATCAAGGGAAAAACAAGAAGTTCATAAAGAACTAAAATACCCTACTTTCATGTTACTTAAATACTTACTGAAGTTCTAATCGGGAAAAAACTAGGTTCCTAACAGTAAATATCATCAACAACCGTTTCTACACTAGATTTATACACATTCGAAAAAATCGCTAAACACAACATCCAGCTATAATTTTAAACTTCTAAAAGCCAAAATCAACTATTTTCCTTAGGCTATGTCCTGACTACGCCACAAATGCCACAAAGGCAACAAAAATTGGCGACTAGGCAGAGTCAGCCCCCATGTTATTGTATCACTTGGCGCTCTTGGCGGTTGCCAAATTTTGTTGTATTTGTTGCCTTTGTGGCGTTTGTTGTCGTAGTGAGGACATAGCCTTTATATTCTTTTTCAAATTAACTTAATATAATTTATCGTCTGCCCGATTTATTTGTAGTTCAAAGAATAATTCAATGTTTATTAATAACAAAAGTAATGAAACTACTCCAAACTACATTAAAAAAAATAAGAAATGTAAATTAAAACTAAGCAGAACTGTTTGCAAAAAATATGCCTTGCCGCTTTCTTAGTGAACAATTAATGAACAATCGAAGAATCACATTGTGTTACGTTTTATGACGTAAACAAAAAAAAACGACGTAAACAAAAAAAAGAATTTTTAAGATCCGATTGATAGAACCGATTTTGGAAGGGGGGTACGGACGGACAGACGGACATCGACCGCATGTCAATACCTACTTTTTCATTTTTTTAATTCTTTCGAATTAAAAAAAGAAAAGTAGGCTAAAAAAAATCGAAACACAGCATCCAGCTATAATTTAAACTTCTAAAACCCCAAATCAACTATTTTCCTTAATATTCTTTCGCAAACTAACTTAATATTATTTATCTTCTGCTCGATTTATTTGTAGTTCGAAGATCAATTAAATATTTATTAATAACAAAAGTAATGAAACTACTCCAAACTGCATTAAAAAAATAAGAAATGTAAATTAAAACTAAGCATAATTGTATGCAAAAATATGCCTTGCCGCTTTCTTGGTAAACAATTAATGAATAATCAAAGAATCAAATTGTGCTACATTTTATGACGTCATTCCAAACTGATTCATGAAAATATTATTTTGCTTCAAATATGTTGAAATAAATAAAGTTTCTCATGCAATTGTTGATTTGGCAACAATGATTTAAATGACTCAAAATTGAATTTCCAGGGGAAATTCGCCTACAGATAGTAGATTTATGTCCGTCCAGACGTACAGATAGACGGACCAAAAGTTTGAAAGTTGGGTATCTGAGGTTATAGTTTTCTAACAAAAAAAGAATTTTTAAGATCCGATACATAGAACCGATTTTGAAAGGGGGATACGGACAGACAGACATACGGACAGGCAGACGGACGGACAGACAGACGGACATCGACCGCATTTCAATACCTACAGTGATTTAAATGACTCAAAAATCAAAATTGAATTACAATGCTAATTCAATGGGAAATTCGCCGACAGATAGTAGATTTATGTCCGTCCGGACGTACAGACAGACGGACAAAAAGTATGAAAGTTGGGTATCTGAGGTCATAGCTTTCTAACAAAAAAAGAATTTTTAAGATCCGATTATTAGAACCGATTTTAGAAGGGGGGTACGGACGGACAGACGGACATCGACCGCATGTCAATACCTACTTTTTCATTTTTTTAATTCTTTCGAATTAAAAAAAGAAAAGTAGGCTAAAAAAGAAAAGTAGGCTAAAAATGAAAGACGAGAAGTTCGTTTAATAAATACGTAAGTGGCTGACCAGTGAGCTAGAATATAGCAAGTTTCCGAAATTAACAAATTTTAAAAGAAATGCTTAGAAATAACGGAGAAATAACAAACAAATTGTTTTGCTTGAGTTTAGATTGCAATGAAAAAAATTAACAAAGTGTTTGAATGTCTAGTTTTTTCATGCGCCTAATGACAACCTGGAACAAAGACGACCTATGTGCAGTGAATTGAATTAACAGTTAGAAAATTACCCCATTATCTTTTTCTACAGTTATTACTGACAATGAAATGCTGTTATTATTCATATGATCTTAACCACAATAAAGCCAAGGGAAGATGACATCTAACATTAGAAGAAATTGACACCAAGACAAGTTGGTTTTTGTTAATAAAATAGTACTATGGGGCTTTGCTCCATGCTCGCTATCACTTGCCAACCCCGTCAAATATATGGATTGATTGAAAATCAAAGTTAAGCTTCACAAGAGCTTAAAAATGGCAACAGGGCCTGTAGTAGAACAAATTAATTGTCAGTCCCATAGAGCTAATGCATTAGTTTTGGAATCACAACTTCCGCAGAAGTATTGCTTTGCCATGTTAGCCCTTTTTCCCCAGGTATGGGAATCAACATAACATCGAAATGAATTAAATTCTGAAACGAAAATGTTATCTATTATTTAATTATATATTTTTGAAGTTTTAAATGCCAAAAATACAGCAAATGGCGACACTATATTAAAACTTTATTAATAAATAAATAACCGGATGTTATTTTCAAGTTTGTTTTAAATTGATGTTATGATGATTCCCATACCTGGTGAAAATGGGATAACATGGCAACGCAATTCTTTTGCAAAAGATGTGATTTCAAAACTAATGCATAGGCTCTATGGGACTGACAGTCCCTCTTATTCGAAAAAGTTTTAGGCATGAAGGAAGACTTTTATTATTACGAAATTAAATGTAGTTATTTAGTTAAGAATTGCTGGGGAGTCAGGCAAGAATATAGGTACTAAAAAACTAATGGGGAGGTCTAGTCGGTTCACCGATCTTCACAAATTTCTTTCTATGCAGTTCCATCAGACAAGCTCGAAAAGTTCTGTAAATAACAAATAATCTTTTTTCAATTCCTAAGTAGTAATTAGGAAGCCTGGGAAAGGTTTTTTTTGCACGTCTAAAGCAATGTAAAATTCAGCGGATTCCATTCCGCAAAGTAAGCACTCTCCATTTTTTTTAAGTATCTTTGGTAATTGTTTACATTAGAAAATAAGAGAATCAATTCTATTATAGAAAGTTTAAAAAAGAAATTAGAAAACAGTTGAAATTTTTTTTTATAATAAATGACTGGCGATTTTAAAGCATGTATTATACAAAAAAAAATAAGTGGTATATGAACGTTTACACGAATGTGTATAAAAGCCCTATATTCGAGGTAAAATTAGTTTAGATCAGGAATAGCACTGAAAATGAAATCTAAATCAGCATAACAGGAGTGTCAGAGTAACAACGGAACAAATTTGTGATGAAACACTTTAATTTGAAGAGAAATAAAGAATAAAGAAATATTTATATGCTATGAATGTTTCATAACAAAAATAATCTTTGTTAGAAGTGGACTTAAAATCATATTTGCACTCTGTCACACTAATTATATTAATCCAAACTAACTACTATATCAAACCACTACTAATGACATGAAACTCAGTTTCAATCTCATTATATAATTCATCATCCAATGTTAAACTTAGTTAAACTGTAGACAATTAAAATGCAACAAACCGATAATGGTTTCGCCCCTTGCCAGAACTGTTAACGTTGAGTCATTACATATCAGAGGCGGGATACCCTTTTCATTTGCTGTTAAGTTTGCAGTTACTCAGATGCTAATAACCCTCTCTAATCTGGCGAACTTTGCCAAGGTTACTTTGGCGGTTAATTAATGACTTGGCTACTCTTAAGAAATACCGAAGTTAATAGACCTCTTTAATGTAGAGTCCTGGAAAGATTCTATAAAGAGCCATTCAAACTTTGAAACAGCCTGATCAAATTCGAATGTATGAAGACTTTTATTAAATAGTATTATACTCCATACTGATAAACTCACTGAGGTGGATCCAGATTATTTTAATTATGGTGTTTTTAAAACTAAAGATGTTAAAATGGTGAGGTGCCCTTTATGTAAGAAGATAGGACAGACTGATGAAATTTTAAATGTTGATGAGTGTGAAACTGAATTGATTATAACTTCTTCGTCTGCATATTTCTAAGATGTAGAGAGGTTTTAACGTAGCCAAGTAGTAACAGTTTACACTTTTGGTCAAGTGACGAGTACCAAAATATTTTAACCTTTCTTGGCAACTCAGCGTTTCAACTAGGTTCCCTACAAAAAAAAAGGTATTTTAAAATATGGCTGTCTCTTCGTTGCGGTATAATAAAAACCGGTTACTTAGAGTAGGTTTTACCGGTTTAGTAAATAACATCAAATGTAGTTTGATAACAGACTGACGCAAATTGCAGCAGGATTTTGAAAATGGCTTTTACAAGCATAGCATTAACTTACTACAGTGTGGCAGTTTCAGTTTGTAAGCTTTTTCAAAAAGAATAACGTCCCTAAGTTACGTAATGTTAACATTGGTGATTGGTACAGATGTTTTAATCAAACTATCAGTCTAAATCTTTGGCAACATGCCGTTTCAATTTAAAATGGACCAGACACGTACAAAAAAAAAATAAAGAATAACCTATGCCTACTAATATTTCCAGTACCAAGAACGCACCAGATTTTCCCTGACAACGTGGGGGCAAATGTTTCTCGAGGTTTATAACCGTCTCTTCCACAAATACCACGTCTCTCTTGAAAGGTCTAATTGTCTCGATTGAGTGCGTCATGAAAGGTTTTTTCTCTGTCAATTGTTCCGTTGAAGTATCGCTTTTCTCTGGCCGCAATCCCGGCTTTTGTTGGGAAAGGCCTTGTCGCCTATGTTTCTTTTCGCTTGAAATCAGGAGTCTCCAAACTACGCGCCTAATCCAACCAACAAATTTTTCACCTTCAATCCTTCCTCCTCTAAAGAACAATAACCCTTATGTAGTTCTAGTCTTAGTGCATTAGTGCGCCGTTAATTTAATCAAACTTCTAAAGAATAAATTATTATTCTTTATCTTCTTAACAATATCAACCTCAGATCGAAAAAATGTGTTTTTTTCATCTAAACCTACCTATATTAAATTTTATTAACTAATATTTTTCTTAATCACTTCAAGCACAAAAATACAGAATTTTTTAATTAAAACTGTATCTATATATATATATTTTTAAATTAATATTATGATAAAAAGATTTTTTAAAATATTTGACATACTTTCAGATAATACACTAGCTTTGTACACCCAGCGTTGCACGGGTGTATCCCCCAAACAGCTATAATATAGAGACTGGTCTTAATTTGACGATTAGCGTTACGTTGCCAAATAATGAAACAGGACAAACATGATAAGCACTAGACTTAAAAAATCTGAACCTTTGAATGAAACCGCAGAAACTTTTAAGGTAACTGAATATTCCTCGTTCTATTTTGTATATTTTGACACCTTTTCCACTATCACTTTTTATGGTTCGGGTGGATATAAATTTCAGACACACACACATTAATAATAAAGATAGATCCTTTCCGACCGCAAAGAATCGTGATTCCAGGAGGATTTTATCTGGTCTGCAAAGTAAAAAAAAAGTTTGGAGATTCTTGCCTTAAATCGTTTGCTGCACTTTTGTCTTTCAACTGCGTTTTTAATGTCGACTGATTGTCGCTTGAAGTGGAACGTCAAGAGTTTTGTATGAGCTGCTATTTTTAGTTTTATTTGTCTGGCTGGGCGTGGATAATCACGTTGTTAAGTTTTTACGGCACACAATATCAGTGTTTCATTAAATTTGCTTTTCCGTTGAACTGGTTAGGCGGTTCAAATTACAAAAATTTGGGTTATGGGCACTTCATTTGGGATTCAAAGAAGTCACAAAATAAAGAGAAAAAAATATAATCAAACATTTAACATGATCAAGACCAGTGGCTTGACAGAGCTTCGTTCTAACTCGAAAATGTAAAGGATTACGGATAAACTATTTTTAAAACTTTAAAATCGCTATTTTTAAATAAACGCCTTAATTTTTTAGAGAATATGGAAAATGTGGCACAAGATAATTCCGGAGAAAACGATTTGGACTACGTTTCTACAGGGGCTTCTATGTATTTGCTAGGGGCAAAGCTGAAGATAATTAAAAAAACTTCTACCATTTAAAAAGCTTGCTATTTAATAATTTATGTTAAATAAGTTGCCGAAATTTTTAATCATATGACCAAATATTTTCAAATTGCATGGATAAATTATTTAAAAAAAAACCAGATCTAATTACTAAACACATTTTAAAAATTTAAATATCTTTCGTATAAAAATTTAAGTTTTTTTTCTATTTTTGGTTTTTACCAAAATATTTAATTATTAAGTTAAGATTAAAAAAAAAGACATGGTTAACCAAACTTGGATTATTTGAATAAGAATCAAATGGCTAGGCCAAAACCTGATGGCACCCAACACAAGCTAAGAGTGACAGATGTATTGTAAAAATATTTGAACCATGGCAGATTCAACTTTTATTGGTCCCAACAGAGAAATACAGAAAAAAATGCATGTTTGAACTACACAGTATCTTAATAGAATGGTAATATCTAAAAAAGATATTGGTCTAACAATGCTTAGACACAGAAAATCCCTCAGTTCTGGAAATACCTCCGGTTGACAAAAAATGAATTAATAGCAAAATATAACATGGTTCTGAACCTACAACCACAAAATCATTTTTAAAATTTGTTTTTATTTTGAGTGATAGCTTAAATTTACTATTATATTCATTACACTTTAATTGCACTTAATTTTCCTTTACCTTATTTTTAAAGTCTTAAAACAGTGCCTAAAGGTTTGCTTTAACGTATTGCCACATGCAATTATAAATATTTGTATTGTTTTGTTCCACAATATTGCAGTAAATATAGGCTTAAGAAATATTTCAATTATAAACATTGTTAGATATTAGAAAATAAAAAGGCTTTGAAAAAATTGATTTAGTTGATTATTAATGGTAATCAAATATTGGAACTAACTGAAATTTTTTGTCGATTTAGGAATGCTTTATGCTACCGATTTAAAATCTAAACTTTTTTTTAAGTCTAGATTAAATGGTGATGCTTGTAACAACGAAGTTTATGCATGAAAAATAAGAACTATTAGGATCAAATCTGCATAATTGAAGCATCCAATAAACTCATGTTTAACAAATAATCAAGCTTTAGCTCAAAGCTGTATAAGACAGGAAAACGCTTTCATGTCATTCACACATCATAGGCGATCCCAGCTTACATGTTTTGTTTGTACATGTTTCAAAGTGCCAGTTGGGAGTATTACAACTGAAAAGTCTAGTTACAATACTCACATTTTCCAAGTATTACTAAGGTAGTACAGGGTTAGGCTTGTGCATTGGCAACCTATTAACGAACATAAATTTAAATTCAACGACGTCGCCAATGAACGGGCCATACCCTTACCCTATATTTTAGTTATAATTTGGAGAATGCAAGTTTTGCAAATAGACCCTTCTGTTTGCAAAACTCACATCCCAAACTAGATTGACATCTGGAGAGGAATGTTTCTCCAGATTTGAATTTTCCAGTACCTTTCTGCAGCAAAGAACGGAAACCTGTGAAACAGCTCTAACACATACAGTTTGGTGCATTGGCTGGTTTCGTTCACGACTCTCAACATTAAAATTGCTGAAAGTACCTATCTAATAGAAGTAAACACAAAAACTGTGAAATAAAAGGTTGCCACATTCCCTTATTTTTACTTTTTACCAACAAATCTTAATTTATCACCCCACCAAAAAAGTACATATGCTTTAAAGCTGTACCCAACTTATTACATTTATACTTTTTATTCACAAAAGTGCAGTTTGATGCAATGCATGGCATTCTTGATTTCAGCTGCAAAACTAAACTCATTGACACAACAGCCCATAACAACCCAAGGTCTAGCATGCTAAATTCAGCTCGATTGTTACCAAGGATCAGCGGTAAAAATCATGCGTCTTGGTTACTTGGTCAACCTCAAGATCAACCCTAGTATTTAGATTCAAAACATGCTGTCGTCTTCATTTTATTTACCCACTTAACCCCTTTTCTACCACGGTATCCACTAGTGGTATGTACTATGTCAAGCACATATACCAGTATTCCATTAAAGGAGACACACTATTTAAAGGGTGAAATGGTTTTAAGATAAAACTCAATTAGAGAAAAAGAGAACTTGAGAGGTTTTCCAAAGTGGACTGATAACGAAAGGATTAAGGGGTGAAGTGTTGAGTGAAACTCGACAAATCTAGGACATGTGGCATAGCATCACACAGCACTTCTTGCTAATCCTCATGGCTGAAAGATACAGAGTGATAATCCTTAAAGACATCACCGAAACGTTGGTGTAAGATCAAACAATATTGTCAACCACTTTATGTGACAATCTATAAAGACAATTTAGTTTGTCGCAAAAAATTATACATAAATATTTGTGATAGAATAAAAAAGACCGAAATTTATATAACAAAGCCTATGATACAATGGCTGGTCTCGATTTCGTGATTTGCGTTAGGTTGCCAAGCAATGAAACTGCCCAAATCTGGTAAACATTCCACTATGTATTTCAACCGGATAGGTATAGTAACCCTAGTTAGATTTTAAGCTCTCCAAAAGACGACAAAGAGCAGAGCGGCCATTATATCATAGCTGTACCAAATTTATAAGTGATTGGGTAATTTATCAGAACTTAAATTAAATTTTATGAGAATTATCCAGTAAATTAATCAATATCAGTTATAAAAACTACACAACAGTATTATATAAACTATATTTGTAAAATAATCAGGTTCGAAAGTTTTGAAACTATCAAAAGCTAGATATATATGAAATTTGACAAAATATGAAAAAACCAATGAAGACAACGCCTCCAAAATATTGGACCGATTATACAAAATATTTTTAAAAAATGACCGACAGAAATAATAAACACTGACGAGCTATCTATAGACACTAGATGCCCCACCCTTACTAAAAAAAAATATCGCTAAATGTAGGCAAATGAATCTTATTGTAGCATTTTAACTAAATAATATTATTCTTACTGAAACTAAATGCTATTCATATTTCATATTAATTGTGTAAATTCATCGATTAACTAGTTTCAAAACAGGTGAAATGCAACAAGTAGTAACATAACAAACTTAAATTCCATTGACGGCAAGTAATGTACGGAATTTTACTGTGGAAATTGAATCATAATAACGTAATGGAATTTTTTCATGTTTCAACATACCATTTTCCATATTTGTTGTTGAGATATTGTCGAATATCGCATTCGAATTTCGTATTTTTAGAAACTGAAAGTTAAATGATGACACTTGACAGCATTTTAGCAGTCGCCAACCGAGTTGAGTTGAATAAACAGCTGATGTAAACATTGCCAAAATAGTTATAGTTGGTTTGGTTAGTTCTAAATAAAGTCGCATTATCAGCACATTTAGACAGTTCCGGTTGGATGTAGTTTTGAGATAGAGCACCAAATGTAAGATTTTGAAAAAAATTATTTCAATGTAAAAATAATTTATAGGTATATTTTGAGAGTTTTCATTTATTCCTCAAGAAAAATATGCAAAGGCCTTCAACTTATTTCGAAAAGATATCGAATCTTCCAAATTTAAATACTGAAATATTTAGAATGGGTCTTTCAGGTCTTAAACGGAAGCAGAAATGAACCGAACAGAATAAATGCAGAAATCAGATATTATGAAAAATTTAATACAAAAAAAAAAAACGTTCCCACACAGATTTTTTTTTACAAAATCTGGGTATTTTTGATTTATAGTCTGGCTTTAATTTATGTACTAGCTTATGTATCCTAAAGCCCATTTCACACCTTGTCACAACTACTTGCAACTCCCATAGGACACCATGCATTTAAAAGTTGCCTCAAGTTCGTGAGATTTTTTCATGCGAGCACGAAAAAATCTCAAGTTGCATGTACCGTTAGCCAATCAGAATTCAGTATTTGTTTGGCTACATTGTGACGAACTAGACTTCGCCAACTGGTTGTTTATTTACTTTTTAAGACGCCAACTTTACATGCTTGCAAAAAAATTCAAAAATCTGCGTAATTAAAAATGGGTTGATTGATTGGGTTAAAATGCAATAATAAAAATACACAATGATTTAATTTTAAATAATTATCCATGCAATATAACTTAAAACGTTTAATGTGGAAAAAATGCGATTTAAATTTTTTATATAAAAGTAACCCAATCTAATTGATAAAATAAAAATAACAAATCCGATAATATACTTACTTCGAATGCTAGTTCCCTCACCAAATTATCAAAGCAACCTAATTGCTTTCTTCTAAGAATCCATTTTCTAGCCCATAATTTCTTTTTAGAAGACTTCAACACGTGCAACACTCTCTGGCTGATGACTCCATTATACAAACGAAACAAATTACTTTTAGGAACAACGAAAATTTCACGCTCAAGAGCATGCAATGTTTTCAATGAGATAAGAGCGAGTCTATGGTTTGAAAAAAGTTTTACAAAAAGATAAAACTTGCCAAATTGTGAGATAAATAATTTTTTGTGGAAACCCGAAGAACCAGGTTACCACAAGTTACGAGTTGCAGTTGCATTTAGTTGCAACGGAATTGCAAGTAGTTGTGCAGGTGTGAAATGGGCTTTACAGGTTGTATCCTTAGTATCGGTGACTTGTATATTATCTAAATTTTTATTTTATGCCAATCGATCCCCAAATCGGATTCTAATTATTTTTAGCCTACTTTTCTTTTTTTAATTCGAAAGAATTAAAAAAAATGAAAAGTAGGTATTGACAGCGTCGATCCCTGCGTCTGTCTCGTCACTGTCCGTCTGTCCGTCCGTACCCCCCTTCCAAAATCGGTTCTAATCATCGGATCTTAAAAATTCTTTTTTTGTTAGAAAGCTATAACCTCAGATACCCAACTTTCATACTTTTTGTCCGTCTGTCTGTACGTCCGGACGGACATAAATCTACTATCTGTCGGCGAATTTCCCATTGAATTAGCATTGAAATTCAATTTTGAGTCATTTAAATCACTGTAGGTATTGAAATGCGGTTGATGTCCAACTGTCTGTCTGTCCATCTGTCTGTCTGTTCGTATGTCTGTCTGTTCGTATGTCTGTCCGTCTGTCTGTCCGCCTGTCTGTCCGTTTGTCTGTCTGTCTGTACCCCCCTTCCAAAATCGGTTCTAATCATCGGATCTTAAAAATTCTTTTTTTGTTAGAAAGCTATGACCTCAGATACCCAACTTTCATACTTTTTGTCCGTCTGTCTGTACGTCCGGACGGACATAAATCTACTATCTGTCGGCGAATTTCCCGTTGAATTAGCATTGAAATTCGATTTTGAGTCATTTAAATCACTGTAGGTATTGAAATGCGGTTGATGTCCATCTGTCTGTCTGTTCGTATGTCTGTCTGTCTTTCCGTCTGTCTGTCTGTCCGTCTGTCCGTATCCCTCTTCCAAAATCGGTTCTATCCCTCGGATCTTAAAAATTCTTTTTTTGTTAGAAAGCTATGACCTCAGATACCCAACTTTCATACTTTTTGTCCGTCTGTCTGTACGTCTGGACGGATATAAATCTACTATCTTTCGGCGAATTTCCCATTGAATTAACATTGAAATTCAATTTTGAGTCATTTAAATCACTGTTGCCAAATCAACAATGGCATGAGAAACTTTATTTATTTAAACATATTTGAAGCAAAATAATATTTTCATGAATCAGTTTGGAAAGACGTCATAAAGTGTAGCACAATTCGATTCTTTGATTATTCATTAATTATCTACCAAGAAAGCGGCAAGGCATACTTTTGCATGCAATTATGCTTAGTTTTAATTTATATTTCTTATTTTTTAATGCAGTTCGGATTAGTTTCATTACTTTTGTTATTAATAAATATTTAATTATTCTTCGAACTACAAATAAATCACGAGCAGATGATAAATAATATTTAATTAATTTGCGAAAGAATATTAAGGAAAATAGTTGATTTTGGCTTTTAGAAGTTTAAATTATAGCTGGGTGCTGTGTTTCGATTTTTTTTTCTAATGTGTATAAATCTAGTGTAGAAACGACTGTTGATGATATTTACTTTTGGAACATAGTTTTTTTTTTTCCCGATTAGAACTTCAGTAAGTATTTAAGTAACAGGAAAGTAGGCTATTTTAGTTCTTTATGAACTTCTTGTTTTTTGTTAGAAAGGTATAAAATCAGAGACCTAACTTTTATACTTTTTGTCCGTCTATCCGGACGTCCTACCTGTCTGGCGAATACTATCTTCCTATTTGAATAGCATTAAAATTAATTTTTTATTCATTTAAATTGCTGCTGCCATATCAACATTAGCATGAGAAACTTTACTTATTTAAAATGAATGTTTGAATGAATTTATTTTTGTTTTACAAATCAGTTCGGAAAGACTTCATAATATGAATCAAAGTACAATGTTATTCTTTGATTGTTCAAAAAAATTTTACTAAGAAAGTGGCAAGTAAGAAGTGTTCTATTTTTTTGCATAAAAAGCTGTTTAGTTTTACATTTAGTCGTTTGTTAATGTATAGTTTTATAAGGGCGTCAAACTACAAATTATTCACTGTTATACATATTTTTGTTTTTCGGAAAGTATTTGAAAATGATACAGATGAGAGATTACTTGAAGATAATAGATATTTTTGCATGTTCATGTCATTGATTTTTCGAAAATTAGAAGTCATTGTTCGGAAAATCAAAATCAAATTTAGGTTATGATAAGTTTTGTTTCGGTCAAATCCTTCTATCCGATTTGGCGAAGATTTCGGGGGAAAATAAAATTTGCAATGTGCAGGTTTTTTTTTGTTATTATACATTTCGAAAATATGGAGGTTTACAAATTTTTATGTTAATACAAAAAATAATACTCTAAATTACAACTTGTGTTGGCGGGCGTTTTTTTCTGAGGTGTAGAAATATTGTGTAGAAGTGGTTCTAGGTGACAGTTACTTTTACAAACCTACTTATTTACGTTATAAACGTAGTGCGAAAGCTAACATATTGTTTCCGGGTTATTTACTTAAATATTACACACAACTTATAAAAGATAATTTGTTGATATGGCGAAATACTAAGACTAAACTTGGTATTTTAAAAAATAATTTTAAAGAACAAAATGGTAGTTCTCTATGTTGAATTAATACAAAAAATATTTAAAATATTATTAATAATTTCAGTAGTTATTTTTATATGATTTTTATACTAAGCGTTAAAAACAGGGGAACTTTTTTAAAAATCACAAAATAATTATTAATAAATAAATTTTGAAAATATTTGTTTAAATTTTAAAAAAAGGTTACGATTTGGCGATATGGCGAAATACTAAGACTAAACTTGGTATTTTAAAAAATAATTTTAAAGAACAAAATAGTAGTTCTATATGTTGAATTAATAAAAAAAAATATTTAAAATATTATTAATAATTTTCAGTGTTTATTTTTATAATAAGCGTGGTAAACAGGGGAACTTTTTTAAAAATCACAAAATAATTTTTAATAAATTTTTTTGAAAATATTTGTTTAATTTTTTTTAAAAAGGTTACAGTTTTCACGTATAAAGTTAATTTAGTGATGAAATTAAAAAAAAAAAAGAACACTCTTGTAATGCAGACACCAAGGCAGGTGGACTATTTGAAAGGTACAAATTACACTAACCAAACGATTTTATTCAAATTAAAGACCTGACAATAAATCCTACAAAAAATTGCACACGAATCTCAAATAAATGACAATAACAAAACGTTTACTAATCTTCTGCAGTAAAAGGTGCACGAATTTACTGGGATTTTCGGGAACAACTGTTTAAGCGAAGATGAATGCAATTATGCGGGGAGGAGATGAGATTGAAACTGTTTTCCCCCTCCCCAACTTTTTTTGTTCGCCGCCAAAACGGTGAACTTCATAACTTTCATAAGGGGGAAGCCTCATAATCATTGGCGACTTCATTACGTGGTAATTTGGCGATTAAGGACTTGAAGCCTGGGGGATGATAAATTTTGTAACTAAATGTCTCCCTTTACCTGTTCTTTTGAATGAATGCGAAAATCCTATATTCTTCAAATAAGAAATAGATTGTTTCGAAAAATAGGTTTGTAGTAATGTTTGGTAGGAATTTGAATGAAACGATTGTGGGTGGCTGGTGTAATAGATGTTCTTGAAGTGTAGTTTTCTTAGTAAATCTTTGTTTGATCTGTGTGCATGAATGTAGCTGTTATATATGAATATAGCTGTTGAATAGCCTTATATATGAATGTAGCTGTTGAATATGCATATAATACCTTACCTAATCAAAATTAATGAAACATTATTTATAAGCAGTTAGTATGAGCAATTTACCTGACAAGACAGAAACTCTCAGGGACTATGTGTGACGTGTGTAGAAATATTTTGCCGTGGGTTGGGTGGGTAAACTGCAGTATACACAAAAATAAATTGGACCATTTTTGCTCCGAAACAATCAGTATTTCAGTATGCTTTCTTATAGGATAGAGTTATGGAGTGCATACAACAATGGTCCAAATCATAAGTCTAGATACTGCTGTTTACCTGCCCACGGCAGTATCCAATGCTAGAATGCGTGTAACCTTCAATAACAGCTTTTTTTTAAATTGCCAATTTTCTGATCCGTGTACATTAAAATGTCCCGCCTTGATTAAAATATTTTTATTTCAATAATATTAACCGAACTAGGAACTAGCAGTTCTTATCAAAAAGCACCCCCACCCGGACCTATGTATAGAGTGGGCTATGAGCAGGTAAACAGTGGGTGTAATGTGCAGCTGGTTCGCTCGCTCCAGAATACAGCGAGCCCCCAGACCACCTGCTCCCGCGGTCAGACTAGCGGTTCAAGGGCGAATGGCGAAAGATCCTATAGCAGATGGGGCAGTGAGGCTTCCACGACACTGAATGCAGCTGGCGTTGTTTTGGAGGGGGGAAGTTTTGTCTAAAATTTGGCGGGAATCCACCGCTGGTCGGCTTCTTGTTCCTCAGGAGGTGTTGACTGAGTGTGGGGGGTAATTGGTGTGTGATTGAGAGTGGTGGAACGAATGTCTGATTGCTTTTTGTGGTTGGTGGATTTTGTTCCAAGGCAGCCTTTGTTCTTTAAGAATCAAAGCTATTTATTATCGATGTTTCCGAAAAGCAGCATTTATGTTAACTGTTCGAATACCAGAAATCACGAATAAACTTTCATCACCCAATTATTAAGCAACCAAACTCAACCGAATGCATTTCATGGCCAGCTAAGCGAGAATTTTCGTAGCTTAGCTTTTTCATAATCAAATCAAGTTTAATATATATTAGCCATTTTTTCTCAAACCCTAATATGTAAATATTAATAAGCATTAGCATTACTATTTCCAAACATTGTATACATGACCTTGAAGGCTGTTTTCTGGTCTTCCGAAGAGGGTTCAAGAAACTTTATATCTCTCCCCTTCGCCTTTCAAGGGGATGATATTCCAAGAAAGGGTTGAAATTTCAGCACGAGTTGAGGGATTAAAAGGGGTATCCCCTCACCCCCTCCATTTTCAACACAAACTCATACCCCTCCCCCCCCCAATTGCCTTTATATTTATTCCACATGGTGCATATAAGAAACTCCCAACAACAAGACTTAGGTGCATCGGACAACTCGATCAAAAGACGCTAAAAAGCAAATAATCCAAGGAGGAAAAATAACGGCCTTGCCAAACAAAATTGGCCTTAGGGTACATAAAGGAATCCTTAGAAAGTAAGGGGAGGGGTGGGGGGGGACGCGTGCTGTTCGCGTGCAGCAGCTGGCACGTGTCACCATCGAGAACAGTTACAGTCAAAGGTAAGAGGAGGGTCGCTAACAGACTGCTGTTGGAAGGATAGCTACCGACCAGACCCGAAAGGACAGGTGGAACATTAAAAACCAAAAGAACTTATAATATCCCAATGAGAGGGTGGGATTGACATGCGAAAAGGTATCATCATTTCAGGGGGTGTTTATTTTTAGGGAGGCAATGTCCTCCTTGGGGGTTGGTCAGAAAAATATGGAACAGATGTTGCTCTGATGGTGGTGTTCTGAGACGTGGTGTTGAATTGCATGTCGTTGACTCATTGAAAAAAATTGTAAATAGCACTATCTATGCACTGACCATGACCATGCACAAATTATTGCTTTTAAAAGATATTAAAAGATATAGTATGTTGTGATTTTTTAAATTTTAATTTTAAGCTCAATATTATATTTTTTATGCAGAGTTTCACACACAGTGCCATGAATTTAGTATATACTTTACTATAATAAATCTGCAGCCTTATTGTATTTATGTAATACTAGCTGTTATACCCGACGTTGCACGGGTAGAGGTGGAAAAATAATTTAACAATCAATTTAACTATTTTTTTTCTTTCATTTTAGTTACATAAGATATGAAGATTACCCAGTAATTTTCCATTTAATAACCCAACTTGGATATAGTAATGATTAATATTAATTTCAAAAATACCTTTGATAAGAAGCTCAAATTAAAAAGAATACATATTTAAGTAAAAAATAATCAGTAAGAATTAAAAATGGAAAAACAGCTAAATCTTAAAAGGGTCTCAAACATTTATTTTAACGCAATTCAAGGGAGTTCTATAATAAATTAAGTAACTTTTTTTGGACATTTTGTAGATATAAATACAATATAAGCAGTAGAAATTTCTACCATAATTCAATACAAATGCTGAACAATTAAGAATTCAATGCATATGTATACAGTACTAAATCAATGCAGATATGTACAATATTTGAATGAAAATAAATACAATAAAAATTGAATAAAAATAAATACAATAATAACGCTAGCAAATTTATACCCGTTCTTCGCACGGATTAAAATTATCAAATCGTTCCAAATATGTGTACCATATAACCTGTTATAGGATCATAAACTTGTTATTGTTCCCGCTCGTTATAAAGTATAAAATCCCGTTTCATTGCCTTAAAATTCCAAAATGAAAAATACGCTCTAAAATGCACTCATAAATGTCATTACAATTCCCTCATAAATACATAAAACCTTTTAGCTCATTTGGCGCGTTTTGGGAAATAATTTGGCAAGAAAATATATATAGCTACAAACACACCCATTATACAGCTCTAACACAATGACCTTCGAACAACCGACCAGATTATAAATTATTTTTAAAAGAAATTGCCCATTTGGCGAGTTTTAGTTAATAAATTGGCGAGTTTGGCAACGTATTTGGCGAAAAAATAAATACATAAAACACTAATATGCAGCTCTAGTGCGATGGCCTTTATTAACCATCATAGTTCAGTAATAGCTTAACTATACATTTATTGCTTAATATGCATACATGCAGTCAACAGAAAAATCAATGAAAAAATCACATCAAATAAACCCACAATAAAATCCGGGAATGGAGACTGGCGGAATTACGTCACTTGAAACATGTCAATTATTTTTCAAATAATGAAATTAGTTTCTGAAGGTAATGGCAACAGAATAAAATAAACATTTTCAATTTTAAATGTTTTCGTTAAAAGTTTTATTTAATTTTTTCAGCCGATGGCATCAGGAAAGTAAAAAAAGATCGGATTTGAGCCAAAGTGGTGTAGTTTTTCAGAAAATTCGAATAAAAACGTTCGAAAACGATAGAAGGAATGGTCTGATTCGAAAAATTCTTAGCCTATGTTTGTTCCGGAGATGAGATGAATTTTTGTGCCAAATTTCGTAACGATCTGTTGCGTGGTTCTTTAGATCTCGTGTCTTATACAAACAAACAAACAAACGGAAGTTGCCTTGTATGAATATAGATTACCATGGACATGTCTTCAATTCTAGTTGCCGTCCGGTATTGTCGAATAATGTGCTTTTCTGGTATATTTACCTATCTTAAATTTCAAAGAGTTAATGATTCGGATAAACATCAGTGAAAGTGACCTATTAACAGATAAACTAAGTATTGAGTCAAACGTTTATCAACAGTTTGATACTCAAATAGAATATTACATCTCTGAATTCATCGAGAATGCAAGCTATCACACCAACCAGGTGTTGAGTGTGATCGGGTCAGCGAAAGTACTGCTAAAGGCTACAGGTTGAGCAACAATAATTTTTATTGAGGAAGTAAATTTTACCAAAGGCACGGGCCGATTTACTAAAATCTGTAATACGACAAAATTCACAGAATATTTAAAGTGTAAAGTTTTATAATGATTAAAAAAAAATTCAAAGCATCTTTATTTAAAGATACTTTAAATTATATGTGATTATATGAAAAATTATATTGCCTTCAAAATCTCTTTTGCAAAAGGTAAATTTACTCGGTTCTATGTTGTGTATGGCAAACTAGCATCTTGAAATCTTTATACATTGTTGGACAAGTTTTTTTTCCATCTCAAATTTCCCAAGATTCCACGAAGAAATTCAGTTTGAAATCCACGAAATAACTGCATAACGTTAGGGTAGGGTAGGGTAGGATAGGGTAGGTTACATATATATTCCGGCTTGTGTGCTTGATCAGAGACCCGCTTATAAGCCTTCGTCAAGTAAGACAGACACAGAAAGAATTTTTACTGTCACAGAGAAGGGAAAGTACACCCAGGGCGAAGACGGGAATCTAACCCGCACACGTTACAGCGCGCAGTCTGCTAGCGTAATGGTCCAAACCACTCGGCCATCCGGTCCCTGCATAACGTTGGTTAAAAATACAATTTCTTTTGGAATTCCAGCCGAATTGGCAACACGGGCAACTTTACACTTTAAGCTTGAGATCTCTATTTACATTCCCATACCAAATCAATACCTCTGGGGGTGACAAGCCAATTATGGGGATCCTCTAGTTGTCTTCTGTCTCTAAAAATTAGATGGATCCACTTATGTGTGTGTGTTGTGTCTGTCTTACTTGACGAAGGTTTATAAGCGGGTCTCTGACCAAGCACACAAACCTGCATATGTATGTCTACCAACCAACTCTATTTGCAGAAAACTCAAAAATTTGGCACAACCTCTATTCATAATTAGGTGCACTTGGCTAGAGTTTGGCCAAACTTTTATGGCTAATGGTTTCACCAAAATTTAAAGTTTTCAGAAGTACCGAAGTGGTTTTTTTTGCTTTGATTAAACTAACTTTGTACTTACATTGATGGAACATGATTTAGAACCGCGGTCAAGCAACGAGGCCAACACCTGGGCTGGCATCCAACTCAAAATTATAGCGATATTGTAAGCAGCGTTAGTACTTTGAACTCAAAAAATTTTACATGTATGCCTGTCCTTATGTACTCAAAGTATTTTTTGTTTGATTGTGGATTCGTATTCTGCATATAGAAAAACAGTGCGGCCAACCGGGAACGATCCGAGGTTAACGGATGCTTTACCGTGAACGATAGCAATTTGTACAAAATTTTGGTTTTATTAATTTGGTTAAATTGGTAAGGTAATCGTTTCCGGCTGCCTATTTCTAGCCTCCTTCAGGAGCTTTAACACAGCCAATAACGCCTCGTATTTTAGAACCCTGGTCAAGTGACGAGGTCGACACCTGAGCGGGCACCAACGGAACTTCGAGCGACATCGTACGCTAACGCCGTCGGGACTTTGGACTCCACAGATTTAACGAGCACGTCTGTCCCTGTGTACTCGGGCCCATCCGTGATGAGGATTTTCTACTATTTCCAGCACAGATCCGATTTATAGGATGACTGGCAGTAAGTGGGATTCGAACCCCCGCACTCCTGAGAAGGTTGAACCTCTAGGCTGATGCCTTAACCACTCGGCCACGGACTTGGTTAAATTAATTCGTGTTTCCTTAGGTTAGGTAAAACGTTTCCCGGCTGTCGATTTCTAACTTCCATGTAGCTTTAACACAGCCAACAACGCCTCGTAACTTAGAAGGTCAAGGAATCCTGGTCAAGTGACGAGGTTCGTCTTCCAAACACCATACCAACGGGGCAATTCCTGCCCCGTCGTGCGTGGAGGTGCTTTCCTTCTGCTAATTTACCCCAAACTTTTCCCTCTTCCTATGAACATGAGACACTTTCGTGCGCGTGAAGGCACGCGACCCACAGCATACTCCCCCCCCTTGGATAACGTGCATCTGACGCTGATACGCCATTAAAGCGGCACAGGAAGTAGGGAATAGCTTAAATATGGAGATAATTTGGGTTGTGTAACCTCTTTTAGCGCTCTTTAGTAAGTTTTTTTTCTTTCTCTCTTGATACAGAGCCAATAATTAAAATAGAAAGACAGAAAACAACAGTTAATGAACTCCAGGTGGTCATTCGAATGGTAATTTTTCCTGATTCAAAATCGTATTTCCGTCCTATTTGTGGGCGATTTTTTTATGTATGATTTTTGTTAAAGAAAATTGCTGTGTTCCAATGCTTGTGGCTTGAGTTATGTTTCTCTCAATGATTATATTACCAGAAAACATTATATTTTATAATGAAGCATTTTTGGGGAGGGGGATTTTACCTATCTTTTTAGCTATTAGGAATCATTTGTACTTAAATGACGTTAATGGATTCGACTAAATTTGAGACAAATTATAAAACTACAAGAAATCACATTACCGAGGTGGATAATCCATTAAAAAAGATGGCTTGTGTAATATGCATACAAAATTACTTCAAGTTTGGGGCATTTGAAAAGTACTTTTTGACCTTAACCTGGACTTGGTGTCTGCCCCTGTTTCTGATACTTTAAAACATTTTGAATCTGAATCCGTCGGGTGAAACTTTTTTACACTTGAAAAGTATTCAAAATGGCAACTGGAAACCTTCTATAGGGAGGGCATACCACTGCACTAACAACAGGTTAAAGGGTAATGCAACAAGATTGGCGTCAAAAGTTGCTTTGTTCCAAAACAAAGAGCTAAACTTCACTTTTGTTCCTCAAAATTAAAAGGAACCCATCCTGACATAAAACAGTCATCCTCTTAATTTTTTTCATTATTCATACCGTATAGTAAAAATATTACCGATGGCTTGCGGGTAAAGTAAATGGCCGCTGTAAAAATACAATGTTTCTGTCGCCATTTTCAATATTTAAAAATGATCAAGACATGATTTGTGAAAAAAGTGATTTTTAATCATTATTTTAATTTTGATAACAACAAAATCTTGGATTAACTTATTTAACCAATAAATAAAACAATAAATATTCATCTATAATAATAAAAGAAAGAGTCTGTCTGTGTGTCTGTTTGTCATCGGATCGTAAAAGACCTACTTATACTGCCCTCAGAAATTCGAAATTTTTAAGATAGATTCCCTTTAATATTAACGTGTGCACCTGAGGCTTAGTTTTTTCATTTTTGTTAAATTTTTAGAGAAAATTCGAATTTTCTGAAAAAAATAGAATGGTTTGGATGACACTTTCGCTCAAATCCGATCATTTTTTCTCTTTCCTGATGCCATCGTCTGAAAAAATTAAATAAAACTTTTAACGAAAACATTTAAAATTCAAAATGTTTATTTTATTCTTTTGCCATTACTTTCAGAAACTAAATTCATTATTTGAAAAATAATTGACATGTTTCAAGTGACGTAATTCCGCCAGTCTTCATTCCCGGATTTTATTGTGGGTTTATTTGATGATTTTTTCATTGATTTTTCTGTTGACTGCATGTATGCATATTTAAGCAATAAATGTACAGTTAAGCTATTACTGAACTATGATGGTTAATAAAGGCCATCACACTAGAGCTATTAGTGTTTTATGTCTTTATTTTTTCGCCAAATACGTTGCCAATCTCGCCAACTTATTAACTAAAATTCGCCAAATAGGCAATTTCTTTTATAAATAATTTATAAGCTGGTCGGTTGTTCGAAGGTCATTGTGTTAGAGCTGTATAATGGGTGTGTTTGTAGCTATATCTATTTTATCGCCAAATTATTTCCCAAAACGCGCCAAATGAGCTAAAAGGTTTTATGTATTTATGAGGGAATTGTGATGACATTTATGAGTGCATTTTATTGCTTATTTTTCATTTTGGAATTTTAAGGCAATGAAACGGGATTTTTTACTTTATAACGAGCGGGAACAATAACATAAGTTTATGATCCTATAACAGGTTATATGGTAAACATATTTGGAACGATTTGATATTTTTTTAATCCGTGCGAAGAACGGGTATAAATTTGCTAGTATCAAATAAAATGCATGAAAAAATTACCGACAATCTTCAAGTGACAGAGAAATTGAATAGAATTAAGAAAAATGCTTTTTAAATGCGTTTAGTTTAAATTATTATTAAATAACTAGCTTTATAAACCCGGCGTTGCACGGGTGTACCCTTAATAACCCTAATTAGTAGTTTTTTATGTTAACTTTTATTTTATACCAAGTGATCCCCTCTCCACTGGTCCACTCTATCAGGATATTATATTATAATCTCCTCCCATTCTGGTATTAGGGGTCTTCCCCTTCTGATATGAGGGGTTGATTGTATCCAGGACCTTCCAGGAGTTTGAGGGCATTCCCATAGGCCCCTGTTCAAATTGCCAGAACAGCTATGATATAACATGTTTCTATTTCACGATTAGCGCAACGAAACTGCCCAAATGTGGTAAACATCCCACTTCATATTTCATACAACTCGATAGAGCTGGGGGGACCAGTTGGTAAAGACTCGCCTTGCATGCGGTAGGTCCCAGGTTCAGGTCCGGGCATCGCCAAAATAACTGCCGACCTATAAACGGCTCTTGCAGCCAAAAAATGTCCGACGAATAATACCCCGTATGGAGGAAGGGCACTTTAAATATCCTCCAAATTCCCGACGCTGCGTACGATGTCGCCCTTAAAAAGTTGCATTGGGTACCTACTCACGTGTCGGCTCGTAACTTGACTGTGGTTCTAAATTACGACTAACGTTTCCAATAGCCCTCGTGTGTAGCTTTAGTGCGACGATAATTTAAACTAACCTTAACCCATACAACTGGATGGGAATAGCTACCCTACGTTAAATTTTGAACTTCGCCAAAAGCCGCCAATGCCAAAATTCAATCGGCCATTAAGCCATCTTAACATCAGAAAACAGAACAGACATTCATCCTCTTGTATGGTTAGAAAAGTTTTATAAAGTACAAATTCCTTATTTATGCTGAAAATATTCCTTCATATTTTCATTTCTTACCATTTGTAAACATCAATTAAATTAAATTCGGAAACATAATTAAAATCTAGTTGAGGAAATCTGACCAACCATGAAAAAAAATCGGATTTAAAGATTTAAAATCAATAAATAAAATAAAATATTGATATTCAAATATCATCCAGCAAATTAAACCCACGTGCTTTTTTTTCTTCTCTTCATTTTCGTTGACGCTGAACGCGCTGAAATGTCTTTTAAATTTAAATAAAAAGTATAAATTCTAATCTAACAATGCTATTCCTATGGGGAAATCGGCTCACGTTTTGCACTCCTACACCCGTTTGGATTAGAATTTCGAAAACTTGCTTCTTAAATGACGCCTACGATATAAAAAGAATATTTTCCTAAAATTTGGTAGCTGTACCTCCAGTAGTTTTGGCTGGGCGTTGATACGTGAGTGAGTCAGGCAGTCAGTGAGTCAGGACTTTGCCTTTTTTTTAAGATTTATGTAGATAGATGTTATTTAAAAAAATATTTGGTTCTATGTTAAGTCGATTATATCTACTTTGAAAAATCAAAACTTCGGAACGAAAGTACGAGGAAATTATTATAGTAGCTGCATGACTTCGATTTAGCGTATTTCGACACCTTTCTCATATATCTACGTTTTGTACAAAACGTATCGTTGTAAAAAACGTAGAGATATGAGAAAGGTGCTTCATACGGAAATATATTTCAGAGACACACAGTCACACATTATACTATAGATATATACTTTGATTGAATTGAGTTGAACTACCGTGCGTCGTCGTAACGGGGGACGGGAGTCGTAACTTAGAACCACAGTCAAGGGACTAAGTTCATTTGTATTTCGTAGAATACACATGTTATATTCCTCGCCCTTAAATGGAAGCAAAACATTTAGTATCCACATACAACAGTAAAAGCAGATACTACCTTCAACGTCTAACTATACACCTAATGATTTTTAAATAACATTTTAAAATGTAAAAATATATAAATTTACGGAGTTTTTAGCTTCTACGCTAAGTTTGGGACGTGTAAACAAGTAGATTTTGTAAAAGTAAGTTACTCAGAACCGCTTCCACACACTATATATACGCCTTAGAAAGAAAATCGCTAAAAAACGTCCTTTAACTATTTCGAATTTGAACTTTTTACGCCAAAATTAACCATTTTTATTAATTGTCTTTCGAAGATTAATTAATAGTCGTTATCGTTTTCTAAATTTGTTTGAAGTTCGAAGAATAACGATGTAATTTTTTTGCACTAAAACTGAAAGCGAAATTTATCCTAACATTATTTTACTTTATATTATTTTGAAAATTGAAAGCGAAAAAAAAGTATTTCAAACTGATCGATGTCGCAAAAATAAATTTATTTTAATTTATTGTCTAAAATAATTAAAGTTTCTCGAGCGATTGTTGCGAATGGCAATGGTGATTTAATTCTAATAAACAGGGCTTCCTATGCTTTTTAAATGAGCATTAAATTTTGCAGTTTTTAAATAATTGAAGTACTTCGAATTTGAATTCTTTTCTGAAATTTTCAATGTATCTTAATTTCGATGCGCTAAATATTTTGACGTATCACACTTGTCCGTAGCATTTGTAGTTTGGGCTATGAAAGTGGGTGACGGACAGACAGACGGACTGAACGATTATAATACCTTCCACTTTTTACGTTATAAACGTAGTGTGGAAGCTAATTTTACATTATAAACGTAGTGTGGAAGCTAAAAAGAACGTTCGCTGTCACTTTTACTTAAAATAAGCAGTTTTTAGTCGTCATCATTTTAATTTACCTTCTTTTGAAAATTAACGTTCCACAATTACTGTTAACGTTAACTAAATTAATGTTAATATACCGTTCCACAGATCAAAGAATAAATATTAAGAAAAATTGATAAATAGCACGAATAAAAACAAGTTGCACGTAAAGAACTGGAAAATAGAACACAGCAGACGAAAAAAACGCACATTGAGAGGGAAACCGAAACAACCAAATCGCGGAAGCCTAAAAATGAACACTGGAATTACGTCATCCGAAAGAAGCCAATTATGGCGACTAAGAGTAATTAATTAAGAAAGTGAACGTTTTTTTTTCTCATAAAAATCGAGTTATTTTTAATTTTTAAAATTGTGTGAAGTTAAATAATGGGAATATTTCTTATGATGTCACGCTCTCCAAACTGCGATTTCATTGGTTGTTTTGTTTTCTTTGACAAAATGTTGAAACAAGCCCATAACTTATAAGTTTCACTTCCATTTTTACGCAAAAAAAATAAAATTTCAATTATTTATTAAATATTTTTCGAACTTCAAATCAATTTAGCAATCTATAAACACTGATAATTAAATCTGCGAAAGAAAAAAAAATGAAAATGGTTAATTTTGGCGTTTAAAAGCTTATTAAGGCCAGGCTTGGCGATCCTTTTCTAAAGTGTAAAATTAGTGTGTGGAAGCGGTTTTAAGTAACAGTTACTGTTAAAAAACCTACTGGTTCACGTCACAAACGCAATTTGGAAGCTAAAAACTTCTTAAATTTATACAGAAAAAGTTGTAACTATCATCAGAAAGAACAAAAAATAAGCTCGTGGTGTGATGGTGTAAAGAGTCATATTACTGGTAAACTGATGCTGCAACGAGGATATCGGAAGGTTTATTGTAAATTGAATTAAAATGGAAAATAATTAAATTAGGAATTAAACTAAATTTTAAGTTGAGATAAAATCTCATGATAGATAATATTTGGAAAAAATATATTTTGTGTCGTCCATGGTGTCGCCATCTCTCTTATTAATTGTACACTGAAGATTTTATCTACAATTCAGCTTGTACTAACGGTGATGTCGCCATCTATTGTTGAAAATATGTTTTTTATATATCAGTTTAATTATTAAAATGTCGGTTTGAGGTTGTTTGATTTTTAGAACGTTGACTAATTTTTAATAAATTTGGGTGCTTTGAAAAAGTTTGATTTCAAAGTTACTTAAATATTTAAGTTTTAAGTTATAATGGAGAAATAAATAATTTGCATTAGGTTATGTTTCTTACTTTACTGTTTCATTCTAATAACTCTAAGAGTGTCGCGGGGTGCGTAACTGCGTATCCCTCGTGTTCTAAAAGACTCGTAGTTTTCAGTCAAATATAGAAACAGATAAGTAGATAAACCACTCGCAGACAGATATTTTAACTATAAGATAAAGTTACAAAGACAATTAGGTCTATATGCATGCCTTTGAAAAACAATATTACGGCCACTTTGAGGCTTTAATATTTAGGCAATTTCATAAAAATGTCAACTTCGATAAAATAAAAAATAATTGTAATTTTTTGCAATTTTTACAAATTAAGTTTAAAAATATATTCCAAGTTTTCAAATTATGGTTTAAGAAAGCAGGGACAATAAAGGATACGTATTCACATTTCCCGAAAAAGAATATCAATGTCTAGTGGACAAAAAAGATTAGTTGGCTCTGCAAATTCAGCCAGCATTTCAACTAGTTGGAAATCGTCCTCAATACGTGTTTGAAAAACCTTTCACATGTGAATAAATGTATATAATGTAATATTTAATATCTTATGAGTATTCTAGATAATAAAAAATATTAAATTTATTACTTTACAGTTTTAATGTAATATATGTTTATGAAACTTTTAGTCATTCCGTCAGTCAAATGACAATTAATAACTTAAACCATGTAACAGGTAAGTTGCTCTAAATTATAATTTTACATAGATTATAAATCATATTTAAGATATAAATTAGTTTAAAAACTCAATGTATTGTTAATTCACAGACGTTTCCATTTTTATGTACCAGGATGCAGTCGTTGTTTCCAAAATGTCATTCCGTCACACAAAAAGAAGTTAGTCAAAAATTAAATAATAAAATACTTAAATTTCAACTTTTTTTATTATCTTTTATTCATTAACAGTAATATATAAACTGAAAAACCAATTTTCCTTTGAAAATAGCTTCGTGGTAATAGTTTTACTTCTATTCTACGATTCAAAATGTCATTCCGTCACATATGGAATTGCCCATGTACAAGGGAAGAAATCCTTTTATTTACTTAATTTATTACTATAACTTCATTATATTTCATGACTAATAGCGAATGAGTATCTTTTAAATATCAAATCAACCCTATTTGAACAAATTATAAAAATCCTGAAGTAAAATATAATCCTCTAGTCCTGCACCTGAATTTTACCATACAAAAAAAAAAGATCAATTTTTGTCCCCCTTGCAAACTGATATAAGGACAGTAAAATAAGTAGTGGTAGTAAGCCTGGACTTCATGGTTTATTCTGTAATCGTATACTGTTTCTTCAAATTTAATTGTCTAGACATTATCATTGCCAAAATGTGGCGTGCAATTTCTCAAATTGCAAAAAAATTAAGAAATGTAATTTCCAAGGACTTATAAATGTGAAGTTTAAAGCATTTTTTGCTATGGAGAAAGAGATTTTTTTTTCGAAACGAATATAAATAATTGCGCCTGAAAATATTCTAAAGTGTTTGGTGTTGCCATCTATTGTACATTATTTGTAAAAACAATTTTTTAAGTTAAAGACGTACAAAGTGTGGTGCTGCCATCTATTGTGCACATTGCATTACTTTTACACAATGTTTTTTGTTAATGCAGAAAAGGTTGCGTTTTAGAAGTTAAAAAAAAACCTGTTGAATTTTATAAGCAGTGTAAACATAGACTATTTTTTAAAAATTATAACTTATTTTTAAACAATTACCGATGGATAATCAAAATATATTTTAAAAAACTATTATTCATAAATCAAATAAATAGAATTAAAAAAAATTAACAAATACGTCATAAAATTAAGTAATTGTTTTTGGACTGCAATATTTCACATTGGAGGCTCAGAACAAGTGTCTGTAACCCCCTTTAATACGTCACACCCTAATATTAAAAATGATTCTTAATCTATTTTGGTTGTCATAACACTAATTATAATCTTTGATTACTACATTATTTATAATAATAACTGACTACAGTAATTATGATATTCTTTGAATAACTACGTAAAGAACATTAATTAAGAAAGTTTACTTACAATAAATTGTTAAAACACTCTTGATGAAAAATTTTACTCAACATTAAAATCAGAACTTTTTGCTTTCAACTTCTGTCACGATTTTTATTTAAAAAAAATAGAATTTTATATATTAAATTTGATTACATTTGATAATAAATAGTTATTGATATAGAATTAATTACTACTATAAATGTCTAGCAATTACATTCATTAATTCATTTTTAATTGATAAATTATTTAAATTCTTTGCCTTTAAGGAAAAATTACCATTACTCGGTTAGAGATGTTTACTATAAGCAGAAAAAAACCCAGCCCGCACAAAAGAGAGAGGGGAATTTCTCCATTACAATGAGATTACCATTCACCACGATTTCTTTTCCTAGACATCCGAGTGGGAAAGAGAGAAAAAAAAAAGACCGCGAAACAGGTTTCAGAGTAGTTCTTGAATGTAAATTTCGGTAAGATTGCGATTGTATCGCCGTTTTTGGCTACTTTTATGGACATTACTACTTTTATAACATTGCAAATCAATTGCTATTTGAAATTGAGACGGCTGCGAAAGTTAGACAATTTCATGACAGACATTAGGATTATTGTCATTGAGAGTCACATAAACTCATATCATTATTCACATTTTGCAAATATATTTTGTTGTATGTGTTTATTTGTTTCACTTTTACATAGAAAAATTATAAATAAATAACTTTGCAGGCGTCCCAGGGCGATTGCCTTGCCTAGTTTGCTCCGGTCACGTGACGGCCCTAAATGTCACCAAGCATTAGCATGTAAATTTTGTGAGTGCAATTCTTCTGTTGCAATAAAACAGTATTTTTTTTAAGGAATATATTTTATACTTTTGTTAAAGATCGCAATCTATCAAAATGATTGATATTTTTTGCAGTGTTATAGACTTCTAAATACATTTATATATTTTATTTTAACTTTATTTATTTTTATGTTAAAATAATATTAAAAAACTTTCTAACATTTCTATTTACGTAATTCATATCCATATGAAAAGAAACAAACCTTAATTTGTTTTTAAAAAAAAACTGCAAAACGAAATATGTATTTATTTATTAAAATAAAAAAAAAATTACGCTGACTTGGCATCATTTCGCCAAATTGCCTCTTTAAAACAACCATAGAGAAAGTTTCTCAGTGCGTCTGGGAAGCTTTGCATTGTCGGAAGTCCGAATTTAGAAGGTATCCAGGGAGCAGGCCTCTCCCGTTGTTTATTTAAAACTTCGGATACAGGTAAACAGTTTAATTATACTTTTAGTTAAGTTTATTTTAATCTAATGACGATGTTATACATAATATAAATATTTAGATTTAGTTTTAAGAGTAGATTTAAAGCACGTTTGATTTGTTGATATGTTGCAAAAACAGCAGGTAGACAATCGTCTTAAAAAGTATTTTTTTCTGTGTTGGTTGTTTTACAAGAGTGGTAATGCTTTATCTTTTTTTTTTTACGTTTTCTTTTACTCTATCAATTTCTAAGGTTGTCAAACACAATTTAATATAATTAAATCATTTTTAGATCAGTCAAACTCTACTATATTATTTTGCAAATAAAAAAAGTGGGTGTGTGAAACACCACACAACTTTTAATTACCACTCAATAAATCCAATAATTTTAAAAGTGCTATGTGCCCATAATGTAATTTAAATGATTTTGAAACTTAAAATTTATTATAGCAGCTACCACTTGGTACTAGGAACTTGTGTACCAATTTTAAAGTTTACAGCTCTTTTTATTTTACTGCAATACTTTTAAAACAAAAAAAAAAGTTCTATGGGAGCAACCCTTTCTGGTTGCTGGATTTTTTCGAAAACTTTAGTATGACGTCCGATATGTACAAGGAACTCGCATACCAAATTTGAAGTTTAGAGGTCTTTTAGTTCAGGATATAGAGTGACAGACAGTCTGACATCAGGCTGACTAATGTTCAAAAACCACTTTTTCAGAATCAGCATCCTCCAATACGCGTAAAAAGCACAAAATCTCCATTTCGACCCCATCGCAATACTTTCATTACCTTACATTTCATGTTAGGCAATTGAAAGCAAAAACCATCTGCATTTCAATTTTTAAATTAAAAAAATGCATTTTGTGATCTATATGAATTACATTAAATTTGATCTATAATGTCACCTCATTTGAAACTCAAATATCTACTGTTTTTTTTTTATTTTTTATTAAACAATATGTGGAAGCTCAGTTAGTGACAGTCTGTTAAAACTACTTTTTATATAGAGAGATGCTTAATTTTTTTTTCTATTGAAGCTCCTGTTTATTTTCACTTTCATACCGTTATGGATTTTTTAAAAAACAAATATCATTTTATAAAATTAATGAAAATAAGCAGATTAAGAGTATTTCTGACTCTATAAAGTTAATACTTTGAAAAACATCCTATAAGATAGGTGGGATCATAATCAGATATTCACACATCCTATAGGATGATCAATACTTTGTCATTTTGACAAATTTTGTAATTTAAACATTAATTTTATACGCCGTGAACGCATCATATTTATTATATTTAAATGTGCTATTGTTTCTTGCATTTAAGACTATCGGATGTGATACATTTGTGTACTGAAGTTTAGAGTACGATTACGAATAAATTTTCGAACACGGACCCAGTTTTATTCAATGCAAAACACACACAACCAAATGATCTATATATCCTGTTTCTGAAAAAATTGGGAGAATATTTGTGAAATTCTAATTTGCATTATTTTTAGGGAGAAAAACCGATTGGTATTTGTTTTTAATTCATTCGAATTATTAGTTGTTTCACTATTTATATTTTCACTGCACTTTAATTTAAATATCTACAGTTTTTAAGACTCTTTAAATAATTTTCAAAACTGTAAGTAGTTAGAGGATTTCCAAACTGTCAGCATTTTGATGATTTTCTTTAGGCTCATTTAATTGTTTCATATTTATTTATTAAACTGTAATTTGGAACAAATATGATTGTCCTAATGCAAACTGCGGCCCTGTGCCTGATTTCGTGGGATTCTGACGTTGCATCTCTTTAAATAGATGCAAGGTTAATAGAGCCACACGAAATCATGCGAAGGACCATAATTTTTCGTTGGTAGGACAGTCATATTTGTTCCAAATTTGAGTTTCCAGATAAATATGAAACACTTAAATAGGCTAAAGTCATCAAAATGTATCCGCTGACAGATTGATCTGTTGGTGCCTAATCCACCCACACTACTTCTGTCATTAGCAGAACTAAGTGTCCAGTGGAATTGAATATCTGCAGTTTTGAAGACTTTTTTTTTAAATGAGTGGGTCCCTGTTGACCTAAAAAAAGGCAAATCAGGCAAAGTCCAAAAGTTTGCCTTTGGTAGACATAAGGATAGTCATGATTGTTCCAAAATAGAGTTTCCAGATAAATCACAAACACTTAAATAGGCTAAAGTCATCAAAATATATCTGTTGACAGACTATTAAGGATCAGTTGTTGCCTAATACACCCACACTACTTCTGCCATCAGCAGAATCAAGTGTTAATCCTAATCAAGTGTTCAGTGGAATTAAATATCTACAGTTTTGAAAACTCTTTTTTAAAAAAAATCTACAGGAACCCAGGAAATCAGGCAAAGTCCCTCAGTTTGCTGTTGGTAGACCTAAGGATAGTCATGATTGTTCCAAATTAAAGTTTCTAGATATATTTGAAACATTTAAATAGGCTTAAGTCATCAAAGTATATCTGCTGACAGACTGTTAAGGATCAGTTGGTGCCTAATCCACCCACACCACTTCTATCATCCCCAGAACCAAGTGTTTTCTTTGCTTCCGTCGTTACTTCATTTGTTTGGTTACAGATAGAGGCCCCAGTAGCAACTAGGCCCATGTGGCAAAGGAGCTATTTTGGGAAAGAATAACATAACTGTTATGACGTCTAACAGACTTCCCCTTTCATGCTTCGAAACGTTTGTGGTTTTAAAGTTTTTTGGAAGCTTAAAAACGCATAAGCTACTGAAATTTAGTTTATGTTTATATAACCTTTGGCTAACGTTTTTTTGAAAGAATATGATCATTTTCATGGTTTTCATTCTTTTGTGTAATATAGAAATTGTATTCAAAGGTTTAAAGAAATGAAATTTTTATCACAATAAGTTTGAAAAAGATTAAAATACACATGTATGTGATAAAAAGTTTCTTTTATGGAGTATTTAAAAAATTGGTCCAAAGAATCGCAAGTGGCCTTCAGGTTACCTATAAGGCCACCAGCAGAACAAGATATATGTATTGCATTTGAAAAAAAAAGGTATTTTTTAGGACAACAAATTCTCTGAAATATTTATGACAGCAACTTATGTATAATTTATTTTACTTTTATTCTTCACAAAAGGTATATATTTTTTTATGATGAGTCATATTGATAAAAGTAGCAATTATCATAAATCAAAAAGAATTTTAAATAACTGGCTATGGGGTGAAACTAAGATTGTGTTTTGTATAGATTAGTGTTTTCCATTTTCTGTTATTTCTGTTTCTTAAAGATTGAAAAATAATCAGCTAATACGTAAATTTTAAACAAAATTAGGCCTTATAAGAATAAATCGCTGTTTCCATATTTAATAGGAGAAAAATGTTAACTGTATCTCTATTTTCGAAACTTCATTCAAAGAATAGGGATTTTGAAATATATAATATCCAGTTTTATTTAAGAACGTGCTATAGGAACACAAAAATATTCTTTGTGTTTTCACATCTCACAGTTGAAAAATAATCGTTGATGATTAATGGAAGAGAATTTTTCCTCCATGAAATAATATTTCTTATTTATGAATTTTGATTAAGGATACGTAGGAATGGGCAGTTGGTAAATACTTGAAAGACGTTTCTTTTGTTCAAATCAAACGAGACTGGTTTAAAATTGAAAATTAACATGCTCCGATTGAAAACATTAAAAGAAAACCCAATTTATTTCAGCATCGACAAAAAAATGAAAATTTAGTCTCCATAGTTATCTCCGGTGTAGTTATCAATTAAAGGTTGTAAACTCGAAAATTATTTGTGGCTTATTCGATATTTTTTATTTAAAAAAAAACCCTTTACACTTAATGATTTTTTTCTGTTAAAAACAAGCATGAGAAACATAATTTGATAGTTTTTGTTGTTGCAATTTATACATTTCTTCTTTTCTTAACTTTTTTAATATTTTTTTGTTTAAAAATATTAAAAAAAAAAACTTTTAATGACCATAAAATACTCTCAAGTGTTGAGGATTCAATTTTCACTTAATTATTTTTTTAACGCTCTATCTCTAAGCGAAAAAAATGTTGTGGGCCGTAAGATTACAAAATTTCTACAATTCTCCCAATAAAAAAGGTTGCTGGCTACTGTTTATAGCGTATCGATACTACGAGGGTTCAGATGAGGACTCTAACAGCAGAACGCACATTCGCCAAAGTATAGCTATGATATAGAGTCCAGTTCGTTCATTGGCTACCGTACATAATAACAAATTACAACTCTTGGGTTGAGCTCCATATCAATATAAATCTGTCAATAAGGTGCCTACCCTTTCCTATCTACATATAAATATTAATTTATGAAAAATATAAGCTTTTCATTTTGAGTTTATGAAAAATGTAAGCTTTTTATTTTGAGTCTTAGATTTTATAAGGGAGTTATCTTTGAAAAAGCACCGGGATGAAATGTTATCTAGTGGAAATAAAATACTTATCGTGATGAAAATTATGTTGGGTTCCAAACTAAACAAGTTTATCTACCCACTCTTAAGAAAGGAAGATGTCTCAAAGTTATGTGATAAGGAAAGAAAATCTTAAAAAAGAGTACTATATGAGTAGATACGGAACAAAATCGGACTCTTCCAACTTTAACCACAATCTAATACACCCAGAAAATTTGTATTTAACCTATTAAAGACGACTTTATGAATACCATTGACACCTTCATTTCCGAATAAAAACATTACATTTAAATTTTTTTAATTTCTTTTTTTCGTGAGTTTTTTCCTACATAGATTGTTCAGGACTATGGTCTTCATTTCTGTTATACTATTTCGTTTATTAAGGTAAACTTCAGCTGAAAGCTCACTTTCGCCGGGTAAATTTTTCTTGCTAATAATGGGTTTAGAAACAAATATTTATTTTTTTTCTTTTAAATCCTGATATTTAAGACAACAAATGTATTTCTTTGCACCCCTTGGCGATTAACATTGAGGACACTTTGTATGCTGTACTTGAGTATTACAAATTGCCATATGCACATGTTTGCTTTTCTAAGGACACTAAGGCAACTTTCAAAAGTCGTTGTCGCAGTGTCGCACTGATGCTTCCTCGCTTGGGTGTTGAATTCTGACCCCACCACCAGATCTGTGCTAGATCTCATATATCGATGGCATTGAAAGACAAAGTATCTTAAGTTAGATGGAGTTACAGTTTTCTTCTTTTATCGGTAATGCAAAATGATTTTTAGAAAACGTCTTATTATTTGCATGCCCTAAAAATGTATGTCCTTTAGAAGTATGATCTTGAAATTTTTTTAATGCAAATAGTGAATAGGTAGTCATTGATTGATTTTTCCCCCGTATATGTTCAGCAAAAAAAAAACATCCACCCCTTCTTTCTCGGTAGCTATTCAACAGAAGTTTTTGAGATTGTCATTTTTGAAGACAAAAAGTGAAGAATTGATTTTCGGTATTAAAACTTACATAAGGGGTCGTCTACATAATAAATTGAGCACTAGCTTTAAAAATTCAACGCAACATCAATTTTTTTTGTGTCATAAAAATATTAATGATCTATCGTAGTAGTATATAGTATTTGACCTTCAGCGAAACTCTTCATAATGAGTGCTGGGAACAGTTCTTTAAACTAACAACAAAAACAAAACACTAATTTTTTGAATGAACAGAAAAAACACAACGTTCTGAAAAATCGGCATCGCTTGTTGTTTGAAGACACATCTAGATATTACATTTAAAGTTTTGGAGATAACTCCCTAAAGTGCATTAAAATGATACTTAATATATTGATACTTGAATATATATCGGCAAATATTTGATGAAAGTTAATGAAAATTGGTATTTAAGGTAGTTTACGATAGTGAACCTTATTCTTCCAAAGTCCCGACTTGTATGTACTTATTCGACGGACCATATCACCCTAATATTCATTAGCACTCCTCATGTTCTCAAAAAGCACTTTCAAGAAAAAAAACCTCATTTGCAATTTACTTTCTTTATTATAAAAACACAACAAGTAAAAGATTAACTTCGGGAAGGAGAATGACTACACCGGCAGCCACGTTACACAAAACACACCTCCTCAGGAGCTGACTTCGACTATTGCCAGGTACGAAGTAATACGACGTCACTGCTTACACCTGTCACACAGCGACCTCTGGGCTATTTGAAAACTACGGCGCAAACAAACCTTTTTATGTTAAACAGTTATTGGCTGTTGCCTTTGGAATTTTTAAGATTGATGCTCATTTTAATATGTAGACGACCCATATGCAAATTTTGATACCAAAAATCAATTTTATATTTTTGCGTTGAAAAATGACATCTCAAAAACTTTTGTTTAACAGCAGGCGAGAAACAAGGGGTGGATTGGCTTTTTTTTACGCAGCTGTACTATTCAGTTGAATGAACGATATTTAAAGTTTATTATTATTTTTATTGTTTGTAGCATATTTTGAACATGGAACTGCGCAAGATTTTCATATTAATGCTTCTGATCGTCCTAGTAGCATCTAAAAAGGTAAGAAATTACTTTATTCTTAGACACAAAAATAAGAGATTTTTGTGAAAAATTAATTTACCCTATCATTTAGTTATATATAACTTGAAAACTATTTGTTTCAAAAACTTAATAGACACAATTGTTGTGAGTTTAAAAAAAATTCAAATGACTTAATAATTTTTTTATGCATTTAGTTTATTTTTTCCTCACATAAGTTACCAAACTACAATTTTGCTGTTTAGCAATTATTGTTATTAATTTTGCAACTTTTCGATCGACAACCCCACAATGAATTGATCTTCCTGCCAATAGACTGTCGGCCTGAGACGAATGCTTTTAGCGAGCAAATATCCCTATCTTTAATTAGTTTCACAGTTGTGTCTTACAGCCTGGGGATTGGCCCCTGCCCATCATCATAATTCGCTCTAGTTGACCTAATTCAAAATTTGTAATAAGTGAGTTAGGTCAATATGATTTAGACTATCCTAATATTATTCGCAATTTCAGGCGCACAAGCGGAAATCCGAGAAGAAGCACTTCCCGAAAGAAGAGCCCAAAGATGTCTTGGATTTCTTGCAAGAGGACGAGTCGGACGACAAGAAGAAGTCGCACGCCTTGGAGAACGAACTGCTGCTGGAACAATTCGACACAAGCAAAGGCGGATATGTAGTAGGTGTGTAGAGTATTCAATTAACAGATATAGAAATCAATAATTCATGCCTTATTAATGTTTGAAACCATTAGTCTCATATGGGTGTGCCTATGGCTTGATCGTTGAATGAGACTAAGGTTTAGGCATACTCTAATCTTACCGATTTTCATAGTAGAATTTCAAGGTGGACTTTAGAATCAATTTGTAGGTAGGGTGACATTGATTACAGGATGATTATTTTTTTATTGATTTTTTAATGTGTTAAAATTGAGGCTTTTGCTAATAACTACAAATGGTATAATTTGCCATTATGGTAACGAAGTTGTGGAGGGTGTGGCAAATAGACAATGCCAAGCCTTATTTTGACTAAGAATGTAGCCACATTTTATTTGTAATCATTCATATAACATTTCTATAAAAAGGGTGCTTTAGAGTACACTACTTTCAACATCAAAAGTCGAAATGGAACCCCACCCCATACTTTGACAGTTGTTTCTGCTTTGGCACACTCAATAGAATACATACGTGTTTTCCTTCTAGTTTGAGATCTGTTAGGTTATATAACCATTAGAGCGCGTATGAGCTAATTGGCAGTTTATTTTGACGTTGTGCCACCTTGGACCCGGAATATCAGGTGAAATCGTAACGTTGAAAAGGAATGAACTTACTACAGTATCAAAAGAGACGCATAACTTTTAAATTTGTTAATTGTTAGAAATTAATTTTCAATACAAAATCAAAAGCTATACACATATACGTTATTATAGATCAAACATAAGAACAATACAGCACGTGAAGTCATCATGTCCTATGCATAAGAATGAGGTTTAAAGCAAATAAGACGTATCACTACTATTAAGTCATGAATTTAAAAAATAAATACATTTTTACAGTAAAATACTTCTTTTTAAGGTTTAGTTCAATATGAATGAATAAAAATTTTCTTGATCCAGAGAAAACCTTATTGTCACATGAGTCAAATATATCAATCTGCCCTATCACCTGTTAGAATTTGGAGTGTCTATAGGTATTGATAAATAACCATGACAAAATCCACAATTAAATTTTAGATTCTATCTAATTTTTTTCATGCACAGTTCGTGATCAGGTCGACGACTGAAGTACTGAGAAAGTCGTAGCACTCTGTATAAAGATGATCGGGAGTGGGGGAGGGTAGCCAAGGAGTGTCCCTCAAAAAACTGCTACAGGCCGACGACAGATGTTAATCCGTCATAGAAGTCTAAGGATTCATCCCGTGGAAGGAGAAGACTCGGAGCAATTTGTTCAAAATAAACGTAGGGGATTCGACTTATGATGCCAGGTACAAGTAATACGTATCTCCCAACACAAGCGCACACTCCGGCGCTATTTGTTTGAACCCAGAACCTCCCCAAAAACCATATTATAAAAGTTATCTGCTTTGCTCTTTGATTTTTAAAGATTGAGCTCATTTTTATATGTAGACGACCCATATGCAAATTTTGATACCAAAATCATTTTATATTTTTGCGTTGAAAATGACACTCAAAAAACTTTTGTTTAACAAGTGCGAGACACAGGGGTGGATGGCATTTTTTTTACGCAGCTGTACTATTCGTTGAAAACGAATTAAAGTTTATTATAATTTTTATTTATGTAGCATATTTTAACATTTGAACTGCGCAAGACTTTCATATTAATGCTTCTGATCGTCCTAGTACATCTAAAAAGGGAAAAATTACTTTATTCTTTGTACAAAAATAAGAGATTTTGTGAAAAATAATTTTACCCCATCATTTAGTTACATATAACTTGATACAACTATTTGTTTCAAAACTTATAACCAATTGTTGTGATTTTAAAAAATTCAATGACTAAAATTTTTGTTCATTTGTTATTCTTTCCTCACATAGTAACCAAACTACAATTTTCTGTTTAAATTATGTATTAATTTTGCAACGTTTCGCGACAACCCCACAAGAATTTATTTCCTGCCAATAGATGTCGGCTGAACGAATGCTTTTAGCGAGCAAATATCCCTATCTTTAATTAGTTTTCACAGTTGTGTTTACAGCCTGGGGATAGGCCCGTGCCCATCATCAATAATTCGCTCTGTTGACCTTAATTCAAAAATTTGTAAAAGTGAGTTAGGTCATTATGATTTAGACTAAACCTAATATTATTCCAATTTCAGGCGCACAAGCGGAAAATCCGAGAATAGGCACTTCCCGAAAGAAGAGCCCAAAGATGCTTGATTTCTTGCAAGAGGACGGTCGGACGAAAAAGAAGAAGTCGCAGCCTTGGAGAAACGACTGCTGCTGGAACAATTCGAACAAGAAAGGCGGATATGTAGTAGGTGTGTAGAGTATTCAATTACACAGATATAGAAATCAATAATTCATGCCTAAGTTGAAACCATTTGTCTCATATGGTGTGCCTATGGTTTGATCGTGAATGAGACCTAAGTTAGGCATTACTCTAATCTTACCCATTTTCATAGTAGATTTAAGTGGACTTAGAATCAATTAGGAGGAGGGTGACATGATACAGGATGATTATTTTTAATGATTTTTTAATGTGTTCAAATTGAGGCTTATTGCTAATACTACATGGTATAATTTGCTTATGGTAACGAAGTTGTGGGAGGGTGTGGCAATAGACATGCCAGCCTTATTTTGACTAGAATGTAGCCCTTTTATTTGTAATCCATTCAAATAACTTTCTATAAAAAAGGGTGCTTTAGAGTACATAACTTTCAACATCAAAAGTCGAAATGGGAACCCCCCCCCCCATACTTTGACAGTTGTTTCTGCTTTGGCACACTCAATAGAATACATACGTGTTTTCCTTCTAGTTTGAGATTTCTGTATCCTAGGAGAAATGAATTATAATAACCAATTAGGTACTCAGCCAATAAGTTCTAAACTGTGTTAATTTATTTTTCAGATCCTTGTGCCAAGCACAAATGTGGACCCGGAAAACAGTGTGAAATCGATGAAAGCGGAAAAGCGCAGTGCACTTGCGTCACCAAGTGTCACGAAGAAGGAGACGCCCGACGAAAGGTAACCGCATTTAAATTTGCTTAACTTTTAAACAATTTATTTTAAATAAAAAATACATAGTATACATACTATACTTTAATTTATTAGGTATGCAGTAATCATAACGAAACATGGGACAGCGACTGTGAATTGTACCGCATGCGATGCCTGTGCACTGAAGAGATGGAAGGTTGCAAACGCAACAAATACAAGCACGTTCACATTGACTATTATGGTCCATGCAAAGGTAAGCGAAAACATGAAAACGGATTTTTTTTACGAGTAACAAAAGCTTTTTTTTATTAGTTGCAAATATTTTTGATTGAATTTTTTTCTTATTGATGCGCAGTAGAAATAGCCTTATTGAATGACGCCCAATATATATCTCAAGTCAGAACCCTCTTCCCTTGTTGTTCTTTGGTGGTGTCTCGTCTTAGGTTCTCTAACTAAAAGAAAAATCCCATTATCTGTCGGTAGCTATTTCTACAATACATAAACTGTCTCTCTTTACATGCAGACATCGGTGAGTGCAGCGCAGACGAGCTGGTCGACTTCCCGCGACGCATGCGTGACTGGCTGTTTAACGTGATGCAGGAGCTGGCGCGCAGAGAAGAGCTGCACGGACCAGCCCTGTCCCTGGAGAAAGAAGCAGAGGAAGGGGCCGGAGACAGGAGATGGGTCAACGCCGTCATATGGAAGTTCTGTGACTTGGATGTGCATCCACACGATAGGTAAGGAGGCACTTGAGCAATTTTTCAATGGACGGTAGCGGGTAGAACGACTTATGATGCACAGCTACATCTAAAGAATATCTATCTACCGAACAATCAAGCCGGCAACAAAGCTCCGCCCCGTTCCTTTATATGATGGGGGACTACTTGAGTTTACCCCGGGGAAGGAAGCCGCCCCAAATACCATAATTAACTATAATATGCTTCTCTGTTAATCGAACTCTAACCCTCCCGAACTGAAGTCCAAGCCTATATATAGCCTTCATTTTGTTTTCAACCCGATTTGACCAATTCAGGAACGGAATGTACCACCAATTCACCCATTATTTTCTCTTGTAAAAAATTTCGTCATTTTTTCCTTCCCATTTATGAATCGTGGCAGGGTGATAGGACTATTAAATTTCAGCAAAAAAAAAAATCCAACGTTGAATATGTCCTTCTCATTGACATAAATCGCAAGTTGGGATAGGTTCTTTAAACATTTGAGGGATTAAATAAAACAAAAGACGTCATAAAATTGTATTTCTGGGGATCCATATCAAACATATACCATCTCGGTCGTAATTTGGAAGATCAGAATTTCTACTTATTACAACAATTACAGATTTGTTAACTAACCGTCGTTTTATCAAATACTCATTAAGCTATTGGCGAACCAATCCGGGAGTTTAAAACAAAACTCTTCTAATTTTATTCATTCTTTCAGGCAAGTATCTCGACACGAGCTGTTTCCCATCCGAGCTCCGTTGATGGCCATGGAACACTGCATTGCCCCTTTCCTGGACAGCTGTGACGCAAATGATGACCACAAGATCACCTTGCTGGAGTGGGGCAATTGCCTAGGTCTCGAACAAGGTAGGATCCACTGTTGATAAGTTGGTTACACAACAGCTACAGTTGGCCAATGGGCAAATTTAAGAGTTTGTCAAGTGAATTATTAACAATAAGAAATAATTGCAAGAGAAGGTTCTATGAAGAGGTCGACACCAGAGCGGATTTTTGGTTCAATGCGCATGTTCAGAAAATTAACAATTACTATTAATGATGAAAACTTCTCTTTGAATATTTTTTTTTAAATAAAAACTTTGCATGAAATGTATTAGATAAAATATAGCAAATGACCCAAAAGTTTTATAAACAATATTAATTGCAAGAACTTATTTTCTTTTAATGCTTATATATATTAAATACCTTATTACTTATACATTATGTTATTTTACCTTAGCTCATGTTTATTCTTCTGGTACAAAGCATTTTTAATCTTTGGCTCCATTCTTTGTATCGTCTAATAATATGATACATTCTTTTTGTACAGAAAATGCGCTGTAACGTGTTATAAGTCGACAAAGACTATAAATATTACTAGGTCTATCTCTAGCTTACTAGGTCTCTAAACATGTGAAAAATTGCAAAAATGTGTACATTATTTTGTCCAACTCCTGTAGTCTTTAATCTTAAACTATATGACTTAGTATAAATTAAATAGATTTGTCAGAAATTAGGTACAATATTTAAAACATAACAGTTCAAATAATATTTTTATACAATAAAACAATTTTTTTTTCAGGTGAAATTCAGGACAAATGCAATGCTATGCATAGAGGATAAGATTGTATTGCCAAGAAAGTTGCAATGTCAAGAACTTATGAAGCAAACATTGATGCAGCTTAATTTAACCTTTTAACAAAAATTAGGGCTTCAAATGTTTTAAGCTCTTAAGACACTGCTTGTCTGGAAGCTTTGGAAATATTGTCATTGTGTCATCAGTTTTAAAAGAAAGCTATTTGATATTTAAGATATACTTTATTACATCACTGCCATATTGCATTGTGTGCTTATTTTCTTTGAAATAAAGACTTTTGCGTTACACATTTTAGTATAGCTTTTAATAGTTAACAAATGGCCTCAAATATACATAACTATATTTTAATTTCCACATACAAATATTCTTCATCCTGAAAAAACAATTCAATCAGATGAATGTGTAAGAGATGAATATCTACAGTATTTTTTTTATACAAATATGGGTTGGGATTCAAAGGGACTGAACATTAAAACACCAGGTGACTAGGTTACTTTCTAATGATAACCGTGAGAAGTTCTATAAAAAATTTAAGTTTTAGTTGATGTGTTGAATCTTTAGTTTGCAGTGTCATGTCTTTAAACAACAATTATAAACGATTTTGAATAGCAAACAAAGAAATATAATACAATCGTCGCTTTATAACTGCCGATATGATATCTAATGTTTGGAATGTGACTGGAATACAACCAAATTAAATTATTAGACACTTTTTAAAGGATAAATAATACCATTATATATTGATTAATAAATGTTTACATGTAATTTTGGTTAAATTAAATAATACAGTATAGCCTAATGACGCAAACCAAACTAATGGCTGCTTATGAAAGAACACTGAAAACACAACTAAACTACTTTTTACACAAGATAATTGATATAAACCTGTTTATTATAAATTCAGAACAAAAGTAGTCGAGTTGAATCATCGTCGAATTAGAGACTTTTGGCGTATAGTTTTCTTAATTTAGAACCACAGTCCCAACTGATGCCAATAGTAGTAGAACAAGAGTTTAATTCAATAACTAGATTATCGCCGCCAAGAATTAAATCAAGAGCCAAAATTCATACTAATCGGATAATTACACATTATTAAGATAAACTTTTGATACAAAACACAGATTTGTTCGTTATGCATACACAATTTCAAGGCAACAGGCTTTTAACTGTAATTTACAATCTAATAACAGGTTCAACTCTAATATAATTTTTTTTAATTTGAAGTTAATTAACAAGAAATAAATTCAATTTATTTTGCAACATATATTCATAGAATTTAAAATTATTAGAAGTGACTGGTACAACAGCAAGATTTTGTTAAAGTAGTTTTTTTATATTATAATTTTAAACACAAAAACTTTAGCAACAGTATTTTAGTTTTTTTTTCATGCAATTAATATTTTAGCACATGATTACAATTTGAACTAAAGCTAAACTAAGCATACATCTGTACCTTAGTATAAAAAAATGTATGAGCATTTCAGTAGAGTAATTATTGACTGTGAACTATAATTTTCAAATAAACAATACAACAAAAAAAAATGCAATAAAAACAGAAATTATTTGGTTAATATTAGAATATCCCTCCAATGTGGCGTACAGGAAAGGAATTGGAGTGAAAAAGATAAGGGGTATGATCATACAAAAAAATTTATTTTCATATACAAATGGTAAACTATGCTAGAATTTTACGCGATCTTCCAAGTGACTATTACTTAAAACAAAATCCATTATAATTTTTCAATGGCATGTGTGAAAAAATAAACAGTTAGAACATATCAACCAGAACAAATATATCTTCAGAATAGGCCTAATTTTGTAAAAAAACATAACTAGCCTTTATGTAAGTGTTTCTGAATGTTTTATAAATAACAACAAAAAGGAAAAAATACGGCCTTTTTCAACCACGGTACAGATATTATTAAATGTAATGCTCAAATACATATAAATACAAAATATCTATACTTGTATATTAGAGTGCACCTAATTGGAGTAACTTTAAAAGTACAGCACCTGTTTCATATTTGGTGAAATCACTCATTCCTAATGACATGTGAACTAAATTATTCCTCTAATTATATTACAGTTACGTTACACAACATAATGACAAACTATTTCTAATGAAACACCACATTAAATGACTAAATCGAGTGAGATTAAAAAGGTAGAACTGATGCACGATTAGTATATATTGGCAACTTATATTCTTAACACTGTTTTGTGTAATTGTGACATGTTTATAATAATAAATGACAGGCATATAAGAATTGCATAATTTATACACGTTCATTTTGATATTACTTTGTGATATGATCAATTAGGGCAGTGCAAGTGATACTATTTATTATCGTTTTGAAAACTTGATAGAGTTCAAACTTCAGTTTTCAAAAATTTTGCTCCCAAATTTCCAATTTTGATAACTCCTGACCAGAAAATTGTAAGTTAAAATTTCCAATGTCCATTAAGTAACATTGGATTCCTTTTCCAGTTAGATTTTAATGAATAATTTAGTATACAGAGTAAAGTAGTTAGATTCCTGCAACGTCACTGCATAATTTCTAGGCCAGAAAAGAAGTGGTTTAATTAATATAACATTATTGCAAGTTAATTGAATATGTAATAATGCATACAATAGCATAAATATAGTTTAAAGGTAAAAAATAACTAAACCTCAGTTTAATGAATTCAAAATTATTGTGAAACAAGGACATTTATATAGTTGTATAAAACATGTTTTGTTCAATTAAGTTGCTTTATGATGCATAGAAATATATGATATTTTTTGTACAGATATAATAAGTATTTTGATTTTTAAAGGAACTATATCTTTGCAGTTTAAATATCAGTATCACACACTAATTTTTATATATATATATATTATATATATATATATTCTATATATATATTAATAATAATTAATAATACTAATATATATATAATATATATATATTTAAAAAAGAGGTACATGTTATTTTGCAAAAAATCTGTCATTTCTTAACATGTCAGACAAAGTGTGAAAGAAATTTGTATAAGTTCTATATTTGATACTTGACTGGCTATTATTAAGAATATCATTTTACATTGAGGCAAGCTAAATATCAAATAAAATGTGTGCCTAAAGTATAAATTGTATTAGCATATAATAGATAAAAATGGTAAATAATGGTAATAAACCCAACATTGATAACCAAAACTCGATAACCTGCTAAGTGTATAAAACATTTTAGTCAAGATATTATACAAAATATTGTTTTAAACTAGCTAAATTTACTAATAAATACAAACTATTAAAAGCATTCATATGAGCATATACTAAATATGTTATTAAGTTGACACAAATTCATTCCACACTTTGCCTGACTTTTACACGCATGCAAAAACTTAAAGAAAAGAAAAATCTGTGGAAATCACTTCTCCATTTCTTAAAAAATTAGTTAAACAGATTAATTGGATAAGGTTCTTTCACGACTGTATAAAAATATCTGTTCCAGCTTTCCAATCCTTTTCCAATGCAGCTGTTAAATCCAATGCCTGTAGCGGGTTGAAGTACTGGTTCGAGGGTATAGACAATGAAAGAAATTGGACCCTCTCTGTTTATCAAGGACATTTAGGCACATTCCATAAAACAACTTGGGAGGTTATGTACAAATATCCAGTATACTCTGCTTATGAATAAGCTCTAGGTGATCTAAAAACTGGAAAAGAGATGTTAGTATTTAAGTTGAAGAAATATTGTAAAGAAAATAAGCAATATAGAGATGGAGTAAAATTATAATTTATACAAGTTCAGAAATTAAAAACTAGATTTTAAAATACATGACATGGTAGGGTGTTATAAATTTTATATAGATTGAAAAATGGGGAAATAGTATGATGGGCAACAGACAATATATTTTGAAATTAGGTCCTTTTAACAGGGTAAAGGGTAAGGGTTATTAAAAAATAAGTACTGGTTAAAAATTAACTTACACAGGATATAGGAAAATTATATTAGAAATAAAATAGCATAAAATACAGGAAAAGATTTAACAGTACTTTTTGGTTAGCCGGGCACAAATTTGGCCAAATGTAGAATTCAGCCGAATTTTTTACAACAATGTGGGGAATGTTTATGGCTGTGTGCTGCATTCATTCAAAACAAAGCTTGTTTCTTTACTTTAAACTTTCTTAAAATTTAAAAGAAAATTAATATTTTTTTTTAGTTGAACATGCTTTGCTTATTAATCATTATTTGTTAATAGTTGAATGTTTTCGACTATTATTCCTTTAACTGTTTTGTCATTCACTGTGCTAGGAGAATTGGTTCTCGACTGGCGATATTTGCGCTCTTCTAACAAAAAAATACCTAACAAACTACACAAATTGACAAGGATCCTAAATAATTAATACAAACAAGAAATAATAATTATAATAATATATAAATGTATACATTCCTATAAATACATAATATATTTTATATATTATATAGTATTATATAAATATATATATTAAAAATAATATATAGTATAAACAACATATTATAAGCCTAAACAATGAAACTAAAACTACCAAAACATTAATATAAAAAGAAATTCCAATTGGCGTAATGTAATCAGTTAACAAATACGAATACAAAACAAAAAGTGAAACAAAAAAATAAAAATATAAAAAGATATGAAGAACCTAGTGGAAGGCCATTTCATTCAGATAATTAGGATTATTAACTGTAACTGTCAATTTATTTTATAGTTCGATCGTGAAACGGATGAACTTCAAAGTCGTGTGTATCATCCTAATCTGCTTATGTAAGTATGCTTTAGTTTTGAATTTGATTTTTTTTCAATTTGATTTTGTTTAATCTCTTCTGGAAATTCCACAGTACATTAAAATGGAATTTTTGATTTATCTTGTCATTCAATACAAAAAGTTTATTGTTTTTTTAGGCGTATAGGTTTAACGATGAAATGCCTTCCATATTTTGGCCAATGTTTTTCATTTTTTGTTTCGTATTCGTAATTATTCTATAAATATTAATAATATAAATAATACTAATATATACTTATATTAATAGAATTATATATAAAATATCAATTATGTCATATATATATTTATTAGATATATAATATAACACAATATCAAATACATGATATATTTATATATTATTATAGATTATTTGATTAATAGTTAATGTTATATCAGATATTATTTTTAACTGTTTATGAAACATATCAACATAAACTAAATGAGTTCTCATGGATTTTTGAAACTCTTAAATATAAAAGCAAAATAAAAAAACTACATAACAAATTGACAAATCTCTATGAATAAAGTTTCAATACAAAAAAAGGAAAATATAAAACTTGAATTGATTCAGTAGATGAATTCACAAAATCATTTATTATTATAAATATAGTTTTAAATTAGACATACATATAGAAAAATATATAGTTGTACTCATAGTTATTAGAATAATTCTTAAGCAGATGATTTACATCAACAAGAATTCGTTGTTGTACAAAACGTATTTCAAAAGAAAAGCAAAGATATAACATAACCAAATATTTGCACTAAAAATTTGAATCTCTTTAAGAACAAAGCAAAAATGTTAAATTATTTAAATACTTACCATTCCTCGTCATCCATAGTTTGTCAAGTTTATTATTGGCATTTGTCGAGATACAATATTTGATAATCGTGATCTTTTTTTTATTTCATAATCAACATCGCGAAAACAATTAAAATGAAGTTTTAAACGTATAAAAATTACTGAATATTAATGTTTCATTTGATTGATTTAGTTTTAATATAAAAAAAAACGAAAACTACATTTGGTGTCAATACCAAGCTAAAAACAAGTCTGATCTATTCAAGACTGATACAAAAGATATTAGAACCCCACCGATTCAAACATAGACAAAGGACCTAATTTTTAATTCCCAGTTTCCTTTTACTTAGTTTGAAAGATTTAAAAAAACAAAAGAATTGAAAAACTGAAGTCAGAAACTGAAATTTACTCACATTTAACTTCTGTTATATAACCATATGATACCAATAATTTATATTTAATATAAGTCTGTCAATTCATATCTCCCTTTTAAATTCTGTTTTAACTATCAGGGTTTTTTAAAAAAATTTAACGGTACATCTGTTCATACCAAACAAATTTCTGTGTGCATTAAAGTAACAGGAAAGTAGGCTATTTTAGTTCTTTCAGAACAGCTTTTAAAATCTGGCCACATTTTGCCTGGTATATAGGGTAGTAGGTCTGAAGGGTTAAAACAAGACTATGATAGGGACTGTATGTGATTCTCACCTGGTGAAGTCTCCATCCCACTCCAGCCCATTGCTATTTGAAAGAGGTGATGACCTGTGAGAATTGTTCGTATTTGTGTTCTCAGTAAGCACCGTCCACTGGGGCTCTTCCATAGCACCAAGATTGTTTGATGAATTGAAACCTGAAAGCAATACCAAAGACAGATTAAAAAAGGACTTTGAATGTATGGTTTTAAAAGTTATAGGGCATAGTATGACAATTATATTATCCAGAACAAGGTAAAACACAGGTGACATGGCAAGAAAATTTAAACTAGAGGTGTTTAATACTAATACAGTAGAGTCTCGCTTATCCGAAAGGTACGGGACCGGAGAACTTTTGGTTAATCGAGATTCCGGATTAATTTTCAGATAATCGGGAATCGTCTAGAAAAACGCTGGTGAAGAGAAAATTTGACGTCATAGAGTGTTCGCCTCACTACAAAAATCTTAGATCAGGTCCTTAGATACACAAAAGCGCAAAATGAAGCCAGTACTTCAGACGTTCTCGTGTTAAAGAAGGTGGGATAGGGCTGCTTTAAAACAAACCAAAGTTGAGCAGTAAAAAATAAGATTATTGCATATTTTGAGAAATAAATCCAACTTTGTAAGTACGTATCTATTTTTTGTGTACTCCTTTATTTATGCATTTATGCGGACACTTCATATTTTAGAACAAAAAAAAATTCCGGAGCCTTTCGGTTAAGCCGAATTTCAGATAACCGGGACTCTACTGTACTACATGAATTTCAATTACCACTCAATATATTTAAAAGTAAATTTATACCCTACAAGGTATTTGCATACCTTAAACGGAAATTTCAATAACTTTAAAACCAAAAAGTTCTGTGACAGCTACATTTTCGCATTTACGATTTTCTCAAAAACTGCATTTACGATTTTCTTAAAAACCACATTTACGATTTGCTCAAAAACCGTATTAGACAACCAACAGGTACTAGGAACTTGTGTACCAAATTTGACGCCTGTAGCTCTTTCAGGTTGAGCTGTAGAGTAGTTTCAGATAGTCATACCAATATTCAAAACCCACTTTTTTTTAAATAAGTACCTTCCAAAACATGTGAAAAAACATAATCTAGACATCACATTTTCAACGCCATCGTAATACTTTTATAGTTTATATTTCATATCAGGTAATTGACAGTAAAATGACCTAAAAAAAAGGAGATTTTAAGGTCTGGAAGATGCCAGAGCCCGAGCCGAAAACTGGTTAACTTGGAGGAGTAGGCTGAATGCTTCATGTGCCAGAAAGGCTTGAAGAGATTATGCAAGTAACATGTCAAAGTTGCAGGAAATTTTATAGCTTGCATCGATTTTTGTAATATCAATATCTAAGAAAAACTTCTATGATAAAAAAAATATATATGAGTTACCTATTTCATTTTCCCATTCCAAGTCAACAGAGGAATTTGGAGTAGCACCTCGGCTTAATTGATCCCATTTATGGCTGCCAGAGTTGCTGATGGTCTCAGCATAAGAACTCTCTCCTTTAACAAAAATATGAAAAAATTTAACTGAGTTATAACCTAAACTTATTTACTTTTGTTAACAAAAGAAAAAAGCTTCTTTAACATACTGCAACTTGTTGCAATATGTTTAAAATATGCACACTTCATATTTTTCTAAAATTTCAGAATTTTAGTGGTCGAACTTTAAAAAAAAGCATAGTGCATTAAAAATGAACATTCACACAGCACTAGGCTAACGAGTGTCTCTAAGATAACTTACACTGCACATGTAGAAAATTGCATTGTACAGATAAAAGTAAATATTTGCAGAAAATATAAATAATGCGTTTTTAATAATATACTTTATAAAACTAAGATTCATATCGTATGCATTTTCCCATAACATGTTAAAATGAAGCTAAGAATTTTTCTTCATACTATTTAGAAGGGGCATCACAGAGTCTGCAGGTGACTTCATATTTCTTATATGATGTAAAGCCCTGTAAATATAAGAAACATATTTAAAAAATGACAAATATACAACAAATAGCTAGACACTAAAAATAGTTAATTTTTAGACAAAAGTAAGTTCTATTAAATTATATGATACATTTGTAAAAACATATAAATAAAAGGGCTGCGGTTCCGCAGAGTGGCCGTTGGCAAACCTACAGCAGCTTTCTACCACGCTTGGCGACTTTTTTCGAGTTCCGCAGAGCGGCCGTTGGTTTTTCCCTTTCTGGATATAAGAGAGGGAGAATCATGTTCGCCTATTTCTAGATGCGAAGATGAAGATTTTCCTTTGTGTGAATGTTGTCGAGGTGGGGAGAGGGTAAGATAGGTGGAGGTAGTATGTGTATTATGTATACTTTAAGGTAAAATTTGGATACGTAGTGTTCTGTGGTTGGGGTGTCTTCCTATTTGGAATCGTTTATAGAACTGCTTTTTACACGTTCGGAGGGTGCGGTGCTGATTGTAAAAAAAAACGGATTTCAACTTGTCATGGGTAGGCTGTCGTGAACTTTTTTGGTTTAAAGTATTGCTGAAAACAAAAACGGTTCGACTTCACATTGTCGGAGTCCCGTACGGTCTGATGTAGAAATAAGGATTTCGAGAAATTTGCGCAGGTTGTAACTTTTTTTGGTTTTAACAGCATTGCTGAAAAACGAAAAGAGATACGCCTTAAATTTGGTACACTATTCGCCGTACCAGTTGGACGTAGAAATAAGGTTTCGAGAAAATTGCGCATGCGATTGGTAGATGTTTTTAGATTTTTTTGGTTTTAAAGGACAACTGAAAACAAAACATTGCACTATGGTATACGTCAAAAAAGTTTCGAGAAAATACGCATGCGAATTGGTGAGTTTTTAGAATTTTGTTAAGTACGAACTGAAACGAATAAAGCATCAATGGTATAGTACTCGAACAAGGTTTAGAGAAATTACGCATGCGCAAGTGGTAGTTGCTTTTCAAAACTTTTTTGGTTTTATTTAAAGGCAAAGGCATTGCGAAAAACACAAAAAGATATTACCCTTGGTACACTAGTTCCCAGTACTTGTAGGACGCCATAAGAAGGTTTTCGAGAAATTGCGCAAGTGTAACTATATAATTTTTCTGGTTTTAAACTTAGTGACATTACCTTACAACGTGTATACATGTGTTAACGAACGGGTAATACGTGTACCAAAATTGAAGGCCGTATATCTTTTTGTTTTTCAGCCTTGCCTGTAGCATTTGTTGTTTGGGCAATAAAAGTGGGTGACAGACAGACGGACTGAACGATTAGTGGAAGAAGTGGGGTGACACCTGTAATGTGGGTGCATGTACTTCACCCCCTCCCTTAAAAATTGTTATTTAATCATTTTGTTCGGATAAGAGTCATATTACACTATTTTAGTGTATATTCTGCATCCTTGTTTTACTTGGATCCATAAGATAAAAATAAATATGAAGTATTTATAACATAACTTCATTATGTATTTAGTGCCAGTTTAGAAGAGATTTAGAGCTGTTGCACAATTAACTGGAATTTATAGCATGTTTAAATAAGACTAGCAAGCAACGAAGCAATTAAAAAGAAATAGGTATAAAAAAAGTTTTAAGTGCAAAAGGAGCTAGAAAACAAAAAAGTAGGGGGATGGACTTAAGTGGTATGAAAAGTAAGAAGACGGTTGGTCATTTTCGCAAAAAGTGGGGCCACGATTCACCCCGCATCTACCCACACTTCTAGCACTGCTTTTTAGGTTTAAAGTAATTTTAAAAAAAACTTTATAAGGTATATAATTACAAAAAAGGTGTGTATTGATTTACTGAACGGCAATTGAAAGTCGCGTAGTGTTACAGATCTCTAGTTTTACAATGCTTTAAAAAAAAAATTTTTTTAGCTGTAATGAAATAAAAAAAAACCGTCAAACTGCCCTTAACTGGACTTAGTTTTATCGGATCTCCGCTTTAACCGACCGAAAGTATTGTCCTAAAATTATTGGTGCTAAAATTAGTTTTAAAAAAACACTAGTTTCGTTATCGATCCCCATCGATGTGATGCTGATACATATGTGCAGGGCCGGATTTAAAGATTTGCCGCTTGAAAGCTACGATTGATTTGCCGCCCCTGCAGGTGTGCCTACAGGGGGGGGGGGGGGGGGGGGGGGTCAACGACGCAAACTGCGTCGTTGAAATTTTAAGGGGGGGGGGGGTGATTTTTTAAAATAAAAAGTAGTATTCAGGCGAATTTTTTTTTGGGTTAAATCACAAAAGTAGGCGAAAAAACCCAAAAGTGGCCAGTTATATTATATTTTTAACTTAAAATATAAGAATGGGTAACCACAATCCTCTTAATAAAACTAAAAGGAGAGAGGTTATAAATAATGTTCTAAGCGTCTACCAGACGCATATTTCCCATATATCCTATTACTCTTATAAAGTTTAAACAATTACGACCAGTAGGCTCATAAATCTCACGCAGTTTATAAAACATTTCGATGAATTGATGACGTCGTATATTTGTTTCCACTGATAACCTTGAGATATTCCCGCCATATTCGACAGGAAGCGAAAATAAGAAATTAAGATTTTTGTTGTAGATTTATAGAAACAGAACGGAGGAAGAGAATACTATAAAATTAACTGTTAAAGATTTCCCCTCTTCTTTACAAAATCGGTTCAAATTTGGCTTTAGACATCGTATTATTGATTTTATTGCACAATTTTTGCAGTAAAAATGGATGCAGAATTGCTTTTTTGCATATTCGAATCGAACGCACTTTATTTTTGATTTAATATATTACGGCATCAAACGTTTAATGCTCAAACTACGTTAATAAACCAAAATGGGTGCACTAATTAATTGAATTATATGTCTTAATTGGGCAGTCATTAGTTTTAGGCCCAAGAGGCCATGTTCTTTTGTTGCCCCATGTTTCAGTTTGAAGTTGAAAACAACAGTGGGTTTACTGGGTGCTAGGCATATGTGCCGGTCTGGTGTAGTATGTGGTTAGGTGCAACCTCACGCGGAACCCCCAGTGTTTAGTTACCAAGCATGCTTGGTCCTCATTTTATCGACCCTCTTAAGGGATGAAAGAATGAGTCAACCTCTTGGCGACGTCATGCCCTAACGATTTAAAAATGGCGCAATTTGTTGGCCTTTGTTTAGTTTAGTTTGAATTATCGTCGCACTACAGCTACACGAGGGCTATTGGCGATGGGCGTCGTATTTTAGAACCACAGTCAAGTGACGAGCCGACACCTGAGTAGGCACCCAACGCAACCGTTAAGGGCGACATCGTACGCAGCGTTAGGACTTTGAAGGATATTTAACGTGCACTCCCTCCACACTGGGTATTATTCATCGGATATTTTTGGCTGCACGGGCCGTTTATAGGTCGGCAGTTATTTTGGCGATGCCCAGACCCGAACCTGGGACCTTCCGCATGCTAGGCGAATGCCTAACCGACTGGGCTCCCCATAGTCGCCTTTTTTTGTAATACGCATATATAATTTTCAGAGGCGTAGCGTGCCTTGGCGGGGCCCCGTATAAAAATTTGTTTGGGGGCCCTTAGGAAGGGTAAAGTTTTCTCACAAAAGAAAAAAATGCATAAAATTAAAAGAAATATTTATTCATCATAGTTAACTGTCACTTTTTCCAAAATTTTACAAACAATTCAAATTAACTATATACCCTCCTTGCCTTTTTTTCGGCAAACTGATTTTCTAATTCATTTATAGCTGATGATGACTTTAGTTTTTCTGTTTCTGCCTCTATGAACAATATAGTGACAGGTCTGATAGGCGTTTCTGTCCCATCGAAATTCTTAGGTAATTTTTTATCAGTTTTAATTTTGAAAAACTTCTTTCAGCAGTTGTGGTTGTGTAACTGGAAGAAGGTCAAGAATAAAAAGCATGCTGTTATTACCTCGGGAAAACGGATGCAACTTTGGAATGTTCTGAATAATGTCATCTTATTTGAATTAATAGTCGTATTTTTAGCATTTGTTCATAAAATTTTTACATTCACTTTTTGCAACATTTGGACATTTAGCAAACATTGAATGAATTTTGATTCCATAATTGAGTTTATCTATCAAAAGATTACTATAGATTCTCCTGAAATTTCTCAATCTGTGAAGTCTAAACCTGTCTTGACGTTCTAAAAACAGTGTACGTATTTGTTGTAAACTGGGTCATTATAATAGTTTGGAAGCTTGATTTAGTTCGATATATTCGAAGTAAAATTAAATAATAACTGTCCTATACGTAAATGATCATTTACTTAATTTGATTCATATCCCAGCTTAAAGTCTTAAAATACTGACAAATGCTTAAAGCTCTGTCCGTAGTCTTCAGCGGTAGATTGTTTGTAATCCAAATATTGATTAACAGTTGATTTCTAATTTAATGAAAAAACAACTCATTGCATTTTGGAAACGGTTTGAAAATTACATATGATTTACTGCGAACCTTTCAAAACTTATATGCATAAAAAATCTATTGTTTTTCAATCTGGTTTCAGCACATCATTTAGTTAAAAGAACCTCCATATTTTGTGTATGGCAAACGTTAAATAAATTGTCTTTTGTTTTTCAATTAAAAACACAATAACATTCCCTCAGCAACAACAAAAAATCCTATGTAGTGACGAAGACACAGGCCATCGTAATTTTGGAAACAACAAAGAACCTGAAATTTGGTTGACTGATCTGTCCTGAACTAAAACTAAGAAAGAAATTGAACCCTGATCCTATGCCGATTACACTGCCAACTAGTAGATATTACGAGGATTTATGATTGGTTGATCGATTTTTTCAGAAAAAATCTTAAAAAAGAAACAAAAATCTGCTACGATTACGTCTCAAACTAACAAATATTACTAGGTGCTGAGGCTGATGGTTGACAAATCTGATCATAGCTAGAACTATAAAAGGAACACCAACTTACTGCGAATCCGATTCTATAACAAACATTACATAGGCGCTGATGCTGGTTGACAACGGTCATATATCTATCACGATACATTGTATGCACTATGCACTTAAAATAAGAAAAGATTCTTAGACATTTGACAGACATCAATAATTTGAATAAACATTTACCAATAAACCTTTGCAACCACCAAACGATAATGCAAGTTATGGATAAATTTACCAAGTTATTTTTTAACGGTTCTTAAAACTCGTTTTAGCTTCCACACTACCTTTATTACGTAAAAAGTGGAAGATATTACAATTCGTAAGTCCGTCCGTCACCCACTTTCATAGTTCCAAACTACAAATGCTGCAGGCAAGTGTGATACGTCAACTTCCTTAAGTAAAACCGACACAGACAGAAGTTTTACTGAAACAGAGAGAGAGAAGGTACACCCAGGGGCCAGGGCGAAGGCAGGAATCGAAGTCGCACACGGTTAAGTGTGCAGACTGTTAACGTAATGGGCTGAGATCCAAACGCCTAAAAGCATAAGAAGTCATTTTTATTTTAGAATTAAATCACCATTGCGATCAACAACAAACGCTAGAGAAATTTTATTTCGTTTTAATAATATATTAAGGGAAATTAATTTTTGTGACATAATTCATTTTGAAGTGACGTTAAATATAGTTCACAAACAGATTCTTCGCTTGTATGTTGATATGAAATGTCTTGCTTCTATTTGACAGCGAGGAATCTATATATAAAAGGCAAAGTCCTGACGGACTGATTCACTCATTGACTCACGTATCAACGCCCAGCCCAAACTACTGGAGGTAGAGCTACCAAATTTTAGGAAAATATTCTTTTTATATCGTAGGCGTCATTTAAGAAGCGATTTTCCGAAATTCGAACCCGAACGGGTGTAGAAGGCAAAGCGTGAGCCGATTTTTCCACAGGAATAGCATTGTTATAAACTTTTAATTTATACACCGGGCTATTGGCCACGGACGTCTTAATTTAGAACCACAGTCAGGTGACGAGCCGACACCTGAGTAGGCACCCAATGCAACTTTTAAGGACGACATCGTACGTAGCGTCGGTACTTTGAAAAATATTTAACGTGCTCTCCCACCACACGGGTATTATGCGGGACACAGGACATTTTTGGCTGCATGGGCCGTTTAAAGGTCGGCAGTTATTTTGACGATGCCCGGACCCGAATCTGGGACCTATCGCATGCAAGGCAAACGCCTTTACCGACTGGGCTCCCCAGCCCTGTCGAGTGGTCGAATATGGAGTTTAATGGTCATCACATTTTGGGTATTTTCGGGTGTAGGAAGGCAAATAGAAACTAACTGACCATTATATCACAGCTATTCTGACAATTTAAACAGGGTCTATGGAAAGCCCTCTTTCTAGAAGGGTCTGGATACACAATCGGATTTCTTTTTTAAAATTAATGCTGATAGTAGAATGGGAGGAAATTATAATATACTGATGGAGTGCTGACCAGTGGAGAAGGAATCAATTGGTATAAAATAAATGGTTACATAAAAAAAATAATCACCGTTATTAAGGGTACACCCGTGCGACGCCGGGTTTATAAAGCTAGTATTATATATTCGTTCTCTGAAACATAAATTAATTTAGCAAAGAGAATAATTATTGAATAGATATTAATAATAGTACCTCATAGATATTAAGAATAGTACAAAAGTATCTACATTAAATAATTATTGAATTTTCGGAAAATGAAGAGGCCCCGAATTTCCCTCCAGTTACATAACACCTCGCAGCTTGTTGAATTTCACGAGCTGTTAAGGTGCTACTGACCTTCATCGGAAAGCCTATTATCGTTAACATTTGACATACATGTTTAAATTCAATCTGTTACCAATTTCATTTATTTTATATTCATTTAATGTCAGCAAAATTGCTAGTAAAAAATTCAAGCACATTTCAAGGCTTATTTCGAAATTTTTCAAGGACGCTCGCATAACCAATTATACCACTAAATTTTCAAATTTGTACTTGAAAAATTATTAGCAAATTAACAAAAGTTACTAAACCATAATTTAATTAAAATACCCTATATTTTATACTTAAAATAGGCTCTCCATATAAATTAATGGAATTTAAAAAAAAACACCTCAAAACAGGGTGTGATATTCGTAGGGTTAAAGTTAGTTAATACTTAAAGTCACAATCTTCAATTTTAATGAAACAACACCACATAAAATATGATTAAGTGATACTTTTTAAAACGTTAATTTTTTTAATATTTCATTTATTATAATTTTTAATAATATTAACTGATTGATGAAAAACCTTCAAAAACCGGCGATTCATGAACCTTTCAAAATCGGTAAATCGAAAATTTTTGAAAATTAATTATTAACAAAATCTCAAAGATCGGTAAATCCCGAATTTCAGGAAGTCCGGAAAATTGCAGATTCTCAGAAGTCGTTAAATTCCGATCCTTTTTAAATCATATACATGGTAATATATACAAATTTGAATAATTATTTAAAAATAGTATGAACTAATTGAAGCATTTACTAATTAGTTCATGCAATAAATATAAAATACGTTTCTTGATATCATAGGCCAAAATCCCCCCTTCTATTTGCAGTTGAGCCACGAGTCAGCCCCCCCCCCCCTTGATGCTGATGTTCTAGATCCACCTATGATCGTTAACATTTGACATAAATATTTAAATCAAATTCTATTAATCTGTTACCAATTTCATTTATTTTTCAAAACAGTCAAAAGTAAACGCTTTTTCCAATTAATAATCACATCGCAAAGTGAATCTTTCAAAACTGTTTCATGCACGTCGATAAGTTATATATGCCGTTCCTTGCACTTTATTCTGGATTTCGATTTATGCAAAGCACATACAAAATTGGAATTTTAAACTAGGTGTAGTTTTCGGAAGTTTATAACTTAACATACTGTTGTAAAAAAATACCCTCCGAAACATGCATGAAATCAATTTTTCCCACTTGTCAAACAGATATTATTTTAGTAGCGTAATACCATTATTTTTAATGGACATTACTGAACATTAACGTAACAAAAAAACAAAAAAGAAACATTTTGATTTGACTATAAATTAAATAAAAAACAAAATTCCATCCTTAAAAATACAAATGGGAAGTGAAAAACAAAATAGTTTTGCTTATTCAATAAGAAAAACATCGAATCAAAGTCTACCTAAGACTGTTCAATACCCGTATCAGTAACTCCTATGAAGAGTTTCCTGTTTCTACTGCTTAACTGAAATTTTCCCCAAGTTTCCCCTTTAACCGAGCAGTTGCTATATAATACTATTTATCGCTCTTTTACTTGGCGCCATTTCCTCCTTGGCTCTTACCTTGGCGCCAAACGGCCACTCTGCGGAACCGCAGCCAATAAAAGCATGACCAAAGTTTCAACCATCTTTGTTACCCGTGCTTTTTTTATTCTTGATCTTAAGCAATTTCAAAAGTTGCAATTGATAAAATACGACAAAAGTATATATAAAGTTCTTTTATACAGTATTTTAATTAGTACAAAAGTACACAATACAATTTTAATAAGGAAAAAGCAAACCAAGTTAACAGTAAAACAAAAGTGAAAACAATCTTTTAAAATTAAAGTATTACCCAGAGATCATCTGGTTTTCATTTCTTAACCAGGTAAAATTTCCTTTCTTTGAAGGAAAAGATATCTTTGACGGTTTGTTTGTTTCATAGACTTCAGGGCAGCTTCGTTGGGGACTTTCAATAGTCGCAACATTTCTTTGTTCCATTTCCAGAAACTCTTCATCGTCATTATGCTACAGACACAGGATAAAAATGAGTAACTTAAAATAGAACTTAAAATTAACTTCTTTAAAGTACTATAGAATTATATGAAAAAACATCTAAAAAGGTATAACCTGCTAAAATAAATCATGAATTATGAATAAATTAAAAATAGGAACACATTTTTCATACACATTGCTTTCAAGTGTTGAAAGAAAAGATTTCGGTGAGACTGTCTTTATGGACCAGAAGTTTTTATGCACACAGTGATTCATATGAAAATTAAAAGACGTTATATCGCACGTACGCGGAAAAGGGACCTATAGCAAAAATACTAGTTTTTCAGAAAAATCGTTTGAAGTTCATTTTTTCCATTGCATTATAGAAAAAAATAACAATTTGCTTACTGCATTCCAACTATTCTACCAATTGATTTAATTTTTGCTTTAATCGCTAGATATTTAAATTTTGAATATTATAGCATTTACAATTCGAAAAGTCATAATAGGTCACTTTTCCACTTACAGTGCGATATGTGATAATTTTGCATTAAATTGTTTAGTATTTTAAAAATACAATAAATATTAAACTTTAATAAGAAATTTTTATAATAAAAATTGGTAAATCCAAAATTTAAAGGTTGTAAACTTGTGTATCTTAAGGGTTATCTAGGAAGACAAATTTTTTTTATTCAAAAATATTTTAAATTTGAAATGAATGAATAAAATTTGAATTGAGAATAACGAAGTGCTTTTGAATACTTTGTTATTCACTTTTGCTTCTCTCACAGAGTATTTTAAGTTTTGTAAACACTAAGAGATAGTCAAAAAAATATTTAATCAAAAAAGCAGCAACTTTTCTCCTTGGAGTAATTTTGACCAAAGCATAAACTCTTACCAACATCATTTTTTTAAAACTTATTTGTCAAGTTAAGATTAAAAAAGTCCTAATAATTTAAATTGAAATGTAACCCTTCAATATAAGATATAACCCAAATGAATAAAAATTAAAAGTTAAAGCACAAAACTAATTCCACTTACAATTTTTATCATTGATGTAGAGTTTTATAACATTTCGTGAATCATGCAAATACCTTAAAAATTTGAGAAAATAAAATTGCGGAAAAACATGCATCTAACAAAACAAGTAGAAAATAGTTAAAATTATCAGTACTTTAGTACCCTGGAAGAAAAGCTTAATAAGTTTACTAGGCCACTGGGGCGCCATTTCTTATGGTTTGCACTTGGAACAAAAATAAATGCGAGACCTCTTTCTTCTAAAGTACAGGTTCATAATCACAATTAAAGTAAAATAGAAAATTAAGATGAAAATATTGTTTAGGTTTACTTTTCAAGAGACTGCTATGCACCAAAGAGGCAGCTAACCAGTTCTTTATCACCGTTTTATCCAATCATATATGAAAAAAAGCTGGAATAAAAACTAATAAAATAAAGGCATGCAAAACACAAAAGAAAAGAATATTGCAAATAATAATACAACTAATTAAAATAAATATACTAGCTAACTGAAGCAGTAAAATCTTAAAAATAAATCTAATACTACAAATAAAGAGGCCACTCGTAACAATTTGAAGAACTCAAACTAAAGGTTTCTAAATGGTGTCTAACTCTAAAATTTGAAGAACTCTAAACATTATAAGTAAATGTTTACTAATTTACTATAGAATTGGATTATTTTTGTAACTAAAAGAAAAGTAAAAAAATATAATAATAATAATAATCTTTATGAAAAAAAGAAATGCCCAAACACAGCATTTTGAATTTAGATTTCTAGCTAGTAGCTTTCTATAAATCTCATATTTCTTAACTTTTACAATCGACGCATTGATCCATCCCATAATACAATTTATTTTCAACGACTAATTTTCAGAAGATTGACAAAAAGACTCATCAGTTTTAGACATGCAAGTTACAATTACAAAATATATTTTGAAATAAAATTCAAGTAAACAGGCAAAATGAAAGAAAATCTTTGATTTATATGGTACACAAAAGTGCTTTGTTGTGACTTTTTGTGGGGGTATAGGTAAAAATCCGTGGGGTTTTTTTTATAATAAAGGACATATATAGTGTCTACATACAGTGTCCTCCAAATAAGATTTATAAGAAAATAACAAAGAGATTCCATGTACCTCTTGTGAAGTTCTAATGAGCACAAATTTCCTTTTGCAATTCGTTTTTCTACAAATAAGAAACATAAAAATAAATAGAATGAGAAGCATTTTCAATTCAGTTTTAAAAAATCATCATTAAATAAGCCCATGAAAAGGAAAAATTAAGTAAAGCTTTAATCATTATCACTTATATTACAAGTTACAACTTTACATTTTAGAAAAGATTACTTTCTTACCGCATTAATTTTTTGGAACAACTTCCGAAGCAAGTCCCCATAGATAAGCTTAATACCAGAGTAAAATAAAACTTAAAATTAAAATGTAAGCATATTTTAATTAAAATTAATCAAATTCGGATAAACCAAATAACTTGTAGCCATTGTGAATGACAGATTATTCATAAAACAGCTGGACACTGCGCATTGAACTACTGTTACTCTGGTAAGAGAATTTGTACTTTTAAAAGTGTACAAAAAACGAAAGTTAGAATCTTTCTTTCATAGGCATTCATAATAAAGTGATACTTTTAACTCAAGAAATTGATTTTACATAAATACAGAGAAAATGTATAAAAGAAATCAACCGACGAAAACGAAACATTTCATTTGACGGTTAAAGTTAAATGAAAGCAGTGAACTCCTTAATAACTTGGTTTGTTTTAAACGCTTTTGAAGGGTTTGGTTTATTTAAGCAACTGGGATTTGTTAGGCACATTGGTACAAAATCGTGAGACTATTTAGACTATAACACGTAATGATAGAAAGTTTACCATTTCATTCTTTCCCGGCAGCTGACATATGATGGGAAGGAGAAATTGGCGTCCCGTTTCAATATGATTTTTTCCGAATACGAAGCTTACTTTTTAGAGACTATATTAAATATTTTAAAAAGATACAATATATACTAAGTTTATATATTTTCCTTTATAGTTTATAATTATTTATTTCATGTGTATAGGGGTTGTTTCCGAGGATATTGCTTCTTGTATAGATCATATTTTCGTTAAGATGAATTCGTGTTTTTCTGTGTCATCAGCAGTTTTTGAAAATGATTTAACAGATAATTTCCCAATTATATGCGGTTTGAATTTCAAAAATTTTAATGTAATAAATAAACCAAAGCAAATTTATTCAATTAATTATGAAATGTTTTTAATTATTTGTTATCTTATAAATTGAAATTTAACTCAGATGATGCACTAAATAAACAATATAATGATTTGATCTTTAAATTAAATTCTATAAAAAAATAATTTTAAATTTCCTAAAAATTTAGATAGAAAGTTCAGAAAGTGTTGGATGACTCCGGATATTTATTCTTTGGTTGTTAGAAAGGAAAAGCTTTTTAAAAAAATTTCCTCATGACAGGATAATTCAAATTGCTTATAATTCAAATGTTAACTTCTTGAAATCTGTTATAAGAAAAAGAAAGAACGAATATTATCATAACCAGTTTAACAATTTATCTTCTAATAAGGATAAGTGGAATTTAGTAAATAAAATCATAAACAAAGTAAATTAAGTGGTATTACCAAAATTGGGTGATGATGGTATACTTCCGTCAAATTTTATTTTTCACTTCACAAATATTATTACAAACCAATCTTTTATTGATGATAATACTCAGTTCAAAAAGTATATTTTCTTTTATCCTAATACGTAATACCTTTGTTCTTTACGATGTCTCTGTCGGTGAGATAGTTGAGACTGTTAATTCTTTTTCTGATGGTGGGTCTTGTGATTATGATGGGTTAAATTTTAAAATTTTGAAATTTCTTTTACAAAAGAATGTAGACTTTTTAACTAGCTTTATTAATGAATCTTTTCGTCAAGGTATATTTCCGGACGCATTGAAGCTTGCTACTGTCACTCCAATTTTTAAATCGGGAGATAAAAATATTTTACATAATTACCGACCTATATCAATTTTGCCTAGTTTTTCGAAATTAATTGAGAAAATCATGTCAAACAGAATTTTTTCAATTTCTAAACAATTCCTATTTTTTGCTGAGAATCAATTTGGTTTTTTGAAAAATCGTAGTATTACAGATGCTCTCTTGCACTTTTCAAACTTTATCTACAATAGTATTAATAATAATAAGAAAACTCTTGCAGTATATCTAGATATTACTAAGGCTTTTGATAGCGTTAATCATAAATTATTAATTCAAAAACTTCTAGCTGCTGGTATAAGGGAAAATTGTAAAGACTGGTTTATTTCGTACTTATCAAATCGAAAGCAAAGGGTTAAGGTTGGAAATAGTTTTAGTCAATATTCTGATATAGATAAATGTGTTCCGCAAGGATCAACTTTTGGTCTACTTCTGTTTTTGGTTTTTATTAATGATTTATGTAAACTTAATTTAAATGGTAAAATGATTACATATGCAGATGATTCAGTTCTTTTATTCTAGTAATGACTTTGATTCCCTAAAAAGAGATGTAGAGAAAGATCTAATGACAATTAGCGATTGGTTTTCTATAAATGATTTAATCTTAAACTTAAATAAAAGTAAATTTATGGTTTTCAGTTTAACAAATTTAGATTTAAATTTTTCTCTTAAATATCATTTAACAACATGTAGACAAAATATTGACTGTTCTTGTATAAGTTTAAACTCTACAAATAGTATAAAATATCTTGGACTGTATATGGATTCTAATCTGAAATGGAAAACTCATGTTTCCGAGTTATTAAAAAAACTTCGTTTTATATTATACAAATTTTATTACCTAAGAAAAAAAGTTTCAAGAGACTTTCTTATTAATTTAAATTATTCCTGGTTCTATCCCATCATTAATTATGGAAGTATTGTATAGGGAGGAGATTATAAAAGCAATATTAATCCGTTGATTTCAATTCAAAACAAATGTTTTAAAATTCTGAAAGGACATCTTTATCCAACCATCCCCATTTTAGCTTCCACACTAGGCCATTCCATGGGGTAACTGACTGACATTCGGAGGACGAAATTACAATGTTTTACGAAATAGCGGGACAATTATACAGTTTTACAAATTAGGTTTTATATATTTTAAAGAGAATTTTCAGCTGAATTCAAATATGGTTTACAATTTTAGATAGCCCTTATAGAAATGTTAGAAAAAATTATTGAAGTTGTGGTAACTGACTGACATATCTGCAACCTTCATTGCCACTTCAAGTTATTCAATATCATTTTCTTCTGAATATAAAAGAGGTGGCTTTTAAAAGTCAGACTTATATTAAAGTGGAAGAAATGAACTATCCAGTACATCAATTTTTATATCAAAATATTGAACCCTGAAAAAATACCAGCTTTTAGAACGCCTTGGTAACTGACTGACATAATGGTAACTGACTGACATCTCTGAATACTTAGCATATCTGATGAGTTTAGTTTAGTTTAGTTTGAATTATCATCACACTAGAGCTACACAAGGGCTATTGGTGATGCACGTCGTATTTTAGAACCACAGTCAGGTGACGAGTCGACACCTGAGTAGGCACCAACGCAACCATTAAGGGCGACATCTACGCAGCGTTGGGACTTTGGAGGATATTAAGGTGCACTCCCTCTTACATGGGGTATTATTAATCAGACATTTTCGGCTGCACGGGCCGTTTATAGGTCGGCAGTTATTTTAGAGATGCCCGGACCCGAACCTGGAACCTTCCGCTTGCAAGGCGAACGCCTTAACAAACTGGGTGGTTCCCCAGCCGCCCATGTCTGATGAGATAAAACCCAAAAATTAGTTGCACATCATAAAATATGAGAATTAATAAACAACACGGGTCGACACGTGAGACAAAAAGCGGGACTGTCCTGCTTAAAACTGATCGTCTGTTCACATTAATAAAAAGACCAACATGTGATTGAATCAAAATTGAAAGTTGTGTTGTATTATAAAAATAATTTATGCATAGGGTCAATACTGGGGTAATAATAAGTAAATTAATAGCCAGCTACACCTATGTCAGTCAGTTACCAAGTCAAAATGTCAGTCAGTTACCAAGCAATTTTTACCTGTACAAGTTCATTTTTTAAATTTTGTCCCATGTAGTATTATTTAGAACTTATTGAAAACAGAGAATATCCTTTATAAAGATTCTGCAGTCCAAATTTCTATTCTTAAATTAAAAAATTAAAACAAATTTGGTAACTGACTGACATTTTATGAAAGGGTGTAATAAATTTATCCCATTACAAGTAATTTTGCAACTTTTGATTTGGGTAAGAGCATAGAATGTTACTTTACAATGTAGGGAACAATTTAATTAAATTTTTTTTTTTTAAATTTGGAAAGTTTAGGAAAAAAATGTTTCGAAAGGGTAAAAATCTAACACTTAAAATTATGGATTTTTTTACAGTGTTCGTTAAAAAGCAATTTTTCTTCTATAAAATATATATTTCAAACAATGAAATTCAGTGTGTTAAAACAGAGATTCCAATCTTTAAAATGGTATGTGACACGAAGTATGTACTTAATTTTGAAATTTGGTACCGAGGTTGACATTTTCGTGGAGTAGCCCCACTACGTTTATAACGTAAAAATTGGAAGGTTTTACAATCGTTCAGTCCGCCTGTCTGTCCGTCTGTCACCCACTTTCACAGAAAGAACCACAAGTCTCACAGACAAGTGGGATACGTCATTTTAAAGCAAAAAATCAGATTAGGCTACATTCCAAATTTCATTAAAAAATTTAAATTAGAAGTTTATTTAAAATTTAAATAACTAAATTTTTTTTTATCTACATTGAAATAACATGCAAATTCTATTTTTATTAATATTTTCACTGTTGTCATCCACAAGTCCCACAGACAAGTGGATACGTCATTTTGAAGCAAAAAATCAGATTAGGCTACATGCCAAATTTCATTAAAAAATTTAAACTAGAAACTTATTTAAAATTTAAATAACTAAAAATTTAATCTACATTGAAATAACATGCAATATTTTCACTGTTGCCATTTCTTTAAACGTACGAGAAACTTTTGTTAAAATAAAAATACACTTTTGAAAAAATATTTATTTATGTGATATAATTCGGTTTGGATTGTTGTATTATCACAATAGAGTTCTTTTAATGGTTCTATATATATGTATGAAGAAAGATGCATAGAGAATTCTAACTTGGCATAAAAAAAATATTGTAAGTTTCGCTTTTATTTTTAAAGCATCAATTGTACAAATTATATATTTTTTGAATTGTAAATTAATTTAACAAACTATAAATAAGTGAATTTTCGAAAGAAATGTAAATGGGAAATTGTGGCGACAAAAATATTTATTAAAAAAAGATAACATCATTATTCTTCGAACTTCAAACAAATTTAGCAAACGATAAAGTCTAATTATTAAATCTGAGAAAGAAGATTAATGAAAATAGTTAATTTTGGCGTTTAAAACTTTGAATTACAAATATCTAAAGGCCCTGTTTTTATTAGAATTAAATCACATTTGCCATTCGCAACAATCGCTCGAGAAACTTTAATTCTTTTAGACAATAAATTAAAATAAATTTATTTTTGCGACATCGATCAGTTTGAAATGACGTCAAATATATTTCACTACGGAATCCTTGTATGTTGATATGAAATGTTTTCATTCTATTTAAAAGCGAGGAATATGACATATTTATTCTTTAAAATATAAATTAATTTTTGCAAACGATAAGTAATAATTATTGAATTTTCGAAATAAAATAAATGAAACTAGCCAAATTTAGCTTGTAAATGTTAAATATAGAATTAATGTTGTGTTTGGCGCGTTTTTTCCTGTTAAACACAAATATGTGGAAGCGAGTTAAGTGACAGATTCTGTTACAAACCTACTTGTTTAAATTTACTACCGATTCGACATAATGTTATTTTTCGAATGATTTTATACTTACATCGTAATAATTCTTTTTGTAATTTAAAAAGTAAATATTTCAGCTAGACGTTTAAATGAAAATATCCCATTTCCACATAAAGAAATTTTTCGAAAACATTTTTCATATTTAGCCCCAAAAGTATTCAATAAACTACCTACTGAACTTCAGAGTATCGCTTCTTTATGCAGGTTTAGAAATTCTTTATTTAAGTTTATTTTGTCAACAGACGATATTGATGTATTTTTTAATTTATAGAAGCGAGCTGTTTTTCTTATATATATTTCCCGCTGACCAGAATTTTGGGCATTTTGTTTTGATTATTTAGCATTGCATTGCCACAATTTTCTTTTTGTGTATATTTATGTATTTAAATTTATTATTTTTTTGTGGTTTTTCTTATTTCAATTTATAATGTCTTATATTATTGTGTCTCATAAATTATAATTATGTTTATATAGTCACATATACGGGTGAATTACTGAATAAATTAGATGCTAAGTTCAGACTATTTTAATGATTGATTATATGAAAGACTAAGTGGACCTTGCCCATTCCGGGGTTTGAACCCCGGACTTGTGGCGCTGCTAGTACGAGCAGTACCACTCAGCATCAGAGCCTCAATAAACAAACATGGTTTTTTTTTATAAGAAAGCAACACATGCGTTATTTTAACAAGATTTCTTGTATAAGATATCCGTTTTAGTAAATTTATCACATAGTCGGGTCGGACTAGATATTTTGATTAAGATTTTTTAAAAAGATAATATGCACATATGAAAACTTTATTGCAAACTATACATGAAGAAAGAAAAATAGATAAACTGAGTATCTCTTTCGATTGAACTTTTGTTTTATATCGATTGAATATATATATTACTAGCAAATTTATACCCGTTCTTCGCACGGAATAAAAAATATCAAATAGATTCCAAATATGTGTACCATATACCCTGTTATAGGATCATAAACTTATTATTGTTTCCACTCGTTATAAATTATAAAATCCCGTTTCATTGCCTTAAAATTCCAAAATGAAAAATACGCTATAAAATGCACCATAAATGTCATCACAATTCCCTCATAAATACATAAAACCTTTTAAATCATTTGGCGCGTTTTGGGAAATAATTTGGCGAGAAAATAGATCTAGCTACCCACACCCATTATACAGCTCTAACACAATGACCTTCGAACAACCGACCAGCTTATAAATTATTTATAAAAGAAATTGCCTATTTGGCGAATTTTAGTTCATAATTTGGCGAGTTTGGCAACGTATTTGGCAAAAATATAAAGACATAAAACACTAATAGCTCTAGTGCGATGGCCTTTATTAACCATCATAGTTCAGTAATAGCTTAACTATACATTTATTGCTTAAATATGCATACATGCAGTCAACAGAAAAATCAATGAAAAAAAACATCAAATAAACCCACAATGAAATCCGGGAATGAAGACTGGCGGAATTACGTCACTTGAAACGTGTCAATTATTTTTCAAATAATGAATTTAGTTTCTGAAAGTAATGGCAAAAGAATAAAATAAACATTTTGAATTTTAAATGTTTTCGTTAAAAGTTTTATTTAATTTTTTCAGCCGATGGCATCAGGAAAGAGAAAAAATGATCGGATTTGAGCGAAAGTGGTGTATTTTTTTCAGAAAATTCGAATTTTCTTCAAAAATGGAACAAATATGAAAAAACTAAGCCTCAGGTGCACACGTTAATATTAAAGGGAATCTATCTTTAAAATTTCGAATTTCTGAGGGCAGTATAAGTAGGTCTTTTACGATTCGATGACAGACACACAGACAGACCTTTTCTTTTATTATTATAGACTAGCAAATTTATACCCGTTCTTCGCACGGATTAAAAAAATATCAAATCGTTCCAAATATGTTTACCATATAACCTGTTACAGGATCATAAACTTATGTTATTGTTCCCGCTCGTTATAAAGTATAAAATCCCGTTTCATTGCCTTAAAATTCCAAAATGAAAAATAAGCTATAAAATGCACTCATAAATGTCATCACAATTCCCTCATAAATACATAAAACCTTTTAGCTCATTTGGCGCGTTTTGGGAAATAATTTGGCGAGAAAATAGATATAGCTACAAACACACCCATTATACAGCTCTAACACAATGACCTTCGAACAACCGACCAGCTTATAAATTATTTATAAAAGAAATTGCCTATTTGGCGAATTTTAGTTAATAAGTTGGCGAGATTGGCAACGTATTTGGCGAAAAAATAAAGACATAAAACATTAATAGCTCTAGTGCGATGGCCTTTATTAACCATCGTAGTTCAGTAATAGCTTAACTATACATTTATTGCTTAAATATGCCTACATGCAGTCAACAGAAAAATCAATGAAAAAATCATCAAATAAACCCACAATAAAATCCAGGAATGAAGACTGGCGGAATTACATCACTTGAAACATGTCAATTATTTTTCAAATAATGAATTTAGTTTCTGAAAGTAATGGCAAAAGAATAAAAAATAAACATTTTGAATTTTAAATGTTTTCGTTAAAAGTTTTATTTAATTTTTCAGCCGATGGCATCAGGAAAGAGAAAAAATTATCGGATTTGAGCGAAAGTGGTGTATTTTTTTCAGAAAATTCGAATTTTCTCTAAAAATGGAACAAATATGAAAAAACTAAGCCTCAGGTGCACACGTTAGTATTAAAGGGAATCTATCTTTAAAATTTCGAATTCCTGTGGGCAGTATAAGTAGGTCTTTTACGATCCGATAACAGACACACAGAAAACAGACAGACAGACTCTTTTATTATTATAGATTTGAATTGTTAATTTTAAGAAAATCGAATGGTGAAATTAGAAGGATATTGGATTTAGTGTCAATTTGAAATTACTCATTTGTAATATTGATAAAAAAACACGTTTTAGTTTTACTAATTTTTTTAAAAATATTACGTTTTCAGGAAATATATTTTTTAGCAAATAGTTCACTGATGTCATAAGAATACTACTTGAACGAATGAAAAGGGCAGTGGATGAGAGACTTCGACCAGAACAAGCCGTTTTCCGCGCCAATCGGGCTTGTATCGACCACATTACAAGCCTAAGGATTATAATCGAGCAATCTATTGAATGGCAGTCGACAGTTTATTTGAATTTTATAGATTTCGAGAAGGCGCTCGACAGTATACATAGGGATACACTTTGGAAGCTTCTAAAATACTATGGAACACCAGAGTGTCTCGTGAACATCATTAAAACATATAAAAAACTACAGTATAAGAGTAATTCATAATGGACATCAATCAGAACCCTTTGAGGTAAACTCGGGAGTCAGGCAAGGATGTATCCGTTCTCCAACATTTTTTCTGATTACTCTGGATCATGCAGAAAGTGACAGAAAACAAGAGGGGTATTGCGGTCACTTACCGAGTTCCTTAGTGACCTTGATTTCGCTGACGATCTATGCCTGCTAATTAATACCCTGAAAGATATGCAGGAAAATACAAGCAGGTTGAATATTGAAGCAAAGAAAATAGGGCTTAATATCAATCAAAAGAAAACAAAAATTTTGTTAATCAACCCTCAATCAAATGATATCCTCCTTGAGAATCAAAAACTAGAAGAAGGGAACAGCCTTGCATATCTTGGTAGCACCATCAACAATAACGGTGGAACGGCCAAGGATATTACTAACAGACTAAATAAGGTACGTGGTAGCTTTGCAATGTTAATCAAATTTTGGAAAAATAAGGCAATTTCTATCGCAACTAAGATCAGAGTATTTAACACTAATGTGAAGTCCGTCCTTCTCTATGTAGCTGAAACATGGCACTGCAATAAAACTAACATGAGGAAGCTTCAGGTTTTCATTAACAAGTGCCTAAGAAGGATTCTTGCATAAAGTTAAAGTGGTACCATAAAATTAATAATGAAGAGCTTCTAAGGAGAGCAAAACAGATACCAATAGAATTTGATATTAAGAAAAGAAAGTGGCGTTGGATTGGGCATGTATTGCGAAAAAATGAAAAATCCAAGACAGACAGGCTTTTGATTGGAATCCCCAGGGACACCGAAAGAGGGGAAGACCAAGAAACACTTGGAGGCGAACTATCGAAAACGAACTGAAGGAGGTGGGGACAACATGGCGGGAGGCGAAACATCTGGCCACCAACAGAGTGAGATGTAAGAACCTGACGGAGGTTACGCTCTGTGGACTAAAAAGATCAGAATAAAAAAGAAAATCTTGTATAATTCTTTCTGTTCTATACTCTATAAACTGTGTTCTCATTTTTCCTAAGTTACTTTGCTTTTGAAAGCCTATATTACTTTTAAAACTGGCAGGGATAAGAAAGGTTCGATTTCAGAGTATTCACCCTCTTTCTATAGACTCTTTCCTCTTTCAAAATCTTTCTATAGACTGAATTGTCTTGTTTATTGTTATTTTGTTGTTCATTTAAAATTAAAAAATTTAGCAGACATAAATTATTTTATTGAAAGTTGGCCTCTGCATCTATTTTTTTTAAAGGAATAAAGTTGAAAGTGAAAAATATCTGAGGAAATATTGGTACTATATGAAAAGACAGAGAATTTATTAACTCGGTCATTTTATTGTTCAGAAAATTAAATGTTTTACTTAAGTGACACGAAGTCCCACTTCTCTTTCTCTGCAAAAGACATCGACAATGATGCTAGACTTTTATACAGAAAACACCAAAATGTAGAAACCCATATAAAATTTTCTAATTAAATGAGATCATCAGAAAAAAAAGACCCAAGTCAAATTTCTATTTCTTAAATTTTTATATACTTTTTGTTTTTATAGCCAGCATGAGGCATTCTCAAAAGAGCGAGGCCCTGTGCGAAGGCACCCCTAAGTGCGGTCCTGATTACATCTTACCACAGCAACATCCCCTTCTTATATGCTCTACCACAACACGATGCTGTCGAAGTGACAATAGGCGATAACACGAAAAAATCTCCATTCGTCCGAATTACTCAGGAACTGACGTTACATTATTACGACGGAAGCTGATTATAAGTCCGTATCGTTGAAAAGCTTCCTATGGCAAAAAACAACCTCCCTCGATACGCTTCAGACGTACTGTTCTTAGTCCCCCAGGTACCAACAGTTGCCTCCGTTGTTGTGATAGTAGACATGCGGTTCAGTGTGTTGTGGCGATGATTTTTAATGTGTTTTTATTTAAATTTTAATTTAAGATTGGGATGTTTTATGTTGGAAATGAAGATGTGACGTGAATTTAATTTAAATGAAGAAGTTTTATTAGGTTTTGATGTGTGAATATATGAACAAGATGTGGTATAAGATCGGGAGGACTTTGATTTTAGTTAGCATCGTTTGTTTTGGGATAGGTAAGTGCACATTTACATTTCTTTATGTTTTTATAATAATAATTAAAATATTGGCTAGAACATATTTTGATATTTTATTAGAAAATGGTTTCAGTATCACATAAATTTTTATTAACACATGAGTTAATCAGCATGTAAATAAAGACAACATTATAAACAAAACTTATTTATTAATTTTATCCAATTTGATTTCTTATACATATCACATGTCAAAACAGAGTTTAAGCCTTAATGTAATTGAGTGTTATTATATTAGCATTTAAATATAACATTTTTTAAACGTTACTTTGATTAATTAATTTATTAATCATCTAAAGGATAAGTTATTTGGACAAAGTTCAAACTTCTTTTCACTGTATGATATTTAAATTTAATTTTTTGTAAAAATTGTAAAAATTATATTTATGTAGAAAATGGTTTTAAAAGACTACTCAAAGCTTTAGATTTTAAAATTAAATTAAAAACCGATAAAAAAACACGCATACAAAATTTATAAGTTAGAAAAATTTGTAAATTACAAAATTTATAAATTACGAAGGTTACAAAATCATAAATTTTGAAAGACAAATATTTGTTGTTGTAACGTTTTGTGCTTTAAACCCGGCATTTTCTGTAATTTATGCACCTGCTTTTCCGGCAATAACATTAAATTTTAGGATTCTATAAATAATAAATTTTTATTGATGTTATAATTTTATAAGCTGGAAAGGATTTTTAGATCATCTCTTTAAAACTACTCCTAATAATGAATTTTTAAAATTACTATGTTATTAAAAAATATGAATAAAAAATATATGTAAGAAAAACAACGAGACATTTTTGCTTAGTTCCAGGCAGCTGAACTGAAGGTTGAAACTGCTAGTCCCTAAGACGAGTTATGCCCTCTTTTCCATAAAATGGACCAATATTTCATTCATGATCTAGCCATTTGATTGCTGCTGAAGATAAATAATTTATTGCATTGAAATTGTGAACCCTTTTTTAACACTTTTTCAATTTCTCTTAAAAATTCAAAATTAATTACATAAAATTTACAGTTTACACAGAAAAGTATAATTTTTTTCTGATGTGTGCGTCTTCCCATTAATATTAAAGTAAAAAAAACGAATTTGTCATGCAAATTAATTTTTTGTTAATAATATTAGCAGCAAGTAACTCTAATGATAAATAGTAATTTAGGAATGCTTTTTGTTAAAAATATCAAACAATTTAAACTGTTTTCTGGTGGTTGAAGGTAGATTTGCTAAGAATTTTTTTTATGACATTTTAATCCAATATTAATGCATGCTCAATATTAATATATAATTTTATACAACACTTATGAAATATACAGATAAAAAGGTCTACCCCCTAGTAGTTTCCAAATTTATTCTATTCGCTTATCGAGACTCAAAACATGAAATTTTTTTATGAAACTCATTCACATTTCAAAATGAATTTATGCAATACATTAATTTTTACAATAAAATTTAAAGAAATATAATATTTGAGGAACTGCTAATGTAAAAATATAATAACTCTTAAATTGTACAATCATTATCTGTAGTATATTTCAGGCAAAATATGATTTTATGCAAATTACTTTATCTTTTATAAAAAGACTTTATTTTACAAACAGAAGATTTTTATCATTGTATTATGTAAGTGTAATAGAGTCTGCGCGAATAAAAACAAAGATTAAATCAAGTAACGCAACCCTACATGGTTGCTTGCTATGTCAATATTTCTGTTGGTCACCCAAATTCTATTTCACGACTATTTGATATTGGGCAGGTGATAAGGTATCGGTGTGTCATCTATGTTTTCTCTGGAAATTAAGGCTCGATGTCCTGTTGGGTTGATTTGTTAGGATTAGTGTTTATAATTATTATTCAAGAAAAAAACTATAAGAAAAAAAGTTATTTTGTATATTTTGGACAATACAGTGCAAACACAAGTATTTTTAAATTAAATTTACCACAACTTATCCTATTAAAAAAAAGAAAAAATATATTTAATGACGTTTATATTTATTTTAAAACTTTAATTCACTTAGGATAATTTCATAATGCTTCTCCTCTTTCAGGTTAAATTTTTAACATGTTTTTTTTAACTATGTTTCTTTAAAAAATGGTCTCAACGGTAACGGTTTAATTATGTTTCTTTTATAGGTTCTTTAGCAATGGTCTTCAAAAATGCGCATGGATATCAACATAAAACAAATGTGTAAAAGTGTATAAAGATTGATATTAATTAGAAATTGTGCTATAGAGTGGTTTAAAAAAAAACCAGAGAAGTCATTTAAACTATAAACCTAACTTTTCATTCATAAAAACAGACAAAGGGAAATCCTTATCAAACCCACACTTAACGTGGAGGCATTCTAGGTAGTAAAGATAAAAAAATCCTTTTTTTAGAGATTTCTTACGTCATGCATTAATTAAATACGTGAGTGTTTTTAGAGATATTACTTTTATCAGCAGGTACTTCCACCTTATCGGTCGTTGCAATATTTTGAATTGTATTGCAGGTATTGAAGTTGGTTGAAAAGAAATGCTCCCTTGGAAAATGAATGGCCACCATTTTCGAATAAAAATAAAAATATAAAAATATTTCGATCTGTATAGCTTGATGCTAAAGAATAGGAAACATTTACGGAACATTAAAGAAATACAATAATTTAATGGGGTGTTATTTACATAACTCCTTTTTCAAATTGCTTTGAAATTTTTCAGATGTTAAAGTAACATTTGAAACTAAAATTTTTACGATTTTAAATACAAATAAAAATTTTGATCCAAACATGCATTAAGTATTTTCACTTATTGTCAAAAATTAATAACATAGTTAAAGTAAAAAGTTTTCTTTTTCATGAAATTTTATGGGGACATTTTGAGTAAAATTAAAGAAAAGGTATGGGCAAATCGTTTTTAAAGATATACTCGAACTTATTTATTGTTCAAGGTATTAGTTATTTGTTATTAAAAGATTAAAATCAAAAATATGGGAGGAAATCTAAAAATAATCAATAACACATTAATTTATGAAATAACCTTATTGACTATACTTTCCTGTTAATTTAAGATTCACTGAAGTTCTTATAGTAAGGATAGACAGACCTAGACATGCGAAAAAAATGTATAAAATATAGGCATCTGATGTCAGATCTTTATAAGAAAAAAAATTAAATCAGTATGTCAGTCATTTATCACTTAGTTATTATTTAGTTTACTTTTTTTTCCATTTTCATTTTGATGCAAAATTTTAAACTCATAGTTTTACGACATTTAATATGATAGAAATTATTTTGTGAACGTCTATATTAATTATATGCTTTTCTTTCACATTTATATAAAAAAAGGTCGAATTTAGCCAACCGTTACCGTGGCGTGATGAAATTTGGAGGCTACTGTTCCTTATTACATACGTTATTAGAGGTACCATTTTATATGATTATGACGACTCTTTTCAAGTCGGGAATAGCTCTTTAACGTAACATGTAAATTTTAAAATTTGTATATAGATACATCAAGAGTTAAATAGCAATATGTTTACAATACAAATGGATTCTTTTAACAAATTGAAACATTCTTAAGAAAAATAAAGTTATGTTTTAAATATTTGAAATTCAATTTTATGTTACAGCAAACTAAAAAAAAATCACTAGTTCGAATCATGTTAAATTTTGACTGGAAAATTTTTGAGGTAATGAAATTTTCTTAGCCGGGATCAACGAAACAATGGAATAATGGTTTATAACGAAAAGTCTGAGTGATGGTCAATAGGTAGAGACAGGTGACAAAGGTGGAAAATATAGAGACAATGAATTTAATGCATGTTTAATGGCATAAATTATTGCAATTTTCTTTTAATTTTTCAATTTATCATATCAAAAATAAATACAATTCAAGCAGTGAAAATGCGAAATTAGGCCATTAAACGTGCATCAAATTGATTTTCTAGATATTTTTGATCCATTTTTTTTGGCAATTATCATTATTAAATTCAAATAAAATGTATTATTTCTTATTTTCTTTGTAATTCATGATATGTTTAATTACTTACACCAGCCTAATCCTTACTACCATAACGTTTTTCAAATCAACCTTTTCTGTGAAAGTTTGTTACTCAAGCACTAAACTTTTGAGACGAACTACACAAGATAGTCAGAGGTATTCCCAATACAGGTTTAGAGATCTATAGAGCTTTAGCTTTTCAAAACATAACCGGGAACAGTGTATGGCATGTTCTTTTTGACCAAACAACTGCGTAATTGTTGATTTAAGAGTAGAAAATTGTTTGATATTTCTGTTATTTATTAAATGTAAAAATAAGATTAATTAGTGGATGTTTGGCAGCTTCTAGTATACATGACCTTCAATGTCCGAGACATAAAATAATCGTTTCCGATACTACCAGTTATATTCTAAAACAGTACACACAATCTATTGCTTCTTAATGGCTAGAAACAGAGCTTTACTTTTCTTATCTCGACCGGGACTTCCCATATACCCAGTGCTATTGTCTTTCCTGTTTAGGTTTTTGCAACTGGTGGTTTGGTTTTGAAAAATGCTTATCAAAGAGCGAGAAGCCTTTGTTCATTGCTTTTGTTAGCTTAAAAACAAACCTAGATTAGCCAAACAAATACATTAGTTTGTATTAATAGTGTTTTCGTTGTTTTTATTACGTTTAATGTACTTTTCTGTTTTGAATTTCAAGCTGAGAATTGGAATGATTACTAATCGAATACGAAATTAAAGTTTAACGTGGTTCACTTGCCTGCGGTATTTGAGTCTAAGCTGTGAAATTGGAAAAGAATAGACAGAGTTATTTTAATATCTTCTTAGTTTATGGTGGAAACTAATTATGGATATATGAAAGCAATAACGCTTTCATTCTTATTTTATGGTGGGATTGTTACGGGTATTTTTGGGGCTCTGTGACGAAAAAATCGTGGACCGCATCATTGAATATTTTGTTCAATAAAACAAATGTAGATATAGACAAGGCAAAAGAAAGTAGTTGAACTAACATACTTATTAATTAAAATAGTGTAGAACCTATTGTGGAGTTCAGATAATAATACACTGTAAAAATTTGGTATAACGTTATTCTAGCTTTATAAAGTAACGTTATACCAAATTTACGGTGTAAAGTAACACATATAAGACATTTACTCAATAAAACTGTTGACAGCAAGTTATGCTTCCAGTTTTATAGAGTAAAGTTACACTATATAAAGTAGGAGTAAACTTCTTATTTGTGTAACCTGTAACGTTACTTCATAAATTTCTATATTCTAAAATTCTATTCATAAATTTTACACATTCTACACATTTTCTCATGACAACAGCCTGAACAAACGTTATTACAAATTTGTTACCATAGGGAGAAGAACTGACCCACACACCCCGTTCTCAGTATAACTTTTATCTGCAAAAAATGTCTCAGCTATCAGGTGTAAATAATTTACCCTCCAGATGTGCTATACTTGTTGCTAAAATTAATAAACACATTTTATAATTGAAATTTAAAGCACAGAATTAACCCTTACACGACACAATATAATATCAATTAAATTCAATGCTCACTTGCGAATATATTTTTAAATACTCCAGTTACTTTTCATATCATCATTGTGCAGAATATGAAGAAAACTAGATTTCAATCGATGTTTTTTTTTGTAAACATCCCAAAAAAAGTTTAACCAAATTTATTACAATAGGTTATAGGGAGGGGGGAAGAGGGAGAGAGAGCTATACAGACATCCCGTTAAAACATAACTGTTATTTGACGGAAAAACACAGCTTTCCAGGTGTAACTCATCTACATTCAATGTTTCATGTTCCTGCCAAAATTGATAAACCTTTCCTTATTTGAGTTTGGAAGTACAATTGACATTAGAGGTACAAAATATAACGTAAATGAAAATGCAATTTCCCATCGTAAATCTACATTAATGATACAGCAGTTCCGATTCAGCTAAGTTATATTGTATCACATTGCATCACTTGCTCACTTGTAAAAAATCAAGTTTTAGTTCTAATTGCTTTGTGACAACAGCCCAAACAATACAACCAACCGGCACAATTTGTGACAATAGGGCGAGAGGGAACCTATACTGACATCCCGTTTATAACGCAATTTTTTATGTACTGAAAACGCACAGGTTTCAGGTGTAACTCATCTAGATGTCAGCGTTCCATTGTTGGGATGAAAGAACAAAAGGAACAGTTTTCTACTTCGTCCGGGAACTCAAAATCGGAAGTTAACATTGGGGGTGGAAGCAATACTGAAAAAACATTGGCCGTTTCCGAAATTAAGAGAGGCCGGACTTGGGACCTTGTTTATAGAGCAATTATCCAGTCGTTTAACTTACCACCAACGCCCAATAGAAGCCATTTAGAACGGTATTTTAGAAGGTTTTTCAAAATTACACCATAGTGAACTTTTAATTTTACTTTCTCGTTGATAAGACAATATTTTTGGAATATTCCCAAGCTTTCATTTGTAGAACTACCAACAATTAACCTTAAAAACATAAAATTTTAAAATACATGTTATGTATTTTCTGTATATTTAAAAAAAAAACCTATTATTGTGACAATGTCTTGATGCAGATGAGTCTCTAGTTAACCATCTAAAAGTTATTTAAAAAAAACACTTCTGACATTATTTTGCAGTATCGTGACTTTTCAGTGAAATTAACAGCTTTGTGTTGTTCAAAATAATAAACAACAAATGAAACTAAAAAACACAATCAATGAAAAAAAAACTGGCATCCATGGTTATTCAAGGCTATAGGCCCTAGGCCAGTTGGGCAGAATAGCTTGCTTTATTTATCGATTAATATTTTGCTCAAATCCTGTAAATACGAAGTGCATATCGAATTGGGTGATTTTATTAAAGAAAAAAAGAATAAATTACGAACAATTGGGTTTTTAAAGAAATTGCGGTCTTTTCATCGTCGCCTTGATTTTCAAATCCCTAGGTGGCACAAGTCTTTCACTTGGCGACATTAGTGGCGCCAAGTAACTATGTTAGAAAAAATACTCTGCTACTGCTTAATGGAGAGTCAGCGCAGTTCGGGGAACATGCACCCTTGTTCTTGCTCACTCGAGATAATACGCTTCACACATCCGAACCGGAACCAGATAAAAAAAACTGACAAGAAAAAACAACCTGATAAATCAAAACACACAAAAAATAATGAATAAAAATATATAAAACATGCACCACATAAAATAAAGATAAGCGAAGTCCACCCTTCTTGCTTTCTGACCACCAGTGCGTAGATCCACAATAAAAAAACATTCAGCTGCACGTTAGATTGAGTCTCGTGCTTGTCCGCCATTGACTGGGTTAAAGATATCATAGCTGTATGTATTTCTTATATTGGGAGTTCGTGAATGAACTAGTGTTGTAATAGTTAAGTTTTTAAGGGAACAGTTACTTGTTATTGATGTTAGTTTTGTTGGATGATAAATTAGATAAGTTTGGTGCTTATTCATGTTTTGAAGAAATAAATTGAAACAATTTAAAAAAAATTTGGTAAAGGATATTTGGTCAATGTAGAAAACTGGAACTATTTTTGCATGCTTAGTTATGTTTTGAAATTAAACTGTAGAAGTTATGTGTTTTTTATGTGAAATTTTTTAAGGATTCTTCGAAGTAAAAAAGACATTTTAATTCTGAAATGTCTTTTAATTAAATTAATCCAAAAAATGTAAATATTTTCTGATGTTTTATTTACACTCCAGAAGACCACCAGAAAGGCAAGTATAAGGCCGACTTTGGAACATTTTTAATCGTAATTTTTTTATATCTATATATTATGTGTTTATTTTTGGCATTTTGAAGCCTTTGTTACACGAGAGCAGAAGAAGAAAAATAATATATAATATTTTTTTATGATATCACTTTTTTTATTTCAAATTATTAAGAATTTGCATGTCACAACTCAAATATCGCATTTGATTTTGATCAGAAATAGTAATTGCTGCAAGAATGTGCCTAAGTTTATAATTTAAGCACATTATTGTACCACTTCACCCACTGTAAAATTTAGTCTAAGGTTACTCCATAAAACTGGTAGCAGCATATGCTACCGCCAGCTTTATAAAGTAACGTTTCACCACAAAATGAGAGGAGGCTTCTAGCTTACTCCTATTTTGAGGTGTAACATTACATCAGTTTTTAAAGTGCGTAAGAGAAACCTTATAATTGAATTATATTTTAAGTAGTTGTTACTTAGACATTGGTAAGTCCACTAGATAACAGTTTTTCTGATTTATTCCTTTCTCATTTGGTTAACTTTATTCCAAGTTGCATTAAAGGTGTCATTAAAAAACATTGTGGGCTACTATTTCCATAAAGCTAGTTTCTATAACTTTTTTGGGTGCAAAGTTACACCAAGTACACCATAATATTTCATTGCGGACTACATAACTGGTGAAAAGTACACGGCCTTCTTTTTTTCCGAATCGCTGAAACGAATCTGGTATTACATTACCCGGGCACGCGATATGTTTGATTGCTAGATTTGCGCCCGACTTAACCCTGGTGCAGTGATTTCTGATTTTGCCATTATGTTTCTGAATTTGCTGGTGTGCCATAACTGCCGCCTGTCACGTTCCGTCACTCGACCGGTTGATCACGTTGTTATGATTTCAAATTGGAGCCGCTTTTTGACAGATTGAAATGGTCACAATGACATGCACGTTCACGGATTTAGGGGGACCGTTTGCTTTGTTGACTACTGCTAGATTTGTGTGTGTTTGCCCGGGTTCAATAGTCTGTTAGCCAGGACAATCAGAAATGTTAAAGGATATTTACATGATTATAACGCTTCGTCTAATCCTCAGAGAGAAAATCGAACGAGTAAAAAACAAACTTGTTTTGACTGCATTCGAGTTAAATTTAAACTTTTAAAAACACTCATATTTTAATTTTTTAGCCTACTTTCCAATTTTTTATATATATATTTTTATTAGAATGGTATGGTATCACATTACCATCTTCCATACTTTTTGTCTGTTTGTTTGTACGTTCGGACGGTCATATGTCTAAAAACTTAACCCCTCGGCGCAACAGCCCATTACGGTGGCAAGGCCTGCCGTGCCCATTTCAGCTTTCGTGACCTAGGTCTCTGGGGTGCTAGGCATATGTCCCGGTAAGGAGGTCAGCCTCACGCGGAACTCCCAGTGTTTAGTTCCCAAGAATGCTTGGTACCCATTTTATCGACCCACTCAAGGGATGAAAGGATGGGTCAACCACGCCCAATCCGTGATTCGATCCCCGGACCTGTGGCGTGGCAATGCGACGCACTACTACTAAGCCACTGGGCCTAGGTCATATGTCTATTTTAGTCATTTGAATAACTGTTGCTACATCAAAAATAGAATGAGGAACTTTGTTTAAAACTAGTATTGAAAGAAAATTCATTTTTGTCATATGAATTAAATATAATTGTTTGAAAAAAAATTATGTGTAACGTTAGATAGTATCTCAATTCCTTGACGGATATGTCAATCTGTATCCTTAGGTGGCTAGTCAGCTGTTCCCTATATTTTCTAAGATAACACAACTTTGAGTCGAATATCAAAACTAAAAGAAATTTCTTTGAACAGCAATGTGACCCTAAAATAGGAATATCACACTTCAAACTTAAAATGTCCTCCAAATTGCATTTTTGACATTCTAACCTATTTGTCTAAGTCGCGTGTGTAGACGTTTTTAGATGAGATGAAAATTGGCCGTACATTTTTAATTAAAGCAATAAGCGAATTTTCATTTTTTCCTAATACTTTATTTTACTCAAATAACGAGATTTGCCATTGTAATTCATAAAGGTTTTTTTGTACTCACGCATCTAATAACGGTAAACCAAGTTACTAATGTAAATCTTTTATTTATTCAAACATATAACATACTGGTGATTCGGAAGGGCAAGAACATTGACGATGCGAAAATAAGCTTTCTGCTTGAGGGCGAATGAGCCCGACTGGCGGCGGGTCTCCAAACTAAAGTGCCTCTGTGTTAATCCATTGGGAAAAATTATTTTCTAAGCTCTCAAAGCCCGCTAAGCTTTCTAAGCTCTGTTCGGCTCGATTGAATATTTTTTGCAAACGGTTATTTTATATGATAAATGTATTTGACTTGACAATGGACTGGAGATGTATTTGACCTGGAGACTCTATAGTCCCACTTTTTGAAATTGGTTCAAATATTTTGTTTAAAATTAATAATTGAAAATAAAAAAGATATTTGAAGAATATTCTTGAAAAATATTTTTTCCCATTGGATTACCACAGAGGTACTTTGGTTTGGAGACCCGCGGTCGATCGGGATCATTCCCTCTAAAGTTTTTCTAAATAAACAAAATATAAGACTACGAAGTACATTATTAAACAATTTATGTAAGACAAGTGAAGTTTAATAAAATTTAAAAACTTAAGGTCATTATTCGGTAAGGAAGGTGTTAATGTTGTTCACAAATGGGTCGTTAATGGGAATTCAAACAAGTAGGTTTGTAACAGAATCTGTCACTTAACCCGCTTCCACACAACAGTTGTGTTAACAGGTAAAAAGGCGTCAAACACAGCATTAATTCTATATTAAACATTTTCATGCCAAATTTGGCTAGTTTCTTTAAAATTTTATTTCGAAAATGCAATAATTATTACCTATCGTTTGCAAAAATTAATCTATATTTTAAAGAATAAATATTTAATATTCCTCGCTTTTAAATAGAATGAAAATATTTCATATCAACATACGAAGAATCTCGTAGTGAAATATATTTGACGTCATTTCAAACTGATCGATGTCGCTAAAATAAATTTATTTTAATTTATTGTCGAAAAGAATTAAAGTTTCTCGAGCGATTGTTGCGAATGGCAATAGTGATACAATTCTAATAAAAATGGCTTCCTATGCTTTTTAAATGAGCATTACATTTTGCAGTTTTTTACATAATTGAAGTTCGTCGAATTCGAATTCTTTTCTGAAATTTTCAATGTATTCTAATTTCAATGCGCTGAATTTTTTGATGTATCACACTTGTCCGTAGCATTTGTAGTTTGGACTATAAAAGTGGGTGACGGACAGACAGACAGACGGACTGAACGATTTTAATACCTTCCACTTTTTACGTTATAAACGTAGTGTGGAAGCTAAAAGTTTTGAGGCGAAAAAATTTAATAATTTTATTGTAGTTTCATTGTGCACCTGCACTACAAACCAAATATTCCGCCCCCGTACCGACAAATAAAGCTGTTGTCCTTTTAAAACAAGCTATTTTGATAAATTGAATTCAACTTAATGATATACACGGTCACGGATTTAATACCACATGCCTTGTTGGTTATTGAATGTGCACTTGGTGAACTCCCGGGTTCAGTACCCTATAAATTAATTGTGTGTTAACAACCAGATGTACTGCAGGATATTTATAAAAGTAAGGGATTGGATGCATGCAGCATGCTGCAAGTACCTGAATAAACGACTAATAGGAATAAATCAGTTTGAAATGCTTAGTACTGGCACAGCTCAGGTATTGACCTGGTTAACTGAATGTAATTTAACAACTAACTTCGTAGTTAGTTCTTTAGGATGGGTCTTAAATGTTTTCTCACATTTTAATACAATACTCTTGGAATATTTTAAAAGTTCAAGAAAATGTATTGATTTTATGTCGATTGCATGCATTTAGAATAGACAAAAAAATTTGAAATAAAATTCCTAAAATTTTTTTTCTTTATTAAAAAGTCTACATACCTATGTAGAGTTTTTGTTAACTTTGCACTTTTTCCTTTTCTAAATTGTTAAATTTCAAGTAACGAAAAGTATACATAAAATTAAAAATTCTTTGTACTATTTTTTAAACACACACACATTTCAAATATCTAGAACTATTTTAAGAAAGTAATAAAAATATTTAAAGGTAAATGTAGCTTTTCAACAAATAGAACAACACAGATAAAACTTTACGACTTAACCTTAAAATACTTCCATTGGAATGTTCCTATTTTCATATTCTTTTTGTTAGGTAGCGTCATAAACCCATAGGCTATATCTAATTTTGCTGAAATGTTTCATGAAAGGAAGCATTTTTAAGTACTTAAAAACTTGACTATTGCTAACTTTAATGTATCGTACGCAAACATACTATTTGGTAAAGTTGTTTATTGGCAGATATTACTAAAACTTTTCTTTTAATTTTATTTTAGCTAAAACTTTCGTTTTAAAGGAACGGAGTAATGTTTTCTCCAGTTTACTATTTACAACTAAACGTGTTCGTTTCAATTTTCCTCTTGACAGTATTTTATGTTAATTTAAAATGTTGACAATGTTACCCAGGAAAAAATTAGGTTCCTTCAAATTATGTTTTTGGAATTTTATTAAACTGTGATAAAATTTCATTGTTTTTTTAAAATTAATGTTAGATTTATCAAATAAGGGAAATCATAAATTAACTAAACATAATATTTATTATAATAAGAAACTTTAGTTTAAGATAATTGATCATTATTATTTTTTTAACTAGCTGAAATAGTGATAATTAACCAATTGTACTATTTGTCTACACTCTGACATCATGATTCCTATAATTTAGTTTATATAACTCTAGTTTACACTTTAACGGATCCCATACTTTTATTGTTTGAAATTGCTAGTTTTTTGTTTAGATTCTAAACAAATTTCATGACTTATTCCAATTCTATCAAACTTTTGATTTGAACGGTAAAATTTATGCATCATCTAGTAGAAAATATAGTCATTTTCTTTAATTTCTTATATATAAAGAACGGGATAGCTTCAATTCCCCCAACATTTCATTTTGGCCTAAAGAGCCGTGAACAACGTTAGGCTATGTCCTCACTACGACATCAAACGCCACAAAGGTAACAAACGCAACACAATTTGGCGACTGCCAAGCGCGCCAAGCAATGCAATAGCATGGTGGTTGACTCTGCCAAGTCGCCAAGTTTTGTTGCCTTTGTGGCATTTGTTGCCTTTGTGGCGTAGTCAGGACATAGCCTTACACTGCAAACACACTAGCATCATTTTTTGTTAGCTTCCCCGTAAATACAGAGTAACCTTTTTTCCATATAATTACAGTAATAACTCGAAGTGAATATTTCGGAATTAAACAGGGTTTTAATTTCAAATAGGTTCGATGTGTACTTTTTTTTATTTGTAAATAACGGTGTATCCAAACATGTGGTTAAACATTTATTTTGTCCAGTAGAAATATGATTTATTTCCCTGCACGCAAAATACTCTGATTACTTTCTGGGAACTTTCATTGCCATTTATATATTTCCCGCTAAGGAATGGTTTACACAGGCTGTGAGCTACAAATTACTGCGTGAAGCATTGTTGTTTGCAACGTATTAAAACTATTGTGAACACAACTGTAGTCTGAAGTGTTGGCTTTGATAGTCGGTGCATTTGATTGCTAATTGGTAAGCTAGATCCTCCTGTACACTTCCACAATATTAAACACAGCTGGGCATTTGCTAAACTAGTATTTGTTTTCGACATTGTGTTTTAAATTTGACCAATAGAACACGATAATTTTAAAATACCATGGATGAAAATAAAATCCCTCAATTTCAATTTAGTAATCGTTCTAAAAATCATCAAAAGTTTTAATCGAAACGGTGGATAGTAGTTACTTTTAATCATTAGTGTTAAAAATTGCTTTTAATATCATAGAATAAACACCCTTACTATTTCAAATCAATTCGTGGAAAAAATGACGTTTTTAACGGGATCGTGTTAAAAAATTACTTTAGCACTACTATTACAACGGATGATTACTTTCCAACGTCAATCTAAAATATACATTTTACATTTTTAATAAAAAAAAAATCGTAATTTTTTCACCTCTTTTAAAAAACCCTACTTTTCCCACTAGTTGCATAAATAACTATTTAGCCCTGCTTTCTACTCGTAAAACTAATTTTTTGCACGTGAGTGCAAACAGGAAAATACATTGTATTTTGCTCGCTTACTCTAAAATGGCCTTCAAACTATTCAAAATAGTACAATGAACAGGCCACACGGTCCCCACCTAATCTCTTCCCGGGTTGATCCATTAGTACACCTGACTTCCCATTCAGTTATTGTTGTGGTTTTCCCTAATTATTGCTAATGCTCCTTTTGCTTAAATAGTCGGGGATTTTCATTGTTCTCGCTGGTTTCCTGGACAAACGACACTGGCTTGTTTAATAGGAGATTTTCATGTTTTTGGCACCTGAATCGATGTTATTCTGTATCTAAGGCCAAACTTTACCAACTCCAATATAAAACTACACTTAAGTTAGAAACTTTATGTGACACTAAATGACTGATTGCTTCCTAATCAGAGCATTCAATAGAATAAAAACAATAATCATAGAAAATGAGAAGCATTTAAAATTATTTTAAAACATAGCTTTAGTTACAATATCATTCTTATCCTCTTTCCTTACAAAAAATATCTGGGGCATTACCAATTACCACGCTGTGGTCCAAAGTAGTTAAAGGTAAAGTAACATGTTCAGTCCTTTAAACCTACAAAATATGACTCATATGAAATACGCAAGACAAAATTTCTATGATACAATTTTATTCTTTCATGCAATGTGCATCCTTCAGATCTTGAGTGGCAACAGAAATGCAAAAAGAAAAAATCTTTCTCGAGCCTCGATTGGTTTATCAATGTCACGTGAAAAAAGAGCAGCAATCGGAGCATTGAACGAAGGAAGTCCAAGAATGAAAGCTGTAACAAAACCCGTCATCCGAAACAAGTCAATAATTGCGGTTCTTTAAATGTGATATTTTTAACGTCCAACTGACCGTTAGTCCAGAATACCATTCAGGATACACCTCCCATTGTCTTTACGCCTCCTTCACACGAGTCCCTATGTCTTAACCAAGAGGCACCTTCAAACACGTAAGAATAAGGGAACGGGCTCAGCCATAATATTGAGTCCGGAAACAGGAAAGGAAGCTGCATGTCCCCCACTCAAAATACACGCCAGAAGAGTACAAAAACACGCGATCCTAACAAAAGGATGGCTTTGCCTCTAAGAAGTGGGCGGTTCAGAGTATTGTTTTGGGAAGAGTTGGGGAAAGCTGTGGTGCGTGAATTATGATCCAGGACCCTTGGTTTTTTATGTTAATATTTTTTGTTTATCTAACATTTATGACGATTTTTTTTTTATTTTGGTAAAATAAGCGGCACATTAGAGCTAAAGAAGGGCTATTGACAACGGAAGAGTTGGAGAAAGTTGTGGTGCGTGAATTATTAGTACTGAATTAGGACCCAGGATCCTTGTTTTTTCATGTTAATGGATTTTTTTTGTTTATAAAACAATTTATTATATAAAATTTTGATTTTGATTAAATAAACAGCATATTAGAGTTATAGAAGGGCTACTGGAAACGGGCCTCGTTATTTTGAAAAATGGTCGGTTGACTACATACCGATGGAAGCGGTGCAGCAACCTATAGACCTACCGACATCGTACTCGGGGTCAGGATATTGGAATATTACTTATTTAACGTGCGCCAGAGTAATCTGAAAGGAGTATTTTTAGTAGGATTTTGACCGCATAATCCGTTTACAGGATTTCAGTCATAAAGACCGCATTCAAGTTCAGGGATCTCCAGTTCTAACGGTCAGCGCCTTGTAAACTGGGCTACTCAAGCCAAAACTCAATTTCCGAACCATTATAGTTTCTCCAAGCAACATAAATTTCATGATATTATTTATACTATTATTTATAAATTTTTATGTAAATTTGTGAAACCTATAGGTTTGAATTGTCTTTATTATTTTAGGCTCCTCAATAGAAATAAAAAGTTTTCATCCTCCGGTACTTGACATAAAAGAAGATTTCATCGATATTCAGGCAAATTCTTCTTTAAAAATAAGTTGTGCAGGTCAATATCCTCTCGCCTGGAAAACACCACAAGATTCAGTAAGTTTCATTCCAAATTCTTTAGTTTACCATTTTTTTTTTCACTCTAGCTCGACGCATTGGAATATTTTAGTAAGAGAAGGTTCCAAAATATACAAAAACAATTGAATTCATAAATGTATTATTGCACTGATGTTAATTGATTTATTCATTCAATGTAATTAGTTAATGAATTTAAAATACGAATTTTACTTTGTTTTATCTGTGTTACTTACAGTTAAACATTTGCACATGTGGGGATACTTTAATTGTAGTTAATAAGATAAACACATTTATTTTTTTATTATATATTTTTTTATAAACTACATTTTAAATTATTTGTAAATTTTATGTTTCAAATTTTTGTATAGATTCTATTACAAAAGTATTAAACAAAATACAACCACTAAACCTTTTTACTTTTTTCTAAAGTATATTTAATTCATTTACAGGAATCACCGTACCACGAGGAAGAGCATAGCGTTGCGATCTCATCATATGAAAATAAAAACGAAACAATAAATAAATACAAGAGTACTCTAATAATTTCTGAAGTCAATTTCTTAGATACCGGTTACTACAAATGCTTCTACGAAGGAGCAAGTTTAGAAAATCCTTTAAATACCGTTCAATCGTACATATTTGTGAATGGTAATTCTTAATGTGTTTTTTAATGTACTTTACAATTTATAGTTAACGTTTTACAAAAATGTTGTATTCTAATTTGTTCAATGATGTTTGTTGACATTCAAGGCTATATGTGAAGAGTTTATGAATATACTGAAATGAATTACAACAGTAAGAAAATAATAACATAGTTAACATTAAAAATTCTTGTTCTGCTACTATAAAAATGAGGAATTTGTATGAATTTCATCTGAATTGTAGAATCATTTAAGTTTCAGCATTTTAGCTTTTAAGAACGGATGGAAATATTTTTAGTTAATTTATTTTTATATTTTGGTTGGTAACTGATGTTGGAGATCGTAACGTAGCATAACTTATATTCTACTAATATTGTTAATAATAATAAACGATCATTAACTTTCCAAACATTCTATTATAAAATTTGTTTGATTTCGTCATTGTTTCAGATCGAGAAAACCTCTTTGTCTCCAAGCCCATCCTGAGAGGGTTCTACCCTCTATGGCAGTACAAACGAAGCATCATTCCATGTCGGCCCACCAGTTCCCGCGCAAACGTCACCCTTTGGAACGTGGACACCGAACCAGAGGAATTAATTCCTCTAGAACCTTTTGTGATGTCTTTCGATCCGAAGATAGGGTTCATAATAGACTACCCCTTGTATGAGATGAGCGGAGATCGAGAGTGCAGGGCAACTTATGATGGAATGGAGGAGGTCATGGATTTGACTCTTCGTTTTTATGGTGAGTTTGGTTTTTCTTTTTTTATCATAGATTGTATAGTAATTTTAACAAAATTATGAGGATAATAACTGCTGGTTTGTGTTGTCCAAGAAGACCTGAGACGGTAAACATTGCTTTCTCATGTTCCGGATGTCTTATTAAATGAAAAATATGCAATTTTTTTAAATTTGTTAGAATTTAATCAATACGAATATAAGATACGATTTGGTTATTAAACATACGTGTTTTGAAGGAAGGAATCAAAAAAGCTTAACTTGAAGCTTTTCAATTAATTTTTAAATATAATGTAATAATTAGAAGAAAACTTGCGATCAGTTTTCAGTATATCTTTTTATGTATAAAAATTGTTTATCAGCAAAAAGCATTGTCGTAAATATTTGTTTCTACTGTACAAAACTTATTCGTCAAGGAAACAAATTCTTAGTAGACTAGTTTTCAAAAGTTTGTTATTTGTAACTGTGTATAACCATTCATAAAGTTAACACCGCAATAACTTAAAAGATTCACTTTCCAAAACTGATTTTCTTATAAGATAGTCAAACTGAATATAAGAAAATAATTAAAGAAATATTTAATAAATGTCTTGTGAGCTGTTAGTAAAAAATGATTATGGTGATTAATATCCTTTGTCAACTAAAGTTGGTGTAATATATTAAGTGTCATGTCCAATATAATATATGTCAGTGTAATATAATAGTTATTAATTTGTAGTGGATACGGATCCCCCACAGCCGTATCTCAATACGTCCGAAGCGAAGCATCCAGTAGTCAACGGTACGTTTACATTGAAATGCAGCGTTGAAGTGGAGTTGGATACGATCATATACGTTGATTGGTTTTACCCAAACAAGAACGTAAGAACTACAGAATTACATTTATTGGCAGAATAATTATTACTGTTTCATATGATATAAAAATAGTTTATATTTATGGTCAAAGTTATTCGTGATACGTAACCTTTTTCCTCTTTTAGTCACTTAATAACTTTTATAGAAGTTTTTCCTTAGATTGTCATATTATTTATATACTTGAAATATTTTTTTAAATTATCGAATTAATCTGTATTTTAATTTTACTATTTTTATTGCGATTAATTTAACATAATATGCCGGATATTAATGAACGATTCCTGATAATTGCATTTTAACGATAAATAGTCTAATTTATAAAAAATAAGGTATATAATGTTATCAATTTAATATGTGTTTAATACATGCAAGTATCTAAACAAGAAATACTTGAATTACTTTTTAGAAATCTGACAACCGAATCAACGAAACAAAGTTACTTGCTTCACGTATAATTAAAAATGGCATTCAATATCAAGAAATCTCTACCAATTTGGTAGTAAAAGATGTCCGAAGCTCTGACAGCGGAATATATGTATGCTCCGTAAAAGACCATTCTAATAAAACGGGGAGGTACAATGTCAGCATTTATGTTCACGGTAAGTTAATAAAATTATTCTTGTAACTTAACCGAGAAGGTGGCTTCATAAAGAATCCCAAACTGAAGTTTCTTTCCCTAACCAATAATTGATAGATATGGTTAAAAGTGCGATTATATTTAAGTATATTTGAAGTATGTCATATTACAGAGATACCCTCTTAACTGGCTTAAATGGACCGAGAGAAAGCCGGTTAAGTGAAAATCTGGTTAACTGGAGAAGTAAAATTAAGGTTTGGATGCATATTTGATCGCACATTTGTATATTATGTAATATCGACCTTATAAATACAATGAAACGTCAGTTTATTTAATGTATTCAATCATTACAAGCTACATCCCATTAGAAAATACGTAAGCTTTTGTTGTTGTTCAAATTGCAAATTTGCCACATAGCTGTTACATACTGCTGTTATGGGAATGCCTAGAAAATGGGAATTTGTCACATAGTTTCGTCTTTTATTTGTATCAGCATCCTATTAATGGTGGATCGATAAAGAAATAAGTTATTTTTAGATAATTTTTTGTATAACAAATTGGGCCGGTTAAAGATGATAAGATAAAGATTCAAATGAGTCTGGTTAAGAGGGAGACTACTTATTGTAAAATACACCGAAAAAATATTGTAAAGACAGCTTAGAAATAAGATTAAGAGTAAAGAAGTAATTGCACAAATAAAGACAGATAATTGGCGGCGTAAAGAACTGTTGGGGTACTATAGTACCCCAAGAGTTCTCCGGATACCCAACTATCTCTTCGGTTATAGGTTAAATAATATCACACAAAAATTATTAAACAATATTACAAATTAGTTATACAAATCCTTAATTAATATAAAATAAAAATTGCCTTATTAAAACTCTTTTTATGGCTTCCTCTACAGAAACCGACCAACCGGCCCACGTAAATTTCACCACCGATGTCACCGGTCCTATCGAGACGCGAGCAGGACAGGACGTCCTTTTCGTCGTCGGCGTCAGCGCCTACCCCAGCATCAGCGACGTCGCTTTCCACTGGGAGAAAGACGGACGTCAGCTTGTAAGCGACGTTCATAGACGTCGCAAGGCGTCCAACGATACGAGGATGCTGGAGATTTTCAGGGTGGATAGATCCGATGCCGGGAGGTATACGCTGTTTGGGGTGACTGAGGGAAGGAATAGCAGCATATCGATTGATTTGTTGGTCAAAGGTAAGGATTAAAGTTTTATTTAGGTGAATGGAACAAAAGGTTGTTTTATTTAGGTGAATGGTACACTGTAAAAAATATTTAGAAAGTTCTAAATTTCTAAAGCCTACGTGTACTGTAATTTACAAGCACATGGCCCTCAGTCGCGATCCAGTTTTAATTCCGGATTGGTAGAAAAAACAACTCTTTCCAAGGTCATGGCTGGTCACGGAGTGGGGATAAGTTGATAAAATACAGCAACTGAGCTGTGAGTTGTGTTTACAGCAGCATCTGCAATTAAATAAAGCAGAAATTAATGTGAATATGCGACAAAAGTCCTGTATTTTTACAGTGTATAACATATATTTGTGTATGATGTAGTTTGTTAGTTTCAGATGGTGTTTGTAATAAAAAAATATTGTTTCGCAATGAAACGATACCTAAATTCTTTTTAAAGAGAGATTTTGGACAAAAGATAGACCCAATTTGGTAAATCGATGGAAAATTAACAGCATACTATTTTTTCATATGCATCACATGATGCTTTATTACTGATAAAAGCACACTATATTAAAATACCTACTTGTTTTGAATCTTTTAGACGAACCCTTGGTATTCGTGAGGCACGATCAATTGGTGTACATGCATGGTAAAGACTACTCCCTGGACTGTGTAGCAGATGGCTATCCGGACCCCGCAGTCCGGTGGAGATGGAAGACATGCCCGGACCTGAGAGACATGTGGTCATGTGATCCGGAAGACCCAGGCGGGTGGAGGGACGTGGATGATGTTAAATCTTCTAATTCCGAGAACTTGACCTTCGAATACTCGACCGAACCCACTTTCTCGTTTATGTCGTCCATGCATCTGGTTGCGAACCGGCCCGGGTTCTACAAGTGCATCGCGAGTAATGATGTAGGAGTGAGGCAGAAAATAGTCCCTTTTGTGGTGACAGGTAATTAGTATTTTTAAAGATAAATTAGTTAAATTGTAATGCGTAGTAAATTTGTAGTTAAAATGGAATTTGTATGTAAGTACAAATAAGTGGACCTATGAATGCTATAAGGGAGACGACATCGCTCTCAAGCCAGAAAAAAAGGCCATTTTAAGGATATTTTTAAATAAGGAAATTTTGTCAGTTTAACTCCAGTTTCTGGATTTCGAGCTTTTTTTAGCAAGCTTTAGAAATTTTTCCTTAATGGAAACATGATTTCCTATGAAAGGGAACTTGCCAGAACTCCAGAACTTGCTATTCAAGCAGCCCTTTAGTTGTAAATATTCATCTATGTTGAATGTATGTGCCTTAAGAACTCAAAATCTCAATTGCTATATAAATTTGCTTTGATCTTCAAAATTGCTTAAATTTCTAATTTCATTACAGATGCAATCGATGGATTTGAGATTTCGTTGTCTCAATCAAATCCTGTTGAGGAAGATTATGTGGAAATAACTTGCAAAGTAAATACCTACAACTTCACTAGCATTGAATGGACGTGGAGACCAAAACATTCAAATGTCTTACCACTACAAAATACTTCAGGTAAATAATATCTGTTCAGGAAAATAAAATAATATTTTACCAAATATTTTTAAATAGTTACAGATGTAAAAATTTCGTTTTATTAACAAAATGTAGTGGAAAAAATTGTAGAATGCAAAAAATAAACTTTATTATTAACTTTATGAAAAGTTGTGTGTGAAGATTTATTTTCTTTTATAAAAACGCCATTTTGTTTAATCCAAAGTGTAATTTTTTTCAGATGTAAAAATTATCAGCAGTAGTTCTGTATATTCTCACATGTCTACAGTAACCTTCAGAAAAATTTGTTTAAAACAAAGTGGAGATTATGAATGTAGGGCCTTTAGTCCGAAGAATAATAACACGGAGGTTAAACTAGTCAGCATAGATGTCAGAGGTAAGAAATTTTAATTTTTTTTTTTTTCAAATACTATTTCGATTTGTGTCTCATTACTTAGCAAATAAAAAAATTGTAGACATTTTTAATGTGTAAGGGAATGACAAAAACTAATCTCAATTAATGCCCTATAAATATTCTGTCATACCACAACTTTCTCAAGCTCTACTAAAAAATAATTTTTTTCCTTATAGCTTTTTTAACTTTTGGCAAAAATTGTTATCAAAACTTTTCCAGCAAAAAAAACTTGCCCCAACTTATAATGAATTTTATTTTCTTATATTACGGCAGAATTGCAGACAAACTTTAAAATCTGTATTTATTAAGTGGGTTTATTGAAGAGGTTTTTTTCCTTCCTAGTCTGGTTTTCGATTTCTGTACAACTTGATTTTCCTTGTATGTATTTCAAACACAGAGAAACTAACTTAATAATTTATGTTAAATAGAATGTTTAAAAACGAAGTATTTGTTGATTTGGCGTATATAAGATCTTAGCACTTTTGGGGGAGGACGATTACCAATATTTATTACCAATATACTTCTGATTCCCACGTATCAAGTTCTGATGCTCTTTCCTTCAGAAATCAAGAAACCAGTTCTCAACAGCACAAACATGGCGGGTGGTACCTTCCAGCCCATCCCTGGTACAAGACACGATTTCTACTGTAAGACTGAGGGAGTCCCGATTCCTCATGTAACATGGTTAAAAGACGGACAGGATCTCAGTCTTACAAACATGTCCGGAGTCGAGATCAAGAACAGGAACCAGACATTGGTGATCAGGAGAGTGTTGGAGAAAGATGAGGGTTTTTACCAGTGTGTGGTGTCCAACAGAGGAGGAATCATATTCGGGAATGCTACTTTGGATGTCATACCAGGTATGTGTAACCTATGGATGTATTTAAATTTAACCCTCTGAGGCACATTGACTGAAGTGTAAATTTATTTACACTGCATGTTATTAAAGTTTAAATTTTTAACTAAATATCCAATTTATTTAAACGTTTAAAATTATATTGTGTATATGTGTTATACCTTTATAATTATAATTATATAGGTACACCTAAATAACGTTTATAATTATAACCTTTATAATTATAAAGGTACGCATTAGGTTGTAATTATAACCTTTATAATTATAAAGGTACACATATACACAATATAATTTTATAACTATAATTAACCCCTACATACTTCAAATTTTAAAATTTAGAAAAATTATAAAATTTATGATTAAAAAAAATTGTGTATTCTTGGAAAAAAACAATCAAGTGACGGGTTTAAACGCCTGTATCCTTCAAAGAGTTCCATACACAGACTTTTCATCACCGATATCTGATGAAATATGATAACAAGCGTGTAACAAAATTTAAGTTTACTGAATACAAAATAATTGTGTTTAGTAAAATAGTTTGAAACGGTTGTATTAGCGTTACACGAGATATAAACATCGACTTGTTTAGACGAAGCATGTAATTTTAAACCACAGTCAATCTCATAGCGATATTGTACGCAGTGTCACGATTTATTTAACAATGACGGACTTAAAGATATACAGAGAAAATGTAAAGATAACCGAATATGAAAGGATGATACGGATGGACGGACATCTCCAGCAATTCCTACTTTTCCAGTAAATTTTTTTTTTCCAATTATAAAAAAGAAAAGTAAGTTAAAAAGCTATAATTATTAACTCTCTTTTGCTAACGAGTAGGTATGGAAATTTGAACAAATGATATATATATATGTATGTATGTATGTATGTATGTATGTATGTATGTATGTATGTATGTATGTATGTATGTATGTATGTATGTATGTATGTATGTATGTATGTATGCATGCATGCATGCATGCATGCATGCATGCATGCATGTATGTATGTATGTATGTATGTATGTATGTATGTATGTATGTATATTTAAAATTATTTTGTCTTTGACCACTTAAAGTAATAACCCTCGAAAATTTGCTCTATGAACTATTGAATAGATTGAAATTCACATTTGAAAATTTTAGGGTTTTAATTCTACATAAACAATTTCGCAAATTTATTTCTTCGTACTTATTCCACAATTCATTTCCATGATTTATTTCCTTTATAGATTCAAGAGAAGTCATTGGATTAACACATGGAGAAACGTCCGCCATAGTAATTGTTGGGATTTCACTCATCGCCTTATTACTGCTCATCTCTTGTCTAATGAAGCGAATTTTAAAAGAAAAAGTAATTAAACTTTTTATTTAAAATTTCAAATAGATTCTGTTTATGAAATTTGTAGAACTAATTTTTGAGATCGAAATTTATTGACATTGTCTTTTTGCAGAGGGAACGAAAAGAATTGAATATTATCAGTCACAACTTTTTTAAGGAAGGTTACACGGACTTTTTCAACCCAAATTTGCCATTAAATAGCCAAATAGAAGTTTTGCCATACAGAAATTGTTATGAATTTCCTAAAGAAAGACTAAAATTTGGTAAGTATCATTGATTATATATTTTAAAAGATAAAGTACGGCTAAGATATGATTTAAAAGAGGAATGTATGCATGCAAGATATTTGAAACTATTGGGAAATGCAATAACTTTTGCCCATGCTTTTTAATCTAATAGCATTAAATACACTCTTTAAAAATGTGCTTGTCTTTTTCAATTAGGGCAACTCTGAATGACCCAATACAAAACAAAATATTCAAGAAGACAATCAGTACTAGGGTTTTATGCTTGATCTAAAAGTATTGGGCCTTATACATTAAAATACTTATTTGTAAAAAAGGAATTTCAAACGCTTTAATCTAATCATAGTTAAACAAGTGCTTTTTTTTCTAATGAAGCTGCAAGATCTATAAGTGGTAATACTTAAAACCTTGGTATTTAAAAATTAATTCCAGTTACTTATGGTTAGAATTTAATTAATAAAGTATGGTTATCCACTGAAACGATGTTACCAGTTGCTAAATCCTTATGCTTTTTACATTAATGTGGGTTTTATTTCATAGCTATTAACGCATTCGAGTCCTAGTTGCAATATCTGTACAACCTGTTTTTCCTTTCATATAGTATAAGTGCAGAGAAACAAACGTTGTGATGAGCGTTTCTGTTCTTTCTATGCAGGGATTGGAGTAACGCGTTACTTGTAACGCCGTTACTTGTAACGCCGTTACTTGTAACAGTTACTTTTTTGGGGTAACGCCGTGTAACGCCGTTACATTTTTCAGAAAGTAACTGTAACTTAGTTACTTTTAGCGGTAACGAAGTAACGAAAACTGTCGTTACTTTTCCGTTACTTTACGAAGGCTGTCTGATGCCAATTTTGAAAGTCCACTCCTAATAATGAAACATTTCGCATTCCCGAAATATTCCCCATTTCGCATCCCCGTCTTGGGAGGGTAAAAGTAAAAAATATAATAGAATTGTCCACTTTGGCTGCTAAAGGCGTGACGGCGGCTTTCAGACAGAATTGTAACAGTACGAATGTTTTTCCTTGTCTGTTTACCTTTCTAAGTATCACATTATAAGCCCCGCACAATTACAGGCATCTACAGAAAAGAAGGGTTTTCAAATAAATCACGCCAACTGCCCAAGCAGGTTGGATCCCTCAGTCCAAACCGTTTTGTGTCTCCCTTCCTGAATGGGGTGAGGGGTGGGGAGGGAGGAGACAGAGATCTCACATTCATTCTTGAGATACCCCTATTTCTGTCAGTACCTACCCAAGTGTTTACAGATGGACTCGTATCAGGGTAAAGGATTAAAAAAAAATGTTTATTAATTATAATTTCAGTGTTTTGTTTGAGCTTATATTTCGTTTATCGTGGTTCTCTTTGAAAAATGGTAAGATGGCTAAATTTCAATTTTTCTTATAACTTGAAATTTCGAAAAGTAACTGTGATTCGTTACTTTTTTTAAAAGTAACTGTAACGCGTTACTTTTCATATGAAGTAACTGTAACAGAGTTACTTTTTTAATTAAGTAACTGTACCAGAGTTACTTTTTAAAAGTAACTTTCCAATCCCTGGTTCATTGTCTAATCGAGATGATGCAAAACTAGTATTGAACACCTAAAGAGTCATTTGATAATTTTTAATGATGTTTTTTTTTCAAGTTTACTTAAAAGGAAACTTATTTATTTATAATAGGTAAGATTTTAGGACAAGGAGCTTTTGGAAGAGTGGTTAAAGCAGAAGCAATTGGATTGGTTGATGGAGAAGCATCTACAACTGTAGCCGTAAAAATGCTGAAAGGTAATTTGACATTTTTAGTTTCATTATTTTTAAGAAATGAAGACTAGCCAGATATTTTGATCTCAATTTACTGTTGTATTTTAAAAGTTCTAAAAATGTTACTTAGTATAGTTTGCAAACACTAACCTATTTTTAGCTTTATATGTGTATTAAATAACGTTTTTAGTATACCTAAAAATTTCTTACATTTAAAAATTTTCAGAGGCTTCTGATGTAGACCAAAAAAAAGCTTTGATTGCTGAGCTGAAAATATTAATTCATGTCGGCAAGCATCTCAACATTGTGAATTTACTTGGAGCAGTGACTACAAATTTGAGAAAGGGTAAGGAAAGATAATCTGTCTATTTAAAGCGAATTTGTGCAAAAAAAAGCGAATTATGTGAAAAAAAAGTTCAAATTTTATTCCATCTATTTAGGAATATGTGTGTAATGACGGGTATGCGTATTTTAAAAATTTCGAGCTTGCGAAACGTTTTGGTGAAATATAAAAAAAAAATACTATTATAAACTGTACGTTGTGGTTAAAAATTGTGTTTGGGAAACACAATAATATCCATCAAGAATTATTGTTAAGTCGTTAATCTTACTTAACGAAATCTAACTTTTAGGTGAGCTTTATGTAATTGTGGAATACTGCTGTTATGGGAATCTCCGGCACTTTCTTCTGAAGCACAAGGAGTTCTTCATTGACCAGTTGGATCACCAGACAGGGCAACTGGATCTACAGATATCTCAGTTACCGGGCTCTCCAGTTGAAAGACAATATTCGTTGAAAGAAAATATGGTCAATTACTCTGATATACTCGGGAGGGGCTTTGACAACCCGACATACAGGTAAAAAAAAGATAGATGAGATGGATATACGAAATATGATTTTAATGTATTAGTAAAACTTAACGATTAAAGTTATTAATAAGAATTATTTAAAAAAGTAAATTGGTGTTAAAATAGACTAATATTGTTGGTTGTTTTGAACATACGTAGCAGCAGATCACAGACGTCAGAGTGTTTAGTAATTTGAACTTATGCTAAATGGTGAGAATTTTTTTTGTACAGAATATGGTTAATAAATAAATCATTTGAAGTTTAGTATGATCCTAGTGACCCTAACAATTTTTTTCACAAATCGTTGGAGACAACTGCGGTTCCTAAGAAAAGATAATAAAAATTGAATTTATGTCTGTTTTCATTCCTTTGCTTATTTCAGGCTAAATCACATTATTAAATCACAAAATTCTGAATTGTTTAACATTTCCTACAAATCAACTATCAATCATTTTTTTCAGAGGCCAGGTACTAAATTACGCCGACCTGGCTCACCAAGTTAGCACCGATTCTGGCACAGAGTCTTCTGTCATCAGTGGTTCTCCGACAGGCAATGCAAACGAGCGGTATCTCAGAAACTCGGTCCCAGCATCTTATGCTGGAGGATCAGAAGCTTGGCATAAGGAAGCGACCAGGAATGTCTTCATCACGACCTGCGATCTGCTGTGCTTCGCCTTCCAATGTGCCAGGGGAATGGAGTATCTGTCGTCCAGGAAGGTGGGTCATGATAGATCTCGGTTTCCATACTGGAGTCATCTCTTTGTGTTAATCCACGGCCTACTCAACTACTAAAGCCGAAGAAGCTTTCCCAAACAAGCTCGGGGACGGAAATTTTGACGTCATAGTTCCGAGTGACGTTGTTCCGAAGATGAAGACAACCTGTCTCGAAACCTGTTCGGAACCACTCGTTCACGGCTGACCACAATTTTAAGGTTCCGAATGCGTCCGAACTGGTTTCTCGATCTTCGGCACTGGGAACAGTGACGTCAAAATTTCCGTCTAAGCTCATGTTTGGGAGAGCTTCTCTGGCCTTTGTTATTGAAGTTGGCCGTGGTTAATCCAATGGGGAAAACAATTTCAAAATCTAAACACTCCTGCTGCATTGAATGTTTTCACAGTCGGTATTTTTGATATGACAAATATAGCTGACTTAAACAACCCTACAATACCAAAGTTGAAATTGGTGGAAATGTGTTTTGGAATTCCAATGTATAATTTTACAACAAAATATTCGAACCAATTTCAAAAAGGAGTATTATAGAACCATATAAAAAAGAAATTAAAAACTTGTAAAAATATTCAATACATACCGAGTAATTTGGCTTAGAAAGTTATTTTTTCCATTGAATTAACACAGACTTCGTTTCTCTGCGAAAGTATTGCTTTGCCACATAATAATTTTTTCACTTGTGTGGTATGAAAATCGTCATATCAGCAAAATAAAAATTTTGTTAAAGTAGAATAAGCATCAGCACAGTCAAGTGACGAGCTGACACCTTTGTAAGCACCTACAACAACTTTTAAAGAAGACATCGTGCGCAGTGCTGGGCATATTTAACGTGCACTCCCTCAACATGGGGTATTATTCGTAGAACATTTTGGCCACACCGACCGTTTATAGGTCAGCAGTTATTTTTACCATGTCCAAGCCCGAATCTGGGACCTTTCGCATGCAGGCAAACGCCTTACCGTAAGAGCTGCTTAGCTCGAGAACTTCGAAAAATTGCCTGTTTGTGAATTTGTGATAGGAACCGAACGGTTTATGCATTCAGACCGAACTTTTTAGTACATTTTTAGGAATATTTTTTTTTATAATTCACTTGAATGCTAGTAAAACAAAATATTAAAATTGTATGTATTTCTTTTTAAAGTTCATTCACCGAGATCTTGCAGCAAGAAACGTTCTTCTGGCCGAAGATAACGTAGTGAAAATATGTGACTTTGGTCTGGCAAAAGACATCTACAAATATTCAAACTATAAGAATACAAAAGGAGTAAGTGAATTTTAACCCTTTTGGACATAATTTCAATTATTTTCTAATATCAGATATTTTGCAAAATTATTTTCAAACAATATAAAAATTATGTATTAAGTTGATTTTAATTGAAGCTGGACTGGGCATAAATTATTTTAGATACGTTTAAAAATAAGTACAATTATGATGAAAACTCACTAAAAGGTCTTGGTAGAAATTCTTTTAGATAAGTTTAAAATAAATAAGTAAAATTATGATGAAAACTCACTCAATTTCTTAATCTCTTTGATAGTAAAAAATGTTAATACATGAAAAATATAGATTTCTGGATTGTCTTTTACAATCAAATATGTAATTTAATTTCAGGGCTTACTTCCTGTCAAATGGATGGCTATTGAATCAATACGAGATAGGGTCTTCACTACGAAAAGCGATGTGTAAGTAGAATATTTCAAAAACATTTATAACTAAACCAGTATTACAATTAATAAATTCGTTATTTTTTTATCAAGTTTAGATTGTAACTTTTTTTTAAATTAACAGTTGGTCTTTCGGAGTACTGCTATGGGAGCTTTTTACTCTTGGGAGCAATCCATATCCAGGAGTTGAAATAAATGAAGAATTTTTTAAGAAACTTAAGAATGGATACAGGATGGAAAAACCCGAACTGGCACCAGATCAAATGTAAATATTATGAACTTTTGATATTTAATTTAAAAAAGAAAAAACGACGGCTTTTGAATAAAATCCACTCCGTTTATGGTATTTAAGTAAAAAAGTAAAACAAATTCTAAATCACCAATGCAGCAAAATAAAAATTGCTAAGAGTATTGGTTAAAATTATCGAATTAATATAACACAGAGATATATGTACTTTTTTTTGTATGGTCTATACTACAATAACATAGATATTTTTATAATCATATTTATGTAGAAATCAACCGATGAGAAATTGTTGGTTATATAATCCTTCCAAACGCTCAGAATTTAGTCGTCTTATTAATTATTATATCAATAATAGTTAATAAATAAATATTAAATTACCAATGCAGCAAAAAAAACCTTGCTAAAAGCATTGGTCAAATATACCACAGATATTTATAATATTTTTTGTATGGTCTATATACAACAATAACATAAACATTTTTCCATTCACATATATTTAGAGATCAAATGATGAGAAATTGTTGGCTACATAATCCTTCTGAGAGGCCAGATTTCAGTCGTCTTGCAGAAACGATTGGAAGCCTATTGGAATCCAGTGTCAGGAAGGTAAACAATTTAAAAATGGTTTCATTATTGTACATTATAAATTTACTTATATATAATATTGCACTTATTTAACTAAAAAAACTTATTATATTTAGTTTTTTATTGTCTGATTGCATCAATTACTTAAAAATATAACACGCTTGTCAATTATCTGGAATTCACAAGTTTTGGTCTTCAAGCTTAAGTTTCCATTTATTATCAGATTTTACTTTTTAAATTTTGTCTTGATTAGATACAAACAATGCCTTTCCGCATTCTAAAATTCCATTTAAAGGAGGATAGAAAACCGAAACTATTATCACTAAGAGGATAAATAGAAATTAAACAAACCAACACTATATACAGATATTAAACTTAATGTGGTTATTATACTACATTCATTTGCTTCTATGATTTTTGGGGGCATAATTGTGAGAATTTTTTATGATTCAAGATATATTCTATAAATAAGAAAAGTATAACTTATGATTTTCTCTTCCTCCAGTACTACGTAGAACTCAACACACCCTACCAGATGATGAATGATGAACTATTTTCAAACAACAACGACTACTTGAAAATGACTGGGGATACCAAGGAGGAATACACCAACATGGTCAACTCTCTGGACCATCAGCCTCCGCAGAACCTTTACGACAACGTTCGATCTTCGCATGTGCCACAAACCGAAGCTGTACCAATGGTACAACTAGGAAACCATGTGCCAGAAACTCGTCCGAAAATGAAGTATTCTTCGGAGGCATCTTATGAAGAAGATAGTCAGAATGAGACCAACATTACTTACCTGAATGTGGCTAGTTCTCCGGAGAGTGATGCCTATGACTCTGTGTTTCTGGAGAAGAAGGTGGCGGATAATGTTCGATGCCAAAATGGTGATTCTACTTCTGTTCCTTTGTTAATACACAGCTTGCATGTGAATGGTGATACATTGCATAATTAATAATGATACTTTGCACAATTAATGGTGATACTTTGCACGATTAATGGTGGTACTTTGCATGATTAATGAATAATGGTGATACTTTGCATGACTAATGGTGATGGTGCATGAAATTTGATTTTAATATTATGTTTCTTTCGACCTTTGTTAATTCATAAATCACATTCAAGGAAAAATAGTTTGCATGTTATATGGTGATGGTTTAAGTTAATAAGTATTCAATATTTTTGTCTTTATTGTACAAATTGCAAACTCATATGCAGAGACAGACACTAACTTAATTTTTAATACAGTAGCATTTTCTGAATGTATGATTACATAAACTCAATGACTAGCTATAAACATTGGTTTACAATATATTTGTCAATTTAAAAATGGTATTTCGAATAATTACAAACAGAAAATGTTTCTCTTGGATTTGGTTGAATTAACGTCATACTATATAGCTTTACGAGGTCTATTTGCAACAGGCCTCATATTTTGAAAATCATGGTCAAGTGACCAGGCCAACATCTTTTTGACTAATGCAATTTTTACTTATAAGTCAAGGCAGTGTTTTTACTGCTAGAAAAATTAAAATCGTTTTAATAAAGGTATTCAGAGAAAAGTTATTACTGATCAAAGCATGGGCCATAGTTACCTCATTCGAAAGTACTTTAAATTCAGAAATATTGCATGCATTAGAAGGTGAAATAGTTTCTGAATATTAACTTGCATGTGTGGTGGTGGAGTTTTTGCACAAAATGCATGACACAAAGCAAATTAATTCATAAATCATAATGTGTAAATCATAATTTTTTATGTTTTTATTATGAACAGGGTGTTTATCAGCAAAGCCACAAGATATGAGTACAAGATGCTGACAGCTAAACCGAGAATATAAAATTAATTTGGTGCACATTTGAAAAGTTAAGTTTGCTCAACTTAGCGCACAAAGCCTATATAAATATCATTATTTGTAATGTCAGCCATTTAAAACAAGAGGCATAGTATTATTTTTTAAAGTAATTGTACTGTATTGGCAGACATCAAGTGCACAATCAGAAATGCGAATGGAATAAGCAATGTACAAATATTTCTAGTCATATATGTTTAGAATATTATACCATATATTGTTATGTAGTACACATAAACATATTGCAGTGGCTTGAAGAAGAAAGTCCCTTTATTATTTGTTGGCAGGTAAGAAATGCTTTGTTAAACCATAAATATGTTTGTAACAGGTACTCTTGCAAACCTACAGAATTGCATCCACATGTTATGACCTTGGCATGTTAGGCCCAGAGTGATATTGTTACAGAATAAACAGACTGCTAAAGTTCTGGCCCTTTTGAAGCAAGGTCAATCATCAAGTAAAATCAAAAATATTAATATAAATGTTGTCAAAAAATTATACAAAATTGTGATGTGTGAAACAAAATGTATAGGTTTACAGCCAATGTCCGGGACCCACAAAATAATGTGTTCATGGCTTTTTAGGTTTAGCGATGATCAGGGAAAGTCATAAGCAAATTCCACTAATATTCAACAACTATTTTATATTTGTGATTGAATAATCATAAGTTATGTCATAAGTTATATATGTTTTGTTAACCCGGTTATTTTGATGCAGATACAATGCCTTGATTATTGCACCATGTTGCAATGCAAGTACTGCACACAATATAAACTCTAGCTTGACTTTATCAATATGGGTTCACTTGAGATTGTTATTGTCGCACGAGGGCTATTGGTGGATTATCAGTATGTTAGAACCACAGGCTCCATTTAATATGCACCAGTGCCTTTCGCACCATTTACAGTAAATATCCAGTCAAACATGGTATTTTTGAATTACATAAATACCAACTAGATTAACATAGTCATAAATTCTGATTATGGTGAAATTTCAATATGTTTCACTGCCTGTTTTGGGAGTATTTAACTGGAAAAAACTAGATTAAAACTATTTTTATTGGATTAAGCCAATAAATTAGAATTATATATTTTTCTTTATCAGCATAACATAAGAAAATAAAACCTCAAGCATTTTACAGGATTATGAATGCTAAGTATTTTCCCAAACGGAGGGAAGATTTGTTTTTATTTTTACCTATATTTTCAGCACACATAATGTAAATACTAAACCTCATATCATACATGTTAAATGTCCTCATAACAAAATCCTTCATTAAAAGGTATTTTTATTTAGGTTAAAACAATTTTAGCATTTTATTGTTGCATTAATTAATTTCTTAAAAACTACAAGAAATTGATTTCAATTAAAGATTTGTAAATAATGTTATAAGCCAAATGTTTGTGTAAACCTTTATAGTAATTTTTAAAGACTAAACAATTATGTAGTGGTATTTAAAAATCAAAAAGGAACTATTCATTTGTTGAAAGTCCTTTAGCCATATGTATTATAGATATGTGTTTATTTTATAAATATATAGAATATTTTATGTATTAATATTCATGTATAACATCATGTGATTGAAATATTTAAAAAAACAGAAATAAACTTTATATGTTTTATTACTTAACTGCTATCACTTTTTTATTACTACTGCATCACATCTATCCTAACAATAATCTTTTTGAATAAAGAATCGATTGAATAAATTTAACATCTAACCTTGTTTAAAATATTAGTAGTAGTATAGCAAGATTGAATCTCACAAGCATTTAAAATGGCATACAAATTTTAAAGGATATATACTTAAAAATATAAGTTTATTTCAAGGAATATTGGAGATACAAAAGGTTTCAAAAATGAGCCACAAGTATAGAAACAATTACAGTAGTTCTTGAACGAAAAAAAGAACGAAAATACATTGCAGTTTCTCAAATACAAATATTTTTTTAAATAACTGAAAACAAATTAGATAGGGCACAAAAGTTATTTTAATTCAAAAATAAAAAAGTTAAACAGTACTCAGTTTTTAAAGAATACTGTAAAAAGCACATAAATACATTTTTTGTTTTTTGAACATAAAAATAAAAATATTGCATGGTTACAAGATTTGGTACTAAATTGGCTCACAATTAAAAGTTTTCTCTCTTAAGCACACATTTATTTCTTGATTTTTATGTAACAATGTATTTTAGTCAAACAGGACTAGTTTGTTAAATGACTTAAAATGAAGTAGATTAGGAACTCAAAATGGAGATCAAAACATTAAACTCTATAGGATTCCTCATAAAAAGCAGTTAACATTTAAATAAATACTTTGATATATAATAAAATATAATTTATGATATAGTAATTGTGGACAATTGAGTATAAATAGCACCATTTAACATCAAGCAGCATTAAAATCGACATGACATGCATAACATTATTATTAGGTACAATTATGTAGGCATTTTATAAATATTCTTTAATTAATATAAAGATTTCTTTTCACAGTTTCATATTAATTCATTTTCAAAACATTTGATCTAACACAAACAAAAATATGTATGATAAATATATTTTTATATACTTACAAAGATTTTTTCTTTACATTTAAATAGGACACAAGCTACATAAAATAGCAAGATTTAAACCCAAATAATCTTTACAAAAAAACTAAGCATTAAAGGTTTGATGTTTGAAATGTAAAACAAAAAAAAATTCCTCAAATACAAACTTAAATGTGATTAATTCTGAATACCTTATCCCAAACTTGAAATAATTTTCTGTCATATATAGATAATTTTTGAAACTTCAAGTATCTAATAAAAAAAAGATAGACTGCATTTCAAATGAACAATTATAAACAACAAAATCTAATGAAATTCTACAGTTAGTATTAGGTAAAGTTTTTTTAAAAATAATTTCTAAGCAAATTTTCCACATTCAAATAATATAATTAAAAATTCATTTAATTTTTTTTCAGTAACAAAATGAAAATGCATAAGAAAAAGAAGATCTTACAAATCATAAAGAATTTAAAGACAATTTCTAAATCATTAGAAAATATAGGTAAATATCAAAAACAACAACACAAACACAATTTCCACATACAAAAATTAAGAAAACTAAAGATTACTTCCAAACTCTTCAACTTGCCTTCAGATTTACTCTCCATCTAACTGAATAAGCTTATTATGGATTCTCATCAAACCTTTAAAGTACTTGACTGTTTTAACCCTTAACTCCAGAGTAGCGTCTTCATCGCAGATAAAGAGAGCTTTGGGGTGCATTTGGAAGGCAGATACCGTCCACATGTGGCTTACTCCTTCTTCAATGGCTTTGGTGAGAGCCAGAGCTTTGTGAGAGCCAGTTATAAGTATCATAACCTGGAAACAATAGTGCATGATCTATAAATACAGTAGACACCCTCTAAAGTGGCTTAAATGAAACCAAATGTAGGCTGGTTAAGCTAAAATCGGGTTAAGCAGGAGAATTGAAAGAACTAAAGGTTTGAATGTAGTTTTGAGTGTAACTATTTTCACTCATATGATATTTGCCTTATAAATAAAAACACAATTAGAATAATATGTCAGTTTATTCAATGTATTAAAGAATTACAACTTACATACCATAAAAGAAAACATTAACCTTTCTCGGTGAAGCCTAGAAGTTTGGTAACTTACTGCCTATAGTTACGCTATTTTTTTTTATCAGCGTGACATTGATCAATAATGAAACAAGTGTTTTTTTTAGCTTTTCCTTGAAGGATCACAAAATTCAGTCTGTTAAAGCAGAGATTAGATGTAATGGAGCCCGTAAAGCAGGGGCTATTGTACAAGTATTTTTTATGTATTTTTATTAAGGGTTTTAAGTTGACATATGATTTTTAAATATAAAAGAGAGATTAAGATTAATATTTTGAAAGAGTTTATAACAGGGTTTCAAAAATGCTTTAGGAAAAAAATCCAATACTTTTTAGGATAAATTAAAATTTTCTTGCATAAAAAAATAATAAACTACACATTTCACAAAGTGAAATTATGTTTAGTATAATATGTCATTAATTTAAAAATGATTTATTTATGCAATTCCTTTAAAACCCACTGGAAAATTTGCAAGTTCATAAAAAAAGGATTTAAAGCATTAAGTTTCAATTAGAGCATTTTGGAAAGAAAAAAAATTGTGGTAGTTTGATATTTTCAAATTAATCTAATTAGCTCCCAAGATCTTTTAATGGCCTAGAAAATAATATAAATTTTATAAAAACCCTGCCACACTTGTTTAACATTTAGAATAAAGATAATTAAACATTATCTCCTTTATAAAGGACTGAAGCCTTGGATTAATGGCAAAAAGGAATCAGTCAAAACTTACCTCTTTTGCAGCCATAACAGTTGCAACACCCACAGTTAAGGCTTCATGTGGCACTTGAGATAGAATATTGTCGAAGAACCTAGCATTGGCTTCAATGGTGTCAACAGCCAGGGTTTTTACTCTGGTGCGAGACGCAAGGCTGGAACCAGGCTCATTGAAAGCAATATGGCCATCCGGTCCAATGCCTGAAATGAGTTACAAAAGTCTACTAAATGTATTTATCGGAATTTTATTTTTAAAAAAAAACAGTCGAACCCCATTATTGTGATCTCGAAGAGAATACCAAAACATTTTGTGTTAAAAGAATTTCATGTTAAACGTCAGAATTTTTTTTTTTTTACAATGAACCAGTGAATAGCTTAAAAAAATAACATTAAACAATTATTCTAATTTTATAAAGTAATACACTAATAAAACGTGTATACAATTAGTAATTCAATGTTTAAATCAAAAGTTTTCAATGTTTTGTTTCATGTTCTTCGAAGTTTTGAATTCCTCAACAAAAAGTCTAATTCTGATTTATTTGTCCGGGTTAAATTGGATTTCGCTTAAATCGATTTCCGTTACAGATCTTTAGCATTAGCTCAGTTTTTAGCGGAAGTTTCAGTTCATCTTAAGAGAAATTTCATGTTAAGCGAGTTTGTGTTAACGAGGTTCGACTGTATTAAGGTTTTTTTTACACCAGTCTTTTGGGAAATTACATATTAACCCCACTGAAGCTTCAGATTTTGGTGGTATTTTTAGTGCAGCCAATCTACACTAAAAATTTTCGCGACAAATCATAAAATAAAACACTTTAAGAAGATACTTTCTGCACGTTCTTTTTTTATGCAATCCTGTTGTTCCCACACTTTTGCTGTGTGTTAACAACAGGATTGCTCTTTTTTGGCACATTAGATTAACTTTAGCTGTGGTGGTGTTAATATGTAAGTATCGTCTTCTGGATAGCTAATAAGGCACACTGTTAAAATGCAAAAAAAAAAATGGTTGGTAAACTTAAAATCAGAGGCAAAGATGTCTGAAAACTCCTTCATTGATTTAACATGGTAAATGATCAAAGAAAATCAGGTGTTTGATTTTCCCTTTCACAAAATGTTCAACAAATAACCTACCTCCCATGAACAGATCAATTCCTCCTGCTTCTTCGATTTTCTTTTCGTAAGCATCGCACTCAGCAACGAGGTCAGGTGCATTACCATCCAACAAGTTCACATTTTCAGGATGGATGTCGATATGTTTGAAGAAGTTATTCCACATGAAGGAATGGTAGCTTTGAGGGTGGTCTCTTGGTAAGCCTGATATAAGAGAATCAATTATGCACAATAAATCTTCTCAGGAGTTGTCCCTCTCTTTTTAACAACGTGAAAATTTGGTCGGTAAGAGATTTGGTTGTTTTGAGAAGTTAAATTTTGAATTGTATAAACAGCATTTTACAAACTATCATAAATGATCTTAAACTTTTACCAAGCAACCATTAGGCAGTGCCTATCTCAGTTTCAAGGTGCGTTTTGTTCATTGGAAAATTTTTACACAAAAAGACATGTATATAGAAGTGTCAAAGAAATTCTTGTCCAACAACATTTGGACCTTAGCCTATTTTTAATAAAATACAATATAAATGAACAGAGATCAATATTAACCTTATACAAAAAAGCTGAATAGTAAATTGTTTTTGAAGTTCAATGATCAAGATTTATTGAAGGAAGGATTAGGATAATTATGGAACATTTGTATGTATTTAAACTATCTCAACATTTATATATTTTATTTAGGAAAATAGTTTTCTGTACTGCAAAATATATACAATTTTTCTTACCTACATACTCATCCATATTGAATGTTTTTATATACTTGAATGAGACACTACCCTCTTTGTAAAATTCAATTAATTTCTTATAGGTTCCTAGTGGAGTTGAACCTAAAAAAATGATATATCTCAGTAGAGAGGTATCAATAAATCTAGACAAGTGTGATTTTATTAAAGTGAAAACCAAATCGGTATTTTCGAAAGGCCAATTATTTGCCTTTCATTTAATGATAAATGCTTTAGGAATTTTCGTGAATTTCGGTAGTATATATTTTGTTAGTCTGGTAGTATATATTTTGTTAGTCTGATGTCACTCTGAAAAGACATTAAAATACTATTTCCTAACTAATTGTATATGTTGATGACAACATGTATTATAGAAATTATAGTTTATTGAGGAAGTTTATGCACAGCCACAATTAGCCACAATGCTAATTAGCAGTTTTATTAAAGAAAGACAATATTTTACAGATTTTTAAGGTAAACATTATAACATTGTGTAGATAAAACCTAACATAAAAATGTGGACTTTAGGATAACAATTACATAATAGAACATTGCTCTATTCCTTTTAAAGCTATTTGTATTGCCCCAAGTAACTTAGCACCTCTCATAGCACAAAACAAAACATAGGGTGAATCTAGATAGACTTTAAATTTATGTATCCTAAAAGCTTTGAAGATAAATTTTCAGAAAAGTAAGTACATATAAGTGAATATATATTTTGAGTAGATGTCATTTATATTACGTACATTAAAGTTTAAAATAAAAACTTTATTACCTGTTGGCAAACCCAGTACAAAATATCTCGAAGCATCTGGATTGAACTGTCGAATTTGTTTACGAATGTATTTAGCAGCCCATGTGCTAACAGAATCGTAATCATCTAATATTATTAGTTTCATATTTACTTTGAAATATTTGATTATTAAATTATCAAAAAATTTCTTTACCAATTACTAAATACAGTTCCTAAAAAAATAAGTTAAAGTATAAGTGGTACCAGATATTTTGTTACTAGGAATGTCTTATATTAATTAAACTTTGGTTGGTTTAATCGTTGTTTTTCTGAAATTAAACTTATTAACTTATCTGAGCCGGGTAGTTTGTTTACAGATAACATGTGATTGTGATGAAATCAGGGTCAATGACATTGACCTGTGTTTGAAGTCGTAGTAACTTTGGCATAGGAGATCATCAAATAGAATATAAGCATGCTTACATTTGGCGCTGGTAAGCGTACTTCTATTACGTCAAACATGTTGAAGCTCATAGCTTAACACGAATGCAATTATTGGTTGGTAGACATATATTTTCAGGCTTGTGTGCTTGGGTTGGTCACAAAGACCCGCTTATAAACCTTCATTAGGAAGGACGGACACGACATACATACACATGCAAGACAGATGCTGCCATCTATCGCCACCTCCACAATTTAGACATGTCCCTGAAGGGAGGAAAATAGTCTCCAGGGACCTGTACCCGTGGTAAACTGCACAATGACCGACCACAGGACTATAGGACCCAACAGATTTAACGAGCACGTACTCCGCATATACTCGGTGGGTCTTCAGTGGTACCGGGACTCGATCGCGGGACCTTCCGATCTCGAGACCGAGACGCTGACCACTAGGCTCCCAACGGCCCCCCGACTGACATTAATGTCACAAATGACATATATCTTGACGTCCCCATCTTAATGTTCATTAACTTGTTTGCATTGTTCAGAATTTGCCTTGCCTTACATTGTAGTACTTCTTCTAAAACATAGGCAACATGCTTTAAACATACTTTTCACGTCTTCTCTTCTGGAAGCCAAAGACATTTTTTAGTACGTTAATTTTTTCCAATACTATATTATCTGATTGAAAATGTATTGTAAAAATCTAAAATGATCTTAAAAATCACGAGGCCAGCTCAGGTGCTGACCCTGTTACTTGACCAAGGTTTCAAATTACGAAACGTGTTAAGTTGTGTTAAAGCTTTTTAAAGGCTAGAACTAGACAGCCAGAAATGTTCAACCCAACCCAACCTTAACTTCGATAAATAACAAACCATAAATTTATTTTACAAAATAATTTTAATTATTTAATGTTATTATTTTATTTACTATAATCACTTCCTGTTTTAATTGTAATATCTTGTGCAATGGCTCATAAAAAAGGGCCTGAAAAGGCCCTAGAATTGTTGCGATATTTGCCCCGTATTAACCAGTTCAATGTATTTCCCAATAGAGAAGAGAAAAAAACACTCGTAAGTGGTTGTAATTTAAGTTATTTATTCTAAATGCAATTTTAAAAATAGTACGTCTCTAAAATTTTATAATTGAACAGAAAATATATATATTAGCAGTACGAAAATATATATATAGAAAGTACGCAAAGTACAACTTATTAAAATGAGGGTAACTATGTATATTTCACGCTTGTCTATTTCTCGCGTTAAATAACGGTATAATTATGATTTAATGGCGAGTTTGAAAATTTATCGTAAGGTTGCTATACCTTTCAAGTTGTATGAAATGTCCAGTGGAATGTTTACTATATTTGGGCATTTTCGATGCTTGGCAACGTAACGCAAATTAATTGAGAACGACCATTATATCATAGCTGTTCCGAAATAATTTCTCTGAGCTTAACAAGTCATCCAAGGCAATTTTGTGCCAATGAGACCTCTAGACCAACAGAAAACTGCTGCTTTTTGCCAGAATTATTATTCTGTTGATAAGCAGAATAGATCTTGATATATCTCTTCACTGTTATTACATGATCCAATCTATGTTTTTTCCCCTAGTCTAAGGCAAGGGGCCAACATGGTGGAGGGACGTACGGACATGGCAATAAAGGCTCCAAGCAGAGGTGCTCCTATCCTCGCATAGGGTTCGAGGGATACTATAAACCCTTCTATTTGAAGATGCCCAGTGAGTTCTACTACTCTAAATTGAGGTAGGTACACCCTAGGGAAGTCAGGGTTGGCTTGTTTCCCCACTTTCGAATCTTGGGGAGGCTGCCCACCCTGTTTTCAGAAAGACCAAGTTTATTTCCTCCCTTTAAATTTTTTTTAATGTTGACAGTTGACATAAACAAATAGGGTGCTTAAACTACCTGAGCCGAAAAAGTGAAGCCTCTGCTTAAAACATGCAAACATACAAGTCTTAAACTATTTTTCAAGTTTCGTTTTAAGAATTTTAGCAGCAGCATATTTATTATTTTTCCATTACATAATATGTCTTTTGCTGAAGGTGTTATTGTTTTTATTCCTTATCTTTGGTATTTTTGCAAATACTAATTCCCCACAATGATACTTTTTAATAATAAAAAAATTGAATGATCCTTAATTGTGCAAGGTTAGTAATGGCCCCACTAGAGATAAAAGATGCTTTTTCTCATCCTAATGTTAAAATTTGCTCTATAGAAACTGGTCTCATCAAGTTTTCTTTTCTTTTTTTTTAAAATGCATTCCCCTAGGGTGATATACGTTTTAAAAAAAATTGCTTTGATGTATATTCGTCAATTTCATTCCACTTTTTTATAATTGCTTGAAAACATGCAGAATCTTAGTTACAAATCCAATATTTTAAACAAAGTTTAAGAAATGGTAAGTATTTTATTAAGTCAGAGTTTTTATCCAGTAAACAATGTTGTCTTAAAGTTTTATTTTTAAAATAACGTTTTTAATCTAAAGGCAAATTGATTTTAAAATTATAAAGTTAAAAAGAATAGATATTTAATTTTCTATGTACTACCATGGTTCCTTAATGTTGCAAAAAGAGAATTTCCTGCCAATCAACAATTCAATCTGTAATGATGCATTAGTTCGTTATCAAACTTCAGGTGTATGTTCAGTTGGCAGTCTAGATCGTAGAAGATACTTAGTCAATGATTATATATATGTTTTAATATTTTGGTAACCTAGAAAAACATATATACAATGACACATAATTTATAATTGTTAAAATATGTATATTTATATCTTACAAACAGTGTGTATTGTATTTTGTAGTCAAAAGCGTCAGTACCCACCACTGAGTCTTCGAGATCTGCAACTTATGATTGATCTTGGAAGGATTGATGCTTCTGAACCGATTGATTTGACCACCATTTGCAATACTAAGGCATATAAAATGAATCCTATAGAGAAGCATTTTGGAGTGCATTTAACAGATGAGGTAATTGTAAAACGTATTTGTGGTAGCTTATATTGTTAACGATAAAATCCTTATAAGTATATTATGCATCTGTAACTATGCATAAAATTTTCAACTATTTATTTTTGTTGAAAACTTAGCAGAATATTAAATGTGATATATAAATTGCTGGAATGAATGCACGTAAACTCCTATTGAATTTTTTTTTATATAAAATTCAAAACATCAAATGTTGTCTAACACCAATGAAGTATGTAACATATGGTTCATTGGTAGTTGGCATATTGCTTATGTTTGCCCTTCATCAGCTATCTGCATCAATATGAAAAACTTTTTTTTTGCAATCTGTACATTTCAAACAACTGTTCTAATACCGCTTTGTTTTTAAAAGGTTGAAAAAATAATGTTTTATGGTCATAAATACCGAGCACTGTGCTATGCTAACACATCATCAGATATTTTATAACCTTTATTAAAAAACAATGTGTATCCGGAAATGTCAAAGGTTTTTTTCTATTTTTTTTCTCTTTCCTATTTCTTTCAAGAGACAATTCAATAAGTTATTCACTCACTAATTAAGTGATTTGAACAAGGGCTAATGCAGACATTTAGAACCCTTTTGTCCACATGGTATTATTCTTTAGTACCATGGTGTTTCCATTTCGTGCTGTTCATATTTTGACTATGACATTCATTGTTTAAATATCATGTACCAGTCCACCCATCATATTAAAAGTAATCTCCAGTATAATCACATTTATTTCTAATTCCTACTAAATAGTTGTTATATTTATATAATTTTTTTCTATGTTCAGGGAGCAGATGAATTCACAGCTAAAGTTAACATTGAAGTTCAGCATGCCAAAGAAACTGTAATTGCTGCTGTGGAGAGGAATGGTGGAGTTATCACAAATGCCTACTATGACATTGATAGTGTGACTGCCCTTTTTAATCCCCAAAAGTTTTTTGAGAAAGGTAGGGGAACAATATATATGTATATCGCACAAATCTATAGTGTTATAATCAGAGATTGGAGTAACATGTTTCTTGAAGCAGTTACTTTTTTAGGTAATGCCAAGTAATGTCGTCAGATTTATCAGAAATAAACTTAGTTACTTATAGGCTTAACGAAAAATTTGGTTGCTTTTTCGTTAAATCTCACACCCTCTTCATTGATATTTTCGGCACAGTTCAGCATAAATTTAGTCGTTTTAAATTTAACTTTTAACAACGTTGAATTTTTGTTATTATTTTGTCTTACGCATTGAGTAACTGTAACGGAGTTACTTTTAAAAGTAACTTTCTAATTTCTGTTTATAATATTAAGTTCTTAATTCTCAGTTAATGTCTTGCCAAGTTTTTTAGTAGAAGGAAAACTGTGCACGCTGATTGTTCAAAATTATAAGTTGTGCCTTTTTAATTATACACTAGAGATTAAAAAGGTAAAAAGGTATTTTAAGGTTTAAAAAGGAATTTTATATTACTTCTGTGGATTACATTTATTTAAAAGTATGTTATTTATATTATCTATCTCTGAATTGTATTTTTGTAATGCAGGCATACCCATACCTCTTCGAAAACTGCCTCCTGAAGATGCTGTTGCTTTTTACACGGATCCCAAAAGCCGAGGCTACCTTGCAGATCCGGAGAAAATAGCAGATGAAAGGTTGTCCCTTGCTCAGAAATATGGTTATAACTTACCTGACATTTCAAAGGATGAAGATGTAAGTTAGATGTTGTTACGGTCTTGAGCTAGGGTCCCTCTATATTGACTTATACTAATAGAAAAGTCCCAACAACACATAGTTTTGGCAAGTAGGTGAATGCTTGCTTTGACCTCTCGAGGCAATTCAGGACGCTTTTTGCCAATAGTATAGTTATACCAATATGATTTTTCTGGTAAAAGTTGGTCACCATGCTGCTAGAAATTGTTGTAACTGTAATTTCTCCATCCCCATTTCATTGTTTATTATTGTGGGCAGTTTAAAGATCAAACAATTTTCTGGTAATAGTGTTCTGTTATGTTAATTTTGATTATTTAAGTGAACATAACAAATTCAATGGTTTTTAAGTGTGAAGTGCAATTCAAAATAAAATAAAGATGCATCCATCGATAATTTGTGTTATTTTAACATAATTTTTCTCTTGAGTTAATGACAAATTATATGCTTGAGATTTGTTCACAAAGTGTTGAATGGCGTTTTCTGAACTTGAATACTGATGAGATTTGACTAACACTTTTTATTTTGTATTTGCAGTATGAAATGCTTGTAACAAGGAAAGATCCAAGGCAAGTCTTCTTTGGTTTAGAACCAGGATGGCTAGTAAATTTAGCAGATGAAGTTATTTTGAAACCCACTGATGAAGTTTTGCAATCGTATTACAATTCATAAGTTCTTTGATATGCTATTTACATATATTTTGTTTGCTGAAATCAGTAGATTAATAAAGTGTAATAATGTTCTTAAGTTAATATTTTCTTTGTTATTTTTTTAAATATCTCCCAGGTTTAGATTCTAAAATGTATACTGGAATTTCTTTTAATTAAACATGCATTTTAAATTTGTATTTAATTAAAAAATTTCTTTCGAAAAGAAGTACATATAACAAATATTTTAATAAGAAGTTCTGAAAGAACTAGAATAGCCAACTTTCTTTTTACTTTAATATTTACAAAAATTCGTATAGCACAGTTAGGCAGACAGACGAACAAAGTATAAAAGATAGCCATCTGATGCCATACCCTTCTAAAAAAGAATTTTTAAATTTCTAAGATAAGACAAAAAACATAGCATTGAAAAACATATCGACAAATGGGGAAAGGGTAAAAACACTGACGAAAAGTATAAAAGATAGGCGTCTGATGTCAGAACATAGAATTTTTAATATCTAATGGTTAGAACAGAGATTGCAGTCTATCATCGTTTAAGGACAGACTGAAAAAAGTATAAAATTTAGATCTCTGATGTCATACCCTTTCCACAATGTTTTTCACATTTTGAACTATCTCCATCACACAAAATCAAGAAAAAGGCAGCCGATTGACAATAAGAACTTAAGAAAAGAGCATCGAAGAAAATCTTGTGTTTCACATCTGATTAAAAACAGTAGTATAATCATTTTGCAGATAATTGTAGTATAACATCCATAATTGAAAATTACAGCAACATTATTTTACAGGAAAAAGATAGGGATTACAGGCATGTAGGAAATAAATTTACTAGCAACGTTGCTGTAATCGTAAAATAGAAAATTTTAACAATGTATGTGGAATTTCCATTATGATGACTGTTTACTGATATTTTAGATACATTTTCGTATTCAAAATGAAAAGGCATGTTTTTGATTTTTTTTATTCTTTCTTTGTACATCCGATTTGTGTTATTTTAGTTATTTACATTCTATTTTTTTCATTGCATTTGCTACTCATCTTTCTCGTTATCTTCTTCATCACCATCTTCCTCATCATCGCCATCTTCTTCATCACTATCCATTCTATCTTCGTCGCTATCTTCTTCTTCGTCACTATCTTCTTCAGAGCTATCTTCTTCTTCGTCACTTTCTTCTTCAGAGCTATCTTCTTCTTCGTCACTATCTTCTTCATCGCTATCTTCTTCGTCGCTATCTTCTTCGTCGCTATCTTTTTCTTCACCACTATCTTCTTCTTGAACATTATTAACTTCATATTCGCAGTCCGTTTCCACTCTTTCTTTATTTTTCAAATGGCACAACTGTAAGAAAATATATATTTTATAGTATACTAGCTATAAATATACCTGCTTTTCTGGGACTCTTTTAAATACGTTTCAATCAGCTTTTAGACTTAATATTTGAAACCTTTGTTTATTGTATGCCGACATAAATTGCTTATTATTCAGCTACTTAAGCGTGATCGCAAAACTAAATAAAAAAACAACCAAATTCGCCACAAAGGAAGGTCATCAATGAAAATCGTATTGTATATTCGAAAGGACTTCATCATAGTTAAACACAGAATAAGTGTTTTTTAAAATTGGTGTATCAAAAACGTCTTTAAAACTCGTAAGTATGCAACGAAAATGAAGGGAAACTTCTGTTGGAATTTTATTCTTTAAATTACAATAAAACTGAAATTAATTAAAGAAAATCCATTCTTTATCCGGGATAAATATATATCTTGAATTATTGTCAAATTTATGTACCATATGATCTTTCTGGCCCTCTTTTAATTTTATTTTGGTATTATTTTAAGACAGGTTACACTGGGCATTTCAAAACTCGCTTACCTTGATACCTTCTTTTAGGACTGTCGCTTCTTCCTGTAATTACAAATAACAATCACATTTGGTTCAATCCAGTCTTTTTATTTATATTTTAACGGAAGAAATCTAGCATTTTTACTCTACAATGATTTCATTTGAGAATAAATTAAATATACCATTAAACATTAAATATGTTTCCATTTTATAAAAGTTTAAAAAAATATTCGCCAAATTAAATTGAATTTCAAATGTTAAAGTTTAAAACCCATAACTTTTTGAAGCGTTTCAAGTGAGATTTTAATGCTTAGTTTTAACAATTAATTTTAATTTTATATTTTTAATTTATAAAACAGTTTTTTTTATAACATATATAAATACTACGCACATTTCGAGGTATGTTATTGAAGTTTATCTTGTATGCTATATATTTTACAAGGCTTAAATGAAAAAAAATTGTACTTATTTTACACTTACTTTATTCATGCAACTAAAAAACTTTCTTTCGCATTCAATGCTCTGAAAAATATAATACCATGTATATTATAATACATTGATAATATTAATTGGCTTTATTAGCATAAAACTACATCTTCCTTTGGAAATAAGAAATGTATCTGTATAATAAGAATAACGCAAAAAAACTAAAATAGTTTTTTTGATCTTATATTTATTATGTGTTGGGAATTTTTTTTTTTGCAAGTAGAAGTTTGAAAAAGTTTTTTAGCATATATTAATTACGTGTTGGGACATTTTTTTTGCGAATAGAAGTTGAGAAAGTTTAAGCTTTGCATCCTTAAATCGACAATTTTTTTTACAGAAAAATACCTATCATAAAAAGAAATTGATTTTACTTTCCACACTTATATAATTTTATGAAAAATATGCACTCTTTTCATTTGTTAGAATTATTGCTTATAAAAAATGTATAAACCTCCTCGATAATAATTGAAAACTTTATGACGACAATAGCTTTGTAAGTGATAATTAAAGGATTTTCTTACTATAAACAGAGAATTGTTGTTGAATAACGTTAAGAAAGTTACTTTTGTAATTATTGCCAACGATTTACGGCAATACCACTTTGTTGCATCCTGCCATTTGGTTGGAAAAGCCAATCTCGGATAACACTTCTTAGTCATTTCTTCTAGCTAAAATAAAAGTATTAATTTAAAATAGATAAGTTTTAGTAAATTATGGCATTATTAAATACAATGACATCAATATTTGTTAAATAATATTGTCTAAGATCACATTTTATGGTTTAAACCTTAAAACTTGTTATTTTTTTAATTTATAAAATATAATATTATGTAGTTACTATAATTAATATACATATATCAGTGATTTTCCCATAAGTGTATATTTTCAGCCAGTGATTTGATGAAAAATTTAAGTTTCATTTTAAAACAATTTCTGTCATAAACAGATAAGGTAGTATGTGTAGAATAATATGCAGCATTTCGACATGAAGTTTAAAATTTTTTTATACTACTTGCTCATAAAGACAATTAATGAGGGACAGTAATGACACAAAAAAAGAGAAATACTCACCTGTACACATTATCAGTTAGGCGTAAGAAAACTACTAACAGTATATTTTGAACTATTGGAAAGTATGTTATTTGTTACAAAATCATAAATAACTATAAAACGTAATAAAATAAATAAGAACAGTAGTTATAAAGAAAAATACCTTTTCATATTATATATTAGAGTATAAATTTTTATTTTAAGTGGTAAATTTATTTTTTCAATTGCATTTAAAAATGTTCAGAAACATCAGTGCATGGTGTGGGGGACAAAGGACAGAAGTGACAATTTGAGTATTTAAAATTCGCTTGAAGTAATACTAACAGGTACAGCAAATATGGATTCCGAGCGGGAGATAGTATTGAGCAGAGACCCAACCTAAAGCCCTGGATTCTCTACTGTTTTAAAGCCCTGATTGTCTACTAGGACTCTCTACAGAGAGTATACCGATAGAAGCGTTCGAGTGTGCCACTAACGACCGTTACCTTAGGAAACCTAATCTCAAGGCTCAAGGTTTTTTTAAAGGTGCACTGCCTTTGCTTTTAAGGTTATAAAGTATTTTTTTAACGCAAGGACGTGCAATTCTGCGGTTCCTAATATGTATCTTCACTTTATTTAGTATTTTTCAAAATATGAATTAAAAATTTATTTATATTCAATTCAAATTGTGTGCAATTAAAAAACGCCCGATAGACTTAACATGGGAAGTGAAAATAAGAGGATGTGTTTGATTTCCTCGGAACAAACTTGTAAGCCGCTTTGAACCTTTAGAGTGCGGTTAAAACCCGTCGGAGTTGACGATCTGTTCCGCGTTAGAATATATTATCCGTGGAAAAATGGGCCCCTAGGGAGAGGGTAAATAATTTTCTTGACCTCCCCCCCCCCCCCATATACTCGATTTTAACTATATTTTAGAAATCCATTTATTCTTGAAGTTTACAAATGAAAATATCTAGGAATATTTAAGCATAAATGGCGAGCTTGAGATGGTGCATTTTTAAGAATACACTCGTGCAACGCTGGGTATATGAAGCTAGTAATTATCATAAGTTAAAAGTGCGTACCTTATCATTGTTATCGAAACTTTTCAAACATTCGTATATTTCAGCCATTCTATTTTCATATTCATCTTCTTCTAATTGTTTATCTTAAAGGAAAATAATATTGGTTCATTAATTTTTGTGTGTTTTTATTCCTGTTTTTGACTTATTTTAATCTAATTATATGCATACATTTGAAGGCGATGAATAGTTTTAATGTTGTATGTTTAAGTGATTTTTTTTAAGTGTGAACAATATATAACATATTTCTTCTTTGAAATACAAACAATTTAGCAAACAATAAGTGACAATTATTTAATTTTCGATGACAAATAGTTTGTTTAAATTTGGCTTTAAAAGTTTAAAATATGGAAGTAAATGCTGTGCTTGACATTTTTTTAGACGCATTAAATTTTGTGTAAAGCAGTTCTAAATGACAGTTTCTGTTACAATTCTACATGTTTACGTTACAAAAGTAGTGTTGAAGCTAAGAAGAAAGTGCCATTTTGAGCAGCCAAAAAACTGTTATTCAAAATAATACTGTTTCTTTGGATACAAATACAACTGCGTTTTACAACATTTAAAAGGCCGCTTTTCTCCATAGGTTTAATGTTCATTTGGTGAGTATATCTTGTCCAATTATATTTTTTAGGTACGAGAGAAGATTTTTTCTTCGCAATCATTTGCTTTAAGGTGACCCAAATTTTTGTGGTAGCAAATCGTACAACACGTTTTATAGATTTCCAAGTTGGAAAAAAAACAGATTCAATTAACACGATATTATTAATTTTGAGAAATATGTTTCGATGGACCTTAAGAATGTACAATTAATTTGTAACAAATTGTCCATTTCCAAACAAATTCAGAGATACACTGTTAAAACTGAAGGTGACACTTAGCATCCCCAGGGATGAATGGCACCCTTAGGCGATTCACAAGCCCAAGATTCATCGACCCAAAGAGATTCAAAGCCTTGAGGTGCCAAAATAGGACCGCCTTTTCATACCGTGGTAAAAAATTGCCCTAATTTGTCACCCTAAGTTTTAACTGTGTATTCAGAATGTGAGAAACAAAGATTTCTTACCGCAATTGAAAAAATGCTTCTTCGAAGGTGCTTCGTCTACGGATGATACCGTGTACCTCCCAGAGTTGCCATATTTTTCGGCTTTGCCTGTCAACGTCAAAGCAAAGATCATCAAAAATATCACTAAAAGAATAGAAGCCATTGCATGCATATTGAATGTGAGTAACAAAGTATTGCTGTACTCGAACGGGGCCCGATTCCCATTTTACTCACAAGGAAGTGTAGTTGAATATGTGCCATATTCTTGATTGTTCGAATTTTTAGTAATGGTTTTTTTGTAATTTAAATGTCAGTTTCCTGCATTGTATTGCACAATGGAATTACACACCCGTTTTGCTACCACTCAGTTATCTACCCCATACTACCCTGGGAAGTTCAACGGCTGCATCTACAAAATCATTTCATTGCATCATTTCCTTTGGAAACATCTAATGATTAAAAAGTATAAGAATCTGTAGAAAACCACGAGACTTTCAGAACAAAAGATAATTAGCAGTTTAAAAACCAAAATGTGAAGTTAAACTACTTCTTTTGTACTTACTGCAGTTGCGCACAAAATTCGCGTGCAAAAGCACACGGAAGAGATTTTTTGCTCATTGAAGGTTAGACAAACAGATATTGAACACTTTTTGTTTTTATGCTTGTGGTTGGCAGTGAAGGTACGTGGAACTTCAAATGACGTCCTTTGCCTAAACTTGGCGGATGTCCGACACATTTTGCTAATTCTACAACTTATTTTTAATATTTCCTGTGATATGATGACAGATATTACAAACATGGGGTTCTCTATCGTACAATTTTTTTAATGAACCAGCAAAAAATATACCTGTACAAAAAAGTAACGTGAATCATGCCAACTGTAATATATGAATGCATGTTTGTATGTTCCAAAAAAATGCCTACAAAATAAATGAATATTGTAAAAAAAATCTATTTTATTGCACCAAAACTTTAACAAATTTCATTATCACCTGGAGCACTATTTGTTAAACTAAAACAAATTATGCAACTTCCCCTTTTGTATAACCATAGTTTGGTGCCCGTTTCTGGCAGGTTGTCTAAATTAATTCTAAAGGGGCAAGTAAAAAATATCGGATTTATCTCATGCACCAAAGTTTGGTCAGATTACTTCTTCCTTTTTTAGCCAGTTTTATTACTCTAAACTTTGATGTAACACACATATATAACTCTTATCTTTCAACATATATAAATTTCTACTATTATATCCTGTCTTAAGAGTTATTAAAGCGACGTATATTACTGCGAAAATTGTACGAGCTTCTTTCATTTTTCTTTTCATTACTATGTAGACAATTTTTAATTTGGAATAATTTTTTTTACAATTATAGAACTAAACGAATGGTTATAGTTCTTGGTCATACATTTAAAAAAATAATAAAATTTTTGGAATATTGATCTTAGCTTATAAAGGTTGAAGCACGTTTTCCTACAAGGCCTTGCTGGAATTCTTGCCCCTTAAAATTTTGGATAACCTGCCCCATTATTTTGACTTCAATAGTACCTTGACGAGTAGAGGTTTAAATTATTTTGAAAACAAATACATAGTTACATAAATAGAGCCTTATAGTATACGCAGTTATAAAACTGTAAGATTAATAAAAGTACGTGTAATTTAGGCCTTGCATTTAAGCTTGCAAAGTTACTCAACGTTGAAAAAAAAACATAGACGGCTCTAATGAAAATAAGACAACAACAACTGAACAAAAGTTCTTGTGGGTGACATATGACCCGTTGCTTCATAAACAAAAGCTTCCGGTTGGCACCCTTTAACCGCTAATTTCCAATATAAAGCCGGATGGAAAAATTTCCCCAGTCTCCCCTACTTATAATTCGAATTTTATAATGAAATTTGGAATGTATCCCAGAATATATTTTTCTTCCAATTGGCGGGTCACACTTGTCAGTAGAATTGGTAGTTTGGTTGTGAGAGTGGGTGACGGAAGGACGGACAGACAAACAAAGCCGTTATAAAAGCTTCCCCTTTCAGAATTATATAGTATTGTGATACTTGTTAATAAGTATTGGAGACTGGGGAGCCTTGGTCATAAGGGAGACTTGGCCCACCTTTACATTTTTGTATTTAAAAATATTTTAGCATTTTCTCAATAGATGGTACTCAAAGCTACTGTTGTCAGCAGATAGCCACCTTAGTTTTATTGAGCTACTTTTTTGCATTGAGGAGAAAATAAAAAAAGAAAGTTTCTCACCCCAAAAAGTAAACATTTTAGACATAATTTGTAAGATTTTTTCAGAAAAAACAATTCAATTAAGTTTAAGTATATATGGTATTTTTAAAATACTGCAGTATTTTAAAAATACCATATACTTAAACTTAATTGAATTGGTACATTGAATTGCACAAACTTTATAGCTATAATAAAACCTTAATATAACATGTTATATTAAGGTTTTATTATAGCTATAAAGTTTGTGCAATGAAGTAGGCTTCAAAGCACCATGTGTCATTCTTTACGAAATGTCTAGGTGGGGAGGGTTGTCCACTCTATGTAAGGGAGGGTTGGCCACTGGACCAAGGATCCCTAAGTGAACTAGTTATAAAAATCTATACATAATGTTTATTAAATACACGGTTAATATTAACGTATGATTATAACTTTATGAAGGTAATAGATTGATTATTAGTATTTGTACTTGTTTAGAATAAAACGAAAACCTCAACTAAATCAAACTTATTATTTATGACCAAATATCAAACTTTTTCTGAAAAAACTATATAAGTTATTAATTCAAGTATAATAATACCCCAGATTAATATTAAGATATTATCATAATTTTTCTTTAGAGGGGGAGGGGGGACGAACGAGTAGCTTTGAAAGTGCGCTTTGATTTTGACGTTTACAGTCAGTTTATGCCGTTAAAATAAAAAATAAAAATTCAAACTGAGGCTTATATATCTTGTGCATTTTAATGTCTGTACAAACTGAATAAAATATATTTAACATAAATATAAAAAATTATTTGTTATGGACAATATTAGAATTTTTAATTCATACAATACTAGAAAAATGTATCACTCTAAATATTACGGTAAATATGATTTTTAAATGAGTTCCAGAGTGTTGAATTAAAATATAATTTTTTTTTTAACATTTTGTGCTTACAAAATTAATTTGAAATATTTACTATTTTGCCCTTTAAAATTAATTAGGCATTTTGGCATGGGCCAAGTCTCCCTTAATAAAGGAGACTTGGTCAAGTTTCTAAGTTTTGAAAAACAATATATTTAAAAAAGAAAAATGCATTATTTATATTATGACTATTATGTACTTGTTGCCAATAAAATTTCTTTTAATATGTGCTATCATATGAAATTTTTAGTTTAAAAATAAAATATATAAAAATAAAATTCTGATACTATGGCCAAGGCTCCCAGTCTCCAATACTGTAATGTGTACTGTTAAATAATATTTATATACCATTTGCTACCAAAAATTTCGAATATCCCCGTAGTAAATTAATCCAACCAGCACGTCACTCGTGAAAATATTTAAGGAACATATTGGGAAAAATATTTATTTTGAAATAAGCCACTTTAAGGCACGATTTTCAATTGATTTCAGTTTTAACTACTGTTTCTACAACATTTTATAAACAAAATTGTTTCTGAATAATTTATTATACACAACTTCTTGACTTTGTGGATGAAAGCTATTTTCAAGAAGTTTTCTGGTAAACTCATGATCACTACTGATCTAGAGGGTAATAAATAAATTGGTACGTAATTGCCTAAGGCGGTGAAAATAATCTTTCACCAACTCGTCAAGAGCTAGTGACCTGTATGTTAGGTTAGGTTATACGTATCCGGCTGTTTATTTCTAGCCTCCATGGAGCTTTAAAACAGCCGATTCCACCTCGTAATTTTGAATCTTGTTCAAGTAACGAGGTTTACACCTGAGCGGGCACCCACAGTAAACCAGTGGCGCCATCGTGCGCTTGCTCGGGACTTTCGACTTCCCAGATTTAAAGGGCATGAAGGTCGTATTATACTCAGTACAAATACAGACAAACACACAACACATATATTCATTCCTATATGTCAGGATTCGTACCCGGGATCTTCTGACTGCCTGACCATTCAGCCGTCCAGTTGGCTACGTCTCTACTTAACATTAACTGTACCATATCTGTAAAACTCGTTTTTCCTTGTATGTAGTTTAGATACAGAGAAACCAACATTAAGGACACAAGCCAATAAAACCCGTTTTCTTTTAAAGGTTTTTATTTTTTTCTGTTTACAATTAATATCGGATTGTTACAATGTTTATTCTAAGTCTGTAGAAAGTAGTTTATTGGTTAAAATATGTAGATTCTGGCTTCTGTTCAATGAAATCTTCGATAATCTGTTCACTGGCTATACAAGTTAAAAATAAAATATAATCCGAATTCAGTATTTTTTGTCTCTTTTTAGCCTACTTTTTTTTTTAATTCGAAAGAATTAAAAAATGAAAAAGTAGGTATTGACCTGCGGTCGATGTCCGTCTGTCTGTCCGTACCCCCTTCCAAAATCTGTTTTATTCATCGGATCTTAAAAATTCTTTTTTCATTAGAAAGCTATGACCTCAGAGACCCAACTTTCATACTTTTTGTCCGCCTGTCTGTACGTCCGGACGGACACAAACCTACTATCTGTTGGCGAATTTCTCATTGAATTAGCATTGAAATTCAATGTTGTGTCATTTAAATCACTGTTGCCAAATGAACAATGAATGAACTGTGTGTAACTTTATTTATTTAAAAATATTTGAAGCAAAATATATTTTTTTATGAATCAGTTTGGAATGACGTCATAAAATGTAGCACAATGTGATTCTTTGATTGTTCATTAATTGTTTAACAAGAAAGCTGCAAGGCATATTTTTGCATACAATTATGCTTTGTTTTAATTTACATTTCTAATTTTTTAAAATACAGTTTGGAGTAGTTCCAGTACTTTTGTTATTAATAAATATTTATTTATTCTTCGAACTACAAAATAAACGAGCAGACGATAAATATATCTGAGAAGGCTTAGGGATCTTGACGAATTAAATTAATTAAAGAAACAGTAGTTAATTTTGCTTTTAAGTAGCGGATCTGTGCTTAAACCATTTTTACGTGTTTTTTTACCTACAATGGTAACACTTTTAATTAAAATTTGTAATTGAAATACTAAAAATAACTTTTTTCGTAGGCTTTTTTTTGTTCAAGGTGGTAGGAAATTTAATGATATTCCTTACTCCTATTCTAAGAGCTAATTTTTTTAATTTATGTGTTGTGTAATATAAAAATGTTCAATAAAGAGTTTTAATAAATTTTTGGCATCTTATAACTTTCCAATATGTTGAAATCTGTTACAAATAAAGTTATGGTTGACTATAAAAGAAGTTTTGGTTGAAATATCGTCGTTGTGACAATAAAATAGAGCCCCGTAAAGCTTTAGTATTTTCTTTCAAGATACATATTTGAAACTGTACTTTTATAACTGTCAACAATTTTATTTATTACTCCTTAAGCTACGTGTGCGTATTAAATAATATTGCAATATTGAAGGCTTTTTTTGTAAAGTAAATTTTCTTACTTTGTAGTTCACTTATAAAAAACTTTGTAAATAAAAAGTTTTTTTCTTCTTGTTTTGTAATTCAATTAGTAGTAATATTTAAATTTAATAATTAATATTTTTTAATTGTTCAGTAATTAAGCAGGGAACAATTGGTATAACCTAGATATTTCCATTAATCTCGTGGTTGTATTAAAAAATAGATTTTTTTAAAATCGAAATACTTCTTCCAAAGCTTGATTGAAAGTGCCAATCTTTTATAATTTTTGGCCATCAGTCTGTACTTCTAGAACAGCAAAAAATAATATATGCTGGATAAACTGTTAAAGGTTAAGGAAATACGACCGATGCCGGGTTACTTGGAGAAAATCGTCTTCTTTTCCAAATTTGGAGCTAGGTTTTGATTCCTTCTAACGATTTAATGATAAAGTTCTAAATTACAATTTCTTAGATATAATTTCGGTGTATATTAAAGAAACAGAAGAGTAGGCTGTTTTATTTCTTTTAGAACTTCTTGTAATTTGTTTAAACAAAATCACTGAATATATGCTTATAAAAATAAAATTTAATCACTGATATTTATTACAATACATTAATTTCCATAAAATTTAATATGTAACACACAATCACCTAGATACAATTTCTAGCAAACTTATCAAAGCCGTCGAGACATTTTTATTCCTCTTTAAATTCATTTTCTAAGCATGTCTGAAAATAAAAAGAAGTCTTAATCAAATAATTAAGGATTTGAAGGATTTTATGTATTATAATATAGAAGAACAATACAAAAAAAAATATTTTTTTCGACAGTTAAGTTCTTTTAACTTTCATTGCAAGTTGAATTAAGTCCCAATTGTTTAAAAAAGTTGCGTATATTAAAAAAAAAACCAATACAAGATGCAACAGAAATAAAAACTGAATATATACTTATGAACCTGACTGGGAAGTATTAAAAATAGTTCTTATTTTGTATTAAACAGAAAACTATGGTATTAAAATTTTTTTGTTAGAAACATTTAAAAAGTTTGTAGTTCTTACTTTTTTAAAAATAGCTAACATTTTGCTGCTTTAATTTTTAATAAAATAAAATTCAAATATCTATAATAATAAAAGAAAGAGTCTGTCTGCCTGTGGATCGTGAAAGACCTACTTATACTGCCCAGAAAAAATTGAAATTTTTAATACAGATTCTCTTTATTACCTACGTTTGCACCTGAGGCTTATTTTTTCGTGTTTTATAATTAATTTTTAATTAATATTAAGATTTTAAAAACATACGTCATCCATCTAAGAGTGAAGGGGCCATAACAGGGCTTGAAAAGACATGGGCCGGGCCAAAACAAGGGCTTGACGTCATCCGCAATAAAAGTGAAAATCCAGCAAAACACCCCTTTAAATAATTGCTAAATAAATTGATCGTATTTTTCTAAATTTTTTTTTTCTCTATTTTTTATACGTTAAATTCTCGAAATATTACTTTAAAAATTTTAATTTGTTATTGTTTACTCAATGATTTCTGCACCAACACGAATTCAATTTTGTTTTAATTTAGAGTATTTTAAAATTGCCTTACATTTTCGAAACAATATTCGCAAGTACAATTCGTGCTTTCAACTGACTTCGTAGTACGGGACCCTTGGCATATATGGGAACAGATATGATATAATAGTCGTTTTTGATTCGACGTTTTTGCGTTACGTTGCCAAACAACGAAAATGCCCAACCCATGTTTCTCCCATGGTCAGCTGTATGTTGGTTGTTTTAGAGTAGGTAAATCACAAATTCTTCATATCTTGGCTCCAAACGGAAGGAGTGCAAACAATGCGTATCCGAAAGTTCTTCTACATTAATGTTCGAATCTCTTTGAGGATGACAACCACTGTTTTAGGTAAATCTTAGGTAATCAATCTTATTGAAGCTGAGAACCCCATTTGAATATTCTTTACGACACATTTTCTATTAAGTTAACGGGTTCCCAGCGAGGCGGGACCATACTGCTAGTATTTTATAAAATACACTTACTGTCAGTGAGCCAAGACCTTCTTTATATTTATCTCCCTAAAAAAAAAGTTATTAATAAAACTTTTTTAAATATCAACGTAATCCTTGAATACTGTTTTGAATCCTTGAATACTATTTTTGTAAAATTTGTTTACCCAATTAATTATTCGTATTATTATGATAAACTTATATGCAGTAAAAATGAGTAGTTACTTTAGAAGAAAATAGCCTTCGCTTCAAGAACTTTAATATTCACCATAGTAAGAGGACATACAAATGGTTAAAAAGAATAAACCATAGGTTTCTGATGTGGGCCCCTTTTAAGCAAAAGCAAAGAAAAGCTGAAAATCTTACAATAGATGTGGAGGGGGGGGGGGGGGGTAGAGATGTATGCAGGCACACCGGAAATCTCCACTATGACAATACACCGATTTATATTTAAAAAAAAAATCTTTAAAAAATGCTTTCTAAAAATAAAATTAATTAGGTAGATGTACTTTTTAATTTTTACAACGAATAAAAAAATGTATTTAAAAAAATTAAAGTTTTTTTAACGATTGTAACATTAAGTACAAGTTAAATAAAAGCTAACAAATGCCGAAAGATTCACTTACATTTCCTTCCTTTTCGAATTCTTCACATTGACAATCCATGCACTACAATAAACACAAAATTTATAATTTGGTTGGTTGTTTCGTAGAAATATATATTTAGATTTGTGTGCTTGGTCAGAGACCCGCTTATAAACCTTCGTCAAGTAAGACAGGCACAACACACACATAAGTGGATCCATCTAATTTTTAGAGACAGAGGCCAACTAGAGGATCCCCAGAATTGGCTTGTCACCCCTAGAGATATTGATTTGGTATAGGAACTTGGAGGTTTTTGTGACCACGACGGATTTAACGTGCACCAGTCACCATTAGCGTACACGGGGGTCTTCGGAAGGCAGCGGGACTCGAACTTGTAACCTTAGGGATGCCAGTCCAAGACCTTACCGACCAGGCTATCCCAGCACCTAAAGCTATAATTTTTCACTATTCTGAAGGTGGGAAAACTTGTTCTCGTTTTATCACGATCAAGACCTCAATTCAGATTTATCGACAATACAGATTTCAGATGATAAGACTTTGGTTGGTACATGTATTTCCAGCTTGTGTGCTTGATCAGAGACCCGCTTATAAACCTTCGTCCCCCGATATACACTTAATATCTGGTTGTACGTTTCCGGCTGTCTATTTCTAGCCTCTAAGGACCTTTGACACAGCTAATTACGCCTCGTAATTCAGATCCCTGCTCAAGGGACGCTGAATATCTGTGTCATGCGTACCAATTGCCTAATTTTCGAAGGGGAAATATTAATTTTTTTCTTGGCATCAGGAATTCGCAAAATGGTTATTGCCTAGTTAAATCCGTACCTTTGATCCCACCTACTGCCAGTCATCCTATAAATCGGATCTATGCTGGAAATAGTATAAAAAATCCTCATCACGGATGGGCCCGAATACACAGGGACAGACGTGCTCGTTAAATCTGTGGAGTCCAAAGTCCCGACGGCGTTAGCGTACGATGTCGCTCGAAGTTCCGTTGGGTGCCCGCTCAGGTGTCGACCTCGTCACTTGACCAGGGTTCGAAATTACGAGGCGTTTATTGGCTGTGTTAAAGCTCCTGAAGGAGGCTAGAAATAGGCAGCCGGAAACGATTACCTTACATTACCTTACCTTACCGTACCTTTGGGAGGCTGGTTGTTTAAATTAACTTCGCACTACAGCCACTGTTGGAAAAACTGCTTTTATATTCCATGTACACGCAACACAACTTTGTTACCTAACATATTTACAATGTTGCTTGAATAACAAGGTAGTACTATTAAGTCGCTCTGATGCACGCAATGTCTATTGTGAAATAGATAACTAGTTTTGTGTATATAAAAAGAAAATCATCAATTAATTGGTGAATCACTGACGATTCAATATTAAATAAAAGTATATCTTTATGCAAGAATATTCCCTATGTATTTAAAATAAAAAAAACAAGATAACAATTTAAATAATGGCATACAAATACAATACGATATCAGATCAAATTATGCTTTCAAATAGAGTTCTTCCCTATATACTTAAAACAAAAATAAAGAGATAAATAAGCAAAAGAAGATAACAATTTAAATCATCTTATACTACCTCCATCAGTTTTTCGGTTGAAGATTCACAGATGAAAGCATGTGCGGAGTCACTAGTTAAAGGAATTTCCAATCCTGGACAACATCCTTCCAAAATTTTATTACCCTAAACAAATTATTAACAATTACATATTAATTCAAGTTTATCTAAATCGACAAAATAGTAGAAAAATTTATGTATGACAAATGGGAATGTTTCAGATGATGTAACGCTCTTGTTTTCATTTGTATCCGTACTAGATTTCATAGATTGCTTCCGTTTCATGTACTGTAATTTCATTGGTTGCTTCGGTTTCACTCTCAAAATGACCGATGTAGATGAAAAATAATTTTTTCTTTCTATGCAAGCCTTCTTTAACAAATGTTTTGAACAACAAATAGCACAGTAAGAAGTTAGCAATTAAAAAAAATTAATTAGAAAAATATTTTTAGCAAACTCATTTTAGAATACCAAAACATAAGTAATTAAAGGCAACAAATGACAACAAACCGTTGGAGCTGTTGCCATCCACGACGTGAAACAACCCCATTAAGTAACACACAAGTTAAATTTTGAAAACTTAATGTTTAAATTTGGTAAGGAAAGTGTGACCTGTATTCACAAATGGGTAGGTAATTTGTTAAATCAATTTAGTAACTGAATATGGAGAAAATATTTGAATCTGTATTTGAAATAATTAAAATTCGTTTACAGATGGGAAAAGGTTATTTTAATTGAACTATATTTAACTTACGTTTTCACTAACTTTCAGTTCTGAAAAACATTTGTCTATTTTTGCCTTGCTATCTTCGTTATCACCTAAAATAGAAAAGAATATTTTTTAAACCGTCAAAGCTATTTAACTTAAAATTTTCTAATTAACAGGAACACATGTGTGGAGCACAATAAATTATTAAATATAAAGAGAAAAACGGAGAGGTGTACGTAAAATATTCGTAGAATATTCTAATTAGAACAAGTTTAACTCAGTCAATCTACAAATTAAAAGAAGATTAAAATTAATCAGCCCATTTTTCGAGTAGATTCATTAATGGAATTTTTAAATTAATTCGATACTTGTAGCACCGATTGACATTTCTAAATAGTATGAAATATTGCATGAAAGTTAAACCTATTACTTTATAGGTTTATTATAGGTATGTGGCACATATGACACACGGTGCAGTAAAATTGTTCAACGGTTTCACAGCGATTGTTTGTGTCAAAACAAAAACACTCCTAGTCAATCAATTGCAAAACTACTTTTTACAGAGTTTAAAGAAAATTTCAAAGTTTTATTTTAAAATCATTGGTGAATCTGATTTGTTAGAGTCCAATTTACAAGTGGATTTTTTTTTTTGCGGATTTCCTAAAAATTTTACAAAGAGAAGACGTTTGCACTTAGATCCTTCAAGAATTGAATATTATGAATTTGAAATTGAGAAAAAGTTCAAAGTGTGTTTTCTACATGAAATCAAATGCATACCACAAAATAGTCCCTTTAGCATAGCCATGTGATCTTCGTTTGGTTGTTCAGCTGAAGCCACAAGGAACAGCGCCAGGAAGCTCACTAATACAACGGAATTCATAATTCGAACTAGAAATTGCACTCCAGTTAATGTTAGTTTGATTCCATGCAATAACCATTTTATAGTCCTTGGCTAAAATTTTTGTTTGCTTGAGCATGTAACCATTGCATTCAGAATATATTTGCGAATACATTCTTATGGAAATTTATGCTTCCCTATGTGTTCAGTTAAGTAGCGTGCGATGGTGTGTAACCGTAACGAATTATTTGCTAAAAAGTGACGCAACTGACAAAGTTAACTTTTTCAAATGAAATTATCAAAATGTTCAAAACATAAAGATCTATCAATCACTGCAATTCTTGAAGAGATTGGTACGAAAGGTGAGCTACAATAGGCAGTTCTGTCATTTTTTAACAGATGTAATTTAATGGAAAATGCTATCTTCGCCTGAAAAATCGTCTTTTTGTCGATGCGTCACTTTTCCATAACAACTTGTCTGTTTTTAATAGTTTGTATTTCCTTTTATCGGCACGATATTATCGTTTTAAATGTGTTGTGCAACTATACTTCATTTGTCTATGGAGCATACAAACGTCAATATAAAGTATTCTTGTAATTTAAAGGAAAGAGGAAATTTTCAAAAGTTTGAATCGAAAAACTATCGTGTTAAAGGTGTTACAATTGTGAGATAATTGTAAACTATGAAATGTCACACGTTTTGAACCTCCAAAATGGTTAGAATAAACGAAATTTGCCTAACGGAAATGTGCGTAATACAACTCTTTTGATGAACCGCCAAATGGGGCAACTTTTCAAGCTAATAACTTCCCATTACCTAAACTCTTTAATATGCTTGGCTTTTTCAATTAACGGCAACTCTGTATCAGTATCTTGCTTGACCTATGACTAAAAAACTAGTCAAAGGTGGTAATTATGATGAGGGTTTTATGATTGAGCCAATCCCATTCAACGATAGTAGTTATGTTTAAGTTAAAATAACGTCTCACTTTTAGCTACACTAGAGCACTTCAGCTTACCCATTCAAGTAGGAACCTATGCTACCTCGTTGTAAGATCGTTGATATAATAGGATTCAAAATATTTTCAATGCAATTATTGTGTTAAATTTGTTAATATTTTTCTGTATACTTTGACACTTAAATTTCGAATATCTTTAAGTTAGTTTCGAATATCTTTATCTTTAGTTTAAGTTAAAATAACGTCTCACTTTTAGCTACACGAGAGCACTTTAGCTTACCCATTCAAGTAGGAACCTATGCTACCTCGTTGTAAGATCGTTGATATAATAGGATTCAAAATATTTTCAGTGCAATTATTGTGTTAAATTTGTTAATATTTTTCTGTATACTTTGTATCTTAGGGGTGCCTTTTTTTATGATCCCGTTTTTAAGATGACGTCTTCTGTGTCATATTGGAATTTTATTAGGTTTGTATAAAGGAATTTTTCTTTGTGTTATAACCTCCTGGTCCCGAATGCATCAACGGTGAGAAATAAGTGTGAATTATGGCCGGAAAACCAGAAAAAGGTAAAACCGAAAAACAGGGTCTTATCTTCGGTTAAACAGACAAAAGCTGGGGCACTGGGTAGTCTACGACAACATAAAATGATAAAATTTAACCCATTGTTTAGGTCTTTTTAGCAAACTTAATATTATTTTGATTACAACCATTTTTTGTACAAATATTATTCAAACATTTCTACAGAAGAATTGATAATTTATATTAATGTATAATGGTAATTTGTTTAATAAAAAGCATTTAAATATCAGTTGAATCAAAAAATATTTTTGCGTCACTATATCTCGAGGTTAGCCCGACACGAAAACTATTTAAAATAACAAAGTAAAATTTTCACCACAGGTGTAAGAACCTTTAAGGTACATATTAAAACAAAAACAATTAAATATATCACCATAGAATATTTTTAATAAAATAAAAACTAGGTTACAATTTTAACGTTTTTGAACCATCAAAGTAATAATTGAATTATTTTTTTCTGTGTGCAAATTTTGTGCGAAATTTATATTTAGTGCTTTATTTAATCATTTTTAAATGAATTGCAATAATTAAAAAGACTATTTTTCTTGCAGATTATTTCTGAGGGCTAACCTTATGATATAGTGACGCAAAAATATTTTTTGATTCAACTGATATTTAAATGCTTTTTATTAAACAAATTACCATTATACATTGAATGAATTTGGTGAGATATTTACTACAATGTCCACATGACAGGAATGGAAATAACTACTCTAGCTCTGCACATTCGGCCAGGATCCAGTCGGACATCAAAATAAGAAGACTGAAAAAAATATGCTGATGTCAATATGGGTCATGATTATGTGGGTGCGCTAATATAATTTTCCTGGTGGGGAAGGGTATCGATTTTCATTAAATAAAAGTTTACATATAGTATACAAATCACCAATATTAAGGACAAACTTCATGTACCGTACACAACGCCAGATATATAATATAAAACTCAAATTAATGTATGTTCTTTATATATTACTTTTCCATTTATCTGATCTCCCCCAAACTTTGGGAAATTGTTAAGTACACTCGCACGAAGGTTTAGCAAACTGATTACTCTAGCATATTTTTAAAAATAAAAAAGGAGATGAAGCAAAGTGCTGTTGTCTATTGGCCACATTTTAAAGTATATTTTATAGTGGTATAAATTTCCTTTATATTTTTTTTTAAATAAAAACCAAACTTTCGAAAGCACCATTGCTTTAAAATTTATTTGTTTTAGAGATAATTTCTATTTTCTAAAATCTAAGAATTAAACTTCTGTAGGTACTTAAAAAAAATAGTTAAAATTACAATTAAAGTTTTTTTTTGGTTTTTTCGTTACCAATCTTTTTAAGTATCAGTGAAATGAGCAAAAGTAACTTGTGGCCGGGATACCTAGTATGAAGGGCATGGAGGCGCCGATTTTCAGAATTCTAAAGTAGGTTCCGATCTGAAATGGCGCCTGTAAATTATCAGAACTGGGTATGAGTCACTTGCTTATGGTAAAACGATTCATCTCTGCGCAGAGAAGAGCAAAGCCGCTCTCGGTTTTAGAGAATACAGAGCTGAGTTATCGTCGTACTAGAGATACACGAGGGTTATTGGGACGGGTGTCGTAATTTAGAACAACAGTCAAGTAACTAGCCGACACCTCAGTATAGGCACCTAACTCCACTTTTAGGAGAGATGACATCCTACGCAGCGTCGGGACTTTGGAGCATATTTAACTCGCACTCCCTTAAAAGGTATATTTTTCGTCGGATTATTTTTGGCTGCACGGGCCGTTTATAGGTCGGCAGTTATTTTGGCGATGCCTGGACCTGTGACCTTTCGCATGCGAGGCGAACGTCTAACCTATTGAGCTTCCCAGCCTCCCCTCAGATTTAAAAAGAATGTCCCCTAAGAAGTTACAGCTATAAGGTAAAAAGGAGTCACGCAAAAAAAATAATCAAATGACGTTTTATACCATATCCCGGCCACAAGTTACTTTTGCTCATTTCACTGATACTTAAAAAGATTGGTAACGCTACCGAAAAAACAAAAACAAATTTAATTGTAATTTTAACTATTATTTTTAAGTTCCTACAGAAGTTTAAGTCTTAGATTTTAGAAAATAGAAATTATCTAAAACAAATAAATTTTAAAGCAATGGTGCTTTCGAGAGTTTGGTTTTTATTAAAAAAATATACAGGAAATTTATACCACTATAAAATCTACTTTAAAATGTGGCCAATAGACAACAGAACTTTGCTTCATCTCCTTTTTTATTTTTAAAAATATGCTAGGTAATCAAGTTTTTGCTAAAAACCTTCGTGCGAGTGTACTTAACAATTTTCCAAAGTTTGGGGGAGATCAGATAAATGGAAAAGTAATATATAAAGTACATTAATTTGTACGAGTTTTATATTATATATCTGGCGTTGTGTACGGTACATGAAGTGTGTCCTTAATATTGGTGATTTGTATACTATGTAAACTTTTATTTAATGAAAATCGATACCCTTCCCCACCAGGAAAATTATATTAGCGCACCCACATAATCATGACCCATATTGACATCAGCATATTTTTTTCAGTCTTCTTATTTTGATGTCCGACTGGTGCAGAGCTAGAGTAGTTATTTCCATTCCTGTCATGTGGACATTGTAGTAAATATCTCACCAAATTTTTCCTACAACCTATTTCACAATTCCCAAACTTCCTCTGACACCAAGTCTGTACCATACATGACAAAAAGCAGAAAAGGAAAAAAGTATGTGCCATCTTATCTGCTGTTATTGAGAAAATATTAAGAATTACAAACTTTTAATTACCGCATAAATATTCTTAACATTTGTAACCAAACTTAAATCGAGTTGAGTAAACTTTATGAAGCATTAAAAATAAAATAAAGAACTTAAATAAATAAAAATAATAATTTTAAATTAAATCTACTATTAAACTCGGTGTTATATAATTTTATTTGCAAGACAAAAAGTATTAAAAATGTTGGTTCCAGTTAAGTCTATGAGATAATTAATAAATCAACATTTGCTCAAAACATACAGAACTTAGTAGCAATAACTTCATGTCGATCTGGATATTCCTCTTTCCAATCTCTTACTTCGGTTCAAGCAGATACTTCATCGACACATTAATACAATATATACAAGTTACATTACAGCTTAATCTTACCCATTAAATGCAGATCGTCATCAACCATGACTTTAACGTTATAATTCTGCTTTACACAACTGAGTGCAATTTTTTTAAAGAAAATATTTTTTTCTACTTTTAGACATAAATGTCTTTACTTTAATGCCATGTCATGATGCTTTTTGCAACCTCATTGATTTTACTTAAGGTGTTAGACTTCCTTGGCTACAAGTAACTTCAATCATTTGAAAGGATATACATTTCCCCCTTTATTTGACAACAAGAATCTAAGTAATATTCTTATGATTCATTTCATGTCCAAACAAAATGAAAGTTGTTACTTACCTAATGTCACAAAAGGGAAAATTCTGAAATTTCTTGTTACAACTATGAGAAGTTTTTCATTTCCCCTATAATGTGTTCTGAGGATAGAATTTTTTTGCAATTTCCACAAAGAAATTGCCAGGGCCTCATTTTTAGCCTTGAACAACTTGTCCCAATTTGTTTTTAAGTGCACACATGGGTTGTAAGGAGGGCTATAAATTATATTTACATGAATGGTGTAATCTAAATTTAAACATCTACATTTTTAAAAATAATTTTCTTATTTCTAAGAGTTTTAAAAAAATAAAAACTTTTTGCATACATAAACCCTTATACGTCATCCCCCCCGCCATCAAAAATTTGAGTAAAAAAGTCAAAGTTACACAGATATTAAAATAGTTTTAACCAGAATTTTGTTTTCCAGTTTTAATATCTGAGTGCATAAACTTATGCATCATACTTCAAATATTTATATTAATTTGATATAAAATTACAAGCTTAAATTTAAATGCTTAACTTAAATAAAATATAAAATTACAATCTTAAATTTAAATATGCTTAACTGAAGCTAAACACACTATAAGCTTATTGGAGCTCTGAGGGATACAGACGTATAAACCCATCACCTGACTATCAGGTTTTGCAGCAACACAGATAATTTTGCTTTTTTTTCCATTTAATAACTTTTTAAATTTCAAATTGAAGGAGTCATTTATAATTATCTGATACAGAAATGTAATTTTAAAAAAGTAAAGAAATTAGTTAGTCAGCTACACAGTGTAAACAAGCTTATGCAGTGTAAACAAGTTTATACTTCAGCCAATTTTGTTTATCAATCAGAAGGTAAAGTAATAAACAATTATTACAGTAAGAAAGAAGTTTAGCGATTTTCTTGATGCCCTTTTAGTAATTACCAACAACAGTAGCAATTCCATCATTTAAAATGATTAAATATTGAACCAGAGTACAATTTATTGGTGGATCGAAACAATATTACTGGGGCTTCTGTTAATTAACTGTGAACAAACACATTTTGGTTCAAAACATGGAAACTTTGGAAATTGAAGTGAGTTATAAGCTTCAATGTAGAAAGGCCAACCATTAAAAGATAAAAAATCAACTTGAAGACAATTATAAAAAAAAATATAGTATTTCAATAGTTATTTATCCACAAAATAAATAATTTTGTTTTTTAAAGCTACTACAAGACAATTAAGTAGGCATGATGGTGCAGTGGTTAGCATGTCTGATTCCCATGCTGTCAACCAGCGTTAAGTTTGTATACAATTTGAATTATTAATTGGTTAGAATACAATTTATTGGTAGATCTAAACAATATTACTGTGGCTTCTGTTGATGTACCATGAACAAATGCATTTTAGTTTTAGACAAAAGCTATGAAAATTTAATGAGTAATATACTTTATACGTAGAAAGGCAAATCATAAAGAAAACTTAAATTTACTTATATAAAAAAAGGACTCCATATTAATAGTATAGAGTTATTTCTATCAAAATAAATCTGCTACCATAATCTTAAAACTGCTACCATGTAATTAGTAGGCTTGATGGTACAGAGTTAGCATGGGCAACTCCCACGCTGTTGACCAGGGTTCGCGTACAAGTTGAATTATGGGTTGTGTTAATCTGCTTTGTGAAGTCAATGAATAAGTATCAAGCTTGCCTGGGAAGTTAACCAGGGGTTCATTATCAATACGAAAACCTATAAATGTATTGATGATAACAAAATTTGTTTTCAAAAACTTGGTCAGTTGACCATTTACTGCTGCACGAATGCAACGAAAATACTTTCAATAGGAAATCATCATTCTCACTTGCAAATTAAGACTAAAAATCTGGTTAAAACTAAGTAAAGGACTGTATATATATTATTTAAAATGAAGAACAATGTTAGGCTTTCAATTTCAATAGAATTCTTCATTACAGTTAAAATTTGAGCTTAGATTAATAAACAGTTTGTGATATGTAAAATGCTACGATTTAATGTAAGTTTTATAATTCTACCAACAAATGAATTTAACAAAGAACAAATATTCATTGATCTAGCAAAATAATATTTGTGTGCAAATTCGAAGAATATGGCAATTTAAATACATAATTTGACAGACAGCAAATGTTTTTTTTTTTTTTTTTGAAAATCAGAATTCCCATAGTATAATAACTCAGTGTATTTGATAGTTATAGGAACCCTACACAAAAACAAAATGCATATTAATATCGAAAAGTATCAAGAACTTAAAAAAAAATGTGGAGCAGAATCTCTTCAGTATTGTAGATTATTTAATATTCAAAGGAAAATAAAGGCTAAGAAAACACCTTTTGAAAAATATCTGTTTCAAAAATTACATTAAAGATTTAGAACAGTTTGTTGAATCATTGCCACTAAATAATAGCTAATATTGTCTGAACATTTCGACCCATCAAAATCAACAAAAATAAGCTATATACCAGCAATACAGTGGAAGATTAAAGTCTCCAACAAAATATAAATAAAAATATCCCCTTTCTTGTTCACAAAAGAAAATTTAGTTTTGGCTTTCAAATTAGTTCAGTTTCAATTTTGCTATATTTCTAATTATAATTAAAATAATCAAATCAAGTATTTATAAATGCTATTCTGATCGAATTTCATTGGAGATGGTTGAAATACTGTTTTGAAAAAGTTTTAAGTGTCATATACTGTTATATACCTAGCTGTTTTGAATTACTTACACATAAATTTATGAAATATTTTAAAGTTCCACAATATGATTTGTAATTATTTTAATCAGCGATACACTTTCGAGATATTGTATGTCTTCGTTAAGAAATATTAATAAAATTTGTTAAGAAAAATTGCTTATTTACCTCATGCCAGTGATCATTAATTCTTTGCCTTAAACCATTTAAATTATATGTTTGGTGACTTTTTAACAGTATACTGTCATAGTGCCTTTATCATAATACTTTACTGTGTTTTTCACCTGTAATACATAAAGATTTCAGATAATATAAAACTTAGCTATAATCATATGTTAAAGATATTGCAAAATGTAAAATAAACCAATTTTGGAGCATTTAGATTCCTGATGAGAAAAACTCAAGATTATAATCACATCAAAAGTGAATTTTAATGATAAAACAACTTAAACGAAAAACTTATTAATAAGTAAAAATATCTGTTTATTTTGAAACATTTAATTTTAATAACATTCTGCATTTAAATTATGACCTTACATTTTTAAATTAATTATTTAAACAATTTGTATCATGAAATGTGCATAGGTTATGAATTGAATATGTAAAAAAGGGGCATTTAAAGAAATTCCTTTCATTGATAATACCTGTAACACAATTTTTCAGCAACTAATCTCTTAATAAATAATTTTGTATCCAATTTCACTTATTATTATTAGAACACATCCTTGTAAGGATTGCAACTATAAGAAACTTTTCGTTTAAAAATTTAAACTTCAATTTATGCACAGTACATAATATCGCACTGTACACGGAAAATAGATTGATCGTAAAAATACTAGTTTTTCAGAAAAATCGTCTGAAGTTTATTTTTTCCATTGAATTGCATCATAGAAAAAAACATAACTATTCACTCACTGCATTCCAACTATTCTACCAATATATTTAATTTTTGCTTCAATTGCTAGATATTTAAATTTTGAATATTATAACATTTACAACTCGAAGTCATATTTGTGCAATAGGTCACTTTTCTGAGTACAGTGCGATATATACACTGCAATGCATCTGACAAATATGACTAATTACCGATTAAATTATTAACTTAAAGATAGCTATCGATGTATGAAAGCCTTATCGACACAAAGTTAGGATAGAATGAAGCACATTTGTAACTAATAAAATGCAATGGAATCACAAAATTTCAGACGATTCTTCTGTTTTTGCAGATACTTCCCTTTTCTCACTTGTGTTTTTAATAATTTGGAATTTATATATCGTTATCCGTTCGGCTTGCTAAAAAATGACAGCTACTGCTAAAAAGAAAGTACTGGGTATAATTTATATCGACAAATATAACTGAAAACTCGTTAAAATAAGAGCTGTATATGGATATTAGTTAAGTAATAATGTGCCATTTTATAAAATGTTAATTTGTAGTTCATGAATATGTGCGATTAAGCTAAAGGATAATTTACCAACCTTTTTAACAATAAAAAAACAAAACATACTGATTCACAACAATAGACATCTTATAAAATATTGATTATTTCACATTTAAATTATTTTACTTCGAAATATTGGATCTTGTGTGCAAGTTGTGATTAAGAAAATGTCAAAGATTTAAGTACCTACTAGTTTAACCAATGGTTACACTAATACTTAATCTTTATACTGGTACTCAAATCTTTGACCATGTTACGTTTACCAGTCTAAGCAGTTGGTTACTAACCAACTGCTTAGATTCGCAAACGTAACATGGTTTGAAAAGTACCTTTAAAAATCAATAACCCATTGCATGAAAACCTACTTAAAACTTATTTGGATCATTAGGTTTTATTCATAAATCATGAAATTCATCACTTAATCAATTCTTTCAATATTTACAATAAACAATTATTTGATGTTATTGAAATGTAAATGATCCATCCACACAAAATACTGACAGCTCAGTATTACCCACAGTTTGGTGTAGCGATAGCAGATAGTTTTGAAATTCTTTTGCCGACTTAATATATTTAACAGCACATCATAGCAGACTAACAACGGTTGCTAAGAAATTTTAACGATTTAAGTTAACATGCATGGTATATAAGCCTGTGTATGCAAACAAAGAAAAAGAAAAGCTTACCATATAAAATTAGAGGTACTTGGCAACAAACATTAATTCTACACTGCATCAACCATACTTGTTAGAGCTGTGCTAAAAATATTCAGTTAAATAAAAAGTACTCTAATTGGCACCAATGTCAATAGTAACAAATGGGAAGCTCTGGTTAGGTTGAGTTATCGTCACACTACAGCTACACGAGCTGGGAAACTCGAAAACTTGATTACAGCAAAAATTATTATATAACTTTCTCGTAAAAGTTTTAGAGTCACATGTTTAACGATGAAAGAACAGCCAGTCTAATAAATAGACATTAGAATCTTTAAGTTAAAGCAAAATGTTTTATTACACTCAAACTAAATATGTTCCAAGAGCACTTAAATATAATAAAATCATACAATATGCATAGAAAGGGCTATAATAATAACACAAGAAAAACAACTTCAAAATTAAATCTCATCCAATGAGTACAATGTCACAAAATATTACTGTCGAGCTCAAACTTTACAATGAAAATAAATAACCGTCGCTTATTCAAACAATTCCCTTCAATCTATAAGGAGCGAGGGCAGTTTCAAAAAGAGTAAAAGCAAAAGGGTACAACAACAACTAAAAATAAATATTAAATAGAGGCCAAAAGACACATCATGGGGAAAACTCTTCTCTGATGTCCATTCGAGAATATATGAATTATTTTATACATTTCATACAACAATAAATATGAAACAAACCACCGCCAAACAAGCAATTTTTTCAAGTACTAAATGTTTCCCTAAGTTAAAGGGTAAACCTGCACTTGGCGACCGAGCCAGTTTTCACCTGAGTGTCAGTGTGGGCCTCGTACCCTATCACGTTCCTCTGGTGCAGGTTGAGTCGGTCCTTAATCGTTCGTCCGATCTTCATGATGGCATCTTGGTGTTTGATGTCTGCGGTCCACACGGCCAGTTTGTCCCCCTTGTTGCGGATCTGCACCACGGCCCCGCACACGTCATCACTGTACTCGTCGAAGGCCTCCCCTATCATGCACAACAGTATCTCGAGCCAGTAATTGTTCAGATCGGTGCCCCTCTGGGCCTTCTGGATGTTGAGAAGCCACCGGCCCCCTTGCTTGTTGCGGCTGTCCTCCCACATCGGCTTGATGCCGTGCTTGAACAGCGCGTAGTCGCAGCCGAGGGGGATCTTGCTCACGACCTCCAGGTGGTTATAGAGGGCCCAGAAGTCCTCCACGGTGTCGAAGGGCACAATTTCCATCAGGTTCTCCTCCCACGACTTGGTTCTGTCGTTCTTGTAGAACCACAGGCTCCACATGTTTTGGAGTGGATGTTTAATCAGCATTTCGGGGGACACCACTTCTTCGCTGGCTACGCCATTTTCTTGCTCGACAACTTCGACGGACATGGTTGTGAAAGGTTTTAGATAGGTTTCAGGAAGCGATTTGTGAAGGATAATTGCAGAATATAAAATTCAAATAAGTTAATTATTTAAAATAATACTTATTAAATGTCAGCTGACAAGCAGGCAAAATGACAAACTGGTATTGCCATTCTGAGAAATGTAAATCTACTACTTTAAATGGAATTTGAAACGTTGCCATTTACAAGAAATCTGTAATATTTTTTTTTATTAACAACATTTATACTCATAAGGCGCGTTCTCATGCACGCGAATTGGGAGGAATATACCGGAATTTAGGAACAAAAATCCCTTCTTTAGGGAAAATTGGGGGTTCGAAATCGTACCCGCATTCTTCCTAGTCATTGCACCGGCATTTATCCGTGATGCATTGCGGTTTTGAGAATCAAAAGAAAACAAACATGGCGGACAGGTGGAGAGAGGAGGAAATTTAACGTGTTTAACCTCCCTCTATTTTTAATAGAAGGATAGTTTTAAGAATTTGCCGCGAAGCCATGGCGGCTTAAAAAATAAACAAACTCTACAACGTGACTGAAAGTAAACAGGATGTGACGTTAAACCATACGTCACTTCCGAAGTCCCGGTTAATTCTGGGTACTCATGTGAACGGGTGTTAATACCGGTACTTAGTCCGTGCATGTGAACGCGCCTATATCTTGTTCAAAAATACAAAATCGGTGCAAGAATTAATCTTATTCAGAATATTAGTTATAAGTAGCAAATTTTATTGTTTTATATTATGTAGAAATTAGTTATAAAGTTTACTCTTAAAAGTAAGCCACGCCTACTTTTTGGAAAACAAAACTTTTGATTGATCCTTAAAAGAAATTCGCGCTAAAATGTAGTTACCACATGGGGCTTTGATATTCAATACTTTTTAGTCAAGGTTTTATAATAAAATAATAGTTTTAAATAATTTAGCTTTATATATTAGAAAGATACGAAACAAAAAAAAACCTGAAGTCTTTAAATTGAAATAACCTGCAAGAAATAATTAACCGAAGATCAACACTTGAAATTGGAAGGTTTGGTATATTTGACATTCAATATCGGCATAACTGAATTGACCTGAGCAGTTCACCACAGATGCAATCTCAAAACAGCATCCACGCTAGATGGCGCTGAATAACTGTAATTGAGTATAGGGCAATAAGTGGGACGCCTGGCAACGGTGTACAAAGAAACCGTTGTTAGATGAGAAGTTTGATATAACTAATGTAACCTGGACTTGTCGATTTTGACGCACAATTGAAAAACTATAGGAGTGTGACACTACTCAACTTTCATTTACCGCTCAATAAATTAATACTTTCAAAGGTAATTATTTTCCTTATAGGGTAATTTCAATAAAATTAAAACCTAAATAGTTCTGTGGTAGCTACTTCTTGCGCATGTACAATTTTCTCGGAAACCATAAGCTTGGCGGACGTCACTCACGACAAATTGAATCGAATTATAGGGTTTATTATTAACAATGATACTAGGTTTATCTACTTTGAGCAAACGTTATAAGCGTAGTTAGAAATTTTGGTAATATTTTAATCGTTTCCGGCTGTCTATTTCTAGCTTCCTTTACGCCTTGTTATATAGTACTGTTTATACACTCGTCCTCTGACAGGTACAAGCGTCAAAACCTTGAAATCGGTTTCAAATTAGTACGCGTCGATCAACCTCCCGCCCAATTGTACCCATCATTCATATGGAAGACTCCTCCATCCTTTTCCCCTTATAGACAGGCTTGACAACTGTCAATCAGGGCATTAGTAACTACTACAGGACGAAAGAAAATAGAAGCCTAAATTGAACCAATCGCACTGTAAAAGAGAGGCAAAAAAACATTACTTTTAACTTGGACAAGGATTCCAGTGTTTGATCAGGAATTGTATTAGCTGTGTTCGAATCATTACAAGTTCGAAGCATACTCAAAATAATAAAGGCCTCTGGAGAAGCAATAAAACTAGCTGTAGTCCGGCTGTCACTTCTTAGCATCCCAAATATTTTGATTCTGGAAGATTCCACTTTGGAAATCCCATGGCGTTTGACGAACACAGGGGATTATTGGGCTTGTTTGGTTGGAAATAAAGTGTCACACTAAAACTACACGTGGGTTATTCGTGAAAGGATTATTCTAGTTAATTGATGATAGTCGTCATCAATTGCACATGCATTTCTTTTCTATCTTGACTTGATCATCAATAGATTTGCATCATCTGTAGTATGTACTATTTAACACATTTAGTATTACCTCAGGGAACGCTATAAGTTAAAATATAGCTATGCAATATTGGTGAAACCGATGTAAGTTCGAACTGCACTTCACTTGAGAAACTGTTTCTACACCTTAAAGAAATATGCGCATGCAAAAGCAATAAATCGCCAAATATAGTAACTCTTGCCTAAACCAAAATCTTCCTTACCCCTTTTCGAAGTGGACTGTTCCACAATCAAAATATTTGAGATGCTAAGAAGTGACAGGCGAACTATAAATAAACCCTAACCAACCATATTATTTAAAGAGTACAGAGAAAGAAAAACCCCTTCATCGACAGGAAATCTGTCCGTCCTGAGGATCTGGGTTGCTTTTGCAACTCGGAATTCTGTTCTCCGAGTCGCTTTTATTTAATCCTGCCCTTCGACGGTGAAAATATATCCTGTTGCTTGACATTCCGTTAAGAATCAGTAATTCATCGGCACGAACTCTTTTACTATCTTTCTCGAAAACCAGATGTCGCCGTGTTTTTAAACTAGAAAAAACACTTTATCGCCTACTAGGCGAAAAGCAATCGTTCAGTGCGGTTTTTTTTATCGCCAATGAAATTCGACGCCCCACGACTGAGGCCCCCAGGGTCTGGAATCCTTCCCCCTCCTTCTAGAGGGGATGAAGAGATAAGAACATAGAGGATTCTTTGAATGTCGGGGTTCTGGGTGGTTTTAGCTGATAACTATTTTAACTGGTTCTGATACTAAAGCTTTCAATAGCTTTTGGCACAGCATTTGTAGAAGTAAAGAAATTTAATAAAGTGATTATATTTTTTGCAACCATATTACGTCATTAAAAGTTTATATTTTGGAATGATTGCCTAAAGAAGAAATTTTTTATGGCACAAAAAATCTTTTCTGAAAACCGATTTTAAAATGTTTTAAAGTAAAATTGCTAAAATTAAAACTATTTGATGTTAGTTTAACTATTTTATGTTTTTTTTCTTAATTTATTATTTCAATTAACGAATGTGAAAGATTATGTAATGGAAGTATTGAAGTGCGGTCGAAAATCCGAATTTTGCTTTTGGAGGGCGCTGAATTCAAAAGAAAAATTGTTGTTTTTTCTTTGTAAAAAAATGTTCGTCTGTCATTATCAGATGGATGTAATTGATTCAATGAACGGTAATGGAAAGTCGTGAAGTGGTACACACTCTTAGATTTTAATTATGATTAATACATTATTTCATCGAAGCAATTTCGCGAAACTGAAAAGTTGTGTTTACGACGGGTTTCTTTATAATAATTCATTATCAGTGATTTGCTATAAACGCTACGATAATTTCCTTAACGTAACAACTGTCTTTAGTTTGTTCAAATACTACAAAGTTCTTTCAACCACAATACAGATCTTTTGTTGTACAAAGTCTATAGTGGTGACAGATGATTCCTGCAATTACAATATGATGCATAGAATGTAGGGGGAACTAGGGACATTTGACCCCTAAGGGTACATGACCCAATGCCTTTCTCTCAGCAATGGAAATAGTAACGATTCTTCAACCACATGTGTTTTCTTTGCAACTATATGGTTTACTAGATGTATATCTTGAGTCAGTCTAAAGATTATTTTTGGGGTCAAATTAAAAACTATGCAGATCTGTTTTTGTTAATTTATTCTTTTTAATAATACTTAGATGCATGAAAAGATAACTTAGCTAAGTCAATTTTATAATGTTTGTGGCTTTTTTTCTCTTCAAAATGCTGATTAAATTCAGTTAAATTCTTATCTATTACTCTGCTTTACATTTGAGAAGCTTGGGGAAGCTTGGAAGTAAGACACGATAAGTTTTATATTAAACTTTGTATTAATCAACTAAAAACGCTATTGTATTTTGTATCTTTAAATTCAATAAACAAAGTTTTGAGTACCAACAGAGTTATCTTTTTTTATTACAGTGAATGAAAATCAATGTTTCAAATGATCAATTAGTAACATCAGTCTTTTTAATATGCCAATTTAGCACATTTTTCTGTAACCTACCATTTCATCTTATATTATTGAAATTGATGCATCCTTATTTGATTTCAAAAATAACCTTTACCCTATTCCGAATTCTTACAACAAGAAAAAGTAATAAAGAAAAAAACGTTCTTTGACCACAACCCTAGCTTTCTCAAACCGGCTTTTGAATTGTCCCATACGACTGTCCTGTTACCAAGCGAAACCCAACCCCCTTAGGTAAGTCCGATGCTTCCCCCTCCCCCCCCCTTCCAGCAAGCCACTGGTAAACCGCAAAGGCATTTTCTACGAAGTCACCAAGGGTTCTATTCAAAGTACAGGGGGGAAAGGGGTTCCAGACAGATGCGACACTAACTCCAGCGTACCCCCCACCATATGTAGAGAGATAACATACACTCTAAATTAGTTGGCGACACCTTTCAGGTGATCGCCAAATGTGGGGTTACCATAATTCGCTTTCCAAAAAATAGCAACAACTTTTCTTAAATTTTTGAAAAATACAAATATTTCAATTAATATTTTTATTTCGTAATGAACTGAAAAATAAAAATTTCGATTGTGTTCAAAATATATAATTATTGCAGTATCTTTATTTTTTACTGAGATACATCGTCATACACTAAAGACATTGTATTTGCCACTGATTTCCAAACTTTAAAAAATTATTAAAAATACTCAAGATGTGATTTTCAATTTTTTTTTCTGATAGTCTATTTTAATTCTTTTGTTCTTTAAAATGGTGTCAAAAACTAGTGGCCAGTATTAAAATTGGGGCGTCATTTAGTCAGAGAAGATTCTCCATAGGAATACCATTACGATTTTCAAGGGGTGAAATTCGGCTTCATGACTCTTAATGGTACCTCAGGTGTCAACCTACACGTCACCAGTAGTTTCTAATTACGAGGCGTACGTATTGAGCAAAGCCCGACTTTCACCTTTTTGCCTGAATTGTCGCCAGCCGTGTCTCGCTCCAATGGCTACGCATCTGAAAAAGTGCGGCCGTTTTTTTGATATCCAGGGCATGCGCAGTAAAGAAAAATGACGTCATTTGGCGGTTTTTATAAACTTGACCACCAAAGTCAAATTTTTAAAATTAAAATTTAATTTTCGAACTAAATTTTACTGGAAGTAGCTATCTAGTGTCAACACACATCTACTTGAGCAATCAATACTGATGATGAGGTTTGGTGACTGGTGAGCATGCGAAGAAATCAATCGTCGAATATATATTAATTTTCGTTTCAACATTTATTATCGTTTGCTAATAAAAATCAAATCGAGAGTTTTAATTTTACACTTCCACTAAAAGGAAGACTTGGGAATAGCATTCATTATGTACAGAAGGGAAGTTAAACATTTTTTATTGCTATATCATTTACGATTAAATAATTAATTATGTACTTTTCGAATAATTGTGTTCTTTTTAAAAAGTTTCATTCTATCAGACAAAAATTTTTGGAAATGATCAAATTTCAAAACTTGTTTTCGTAAAAATCATTTATTTCCTTTCATAGAACAAAAGATACACAACGTTTAAATTTTCTTATGTATAAATCTCTTATAGACTGCTCCAAAGTTATTTTAACTAATTGGATTATTTTTAATTTCTCTGGTAAATCTAATTTGTGTTTTATCATAGTACATAACAGAAAAGTGAAAAATGGACAATTCTTGTGTTCTATGTCGGCGGACTTTACGGACAAATAAAACTTTAAGAAATTATTATTTATGAAGAATTTACTTTTTTACGATATTGTAAATAAATTTTAATTAAATTATTCATTTTATTTTTCAATTGAAACCAAATGTTTCGCTTTCTCCAAACCGTTAATAACAAAATGAATAAATACTAATATACCATAAATGCATTTTTGAAGAATATAAAATTGTATACCAAATGCATTTTTACTCCTAAAAATAACCTAAATTTCATATTGTTTACATTCGTTTACCACACCTTCCTCCAAATAAAATAAATAGAAAAAATAACAGTTGCTAACATAGACTGGCAGTGGCCTCATTGTCCTAAGTATTTTTGTCTTTCTAGTAACATTTATAGATCGATTAAATCGTTGGAAGAATTGGAGCCAAGTAAAAGCGCCAAATTAGAAAAGCCAAATAGTTTTCCGCCCAGCTTTTGGCAACGGCCGCGTTTTCTTAACATTGAGCGAGACACGACTGATTGTCGCACAAAAACTACACAAGGGTCATATGGGAGCAATTTTGATAAACAGTCCAGTGTGACGATTACTTTTTCATGAATATATATACCTGATATTTTATTTACCTGATCACTTTTTTTAAAAGTATCTCAGGATTATCCTATAATTAAGTTTTCTTAATTTAAACAATGTTTCTAACAATGTTTCTAAAAATATTGTTGAACATTTATTGATTTAAAAAATAGATTAAAATAGATTTTCCTCAATAATTTTTTTTAAAAAATTGACAATGGTATGCATTTAATAAAGTAATATCCTTTAAAAGTAACAGGCAGTTACAGTTTAGTCACATGCATCTTTAGCATTTTATTCATTGGTCTAAACCGTTACCTAAGTTAGTGATTTTTCAGTCAAAATGAGTCAAATTATAGCCAAGTAAATACCTAAGAAATCTACATTTTAAAATTTTTATTTCTATAAATACACTTTTAAAGACGCAGCAAGTCCAATTGCATAAACACAAAATTGTAAGCGATAAAATCATTTAAAGTACGAATTTACAAGTAGAGTATTAAAAATGAGCCATGATATTTCATCTGAACAATACAGCTTTGAGCCCAGATTCAGTCATTTTGTCCTAGTTCTGAGGTTTCTCTCCATTACAATGGACAAGAGAAATACACAGCTTTGCAGTCCCCTATGGTTGTCCCTTCGATGAGAGCTTGGGATAAATCGTCGAGGTCAAACGTGCTAAAAAAGGCAAAATACACTTTTGAAAACAATAGTTGAAAAACAATTATGTAAAAGTTTTCGATTTAATGCTATTAAGTATCGACAATATACATTTACTGCAAATAAAAAAAAATTACTGTAACAAGAGCTGTACATAACATTTTGTGGGATACAGATAGACATAAACAAGTCTAGGGAAAATCAGTTTGTCCTACAAAAAATTTAATTTTTTTTGTTAACATGTAAATAAGTTTGAGCAGTCATCAAAGTATTTAAAATAATTTAATTTGTCATGATAAACTAACGAGTTGAATTTTCGTGCAGGGAAAACAAGTTTACCTTCTACTCGTCTAAGTTTTTATTGATAATTGTGGCTGCGTTTCTAAAATATTAAAGTCATTACCAATATCCCAATTGATTTATTGAAGATCCACTTCGAAGAAGCTTATTATACAGAACAATTTTATTATCAGTTATATTTTCAGGGATCAAAGATCACATTAAAAACAATGGCCTAGAGCATCAACTTTCTGAATGAACGAGTCGGCACGTTTTTTAAATAACGATTGATTTTAGTTGTTTAATGAAACAGAAAAATAATTAGTTAAATCGTAGACAATTACATCTTAGAAAAATAAAACCACAAGAATTACCTACTTTAAACTTCTCAAGGCTGCTCCCAAGGCAGGCATACGCACACCAGTAAACTGCCCGACTTGACACATGTAACGCGAAAGACACTCTGGAGTAAGAATAGTGGAGAGTTTTCCGGCAACTCCCTGCAGGGAACCGATTCCCAGATTCAACAATCTCGTTGTCTTCTTCAGCTTTCCCATGCCATCCTTCACAGCATTCATGCTTGTATTCTTCAGGATATCGGCAGCCTCAGTCCTCACAATCATATCCTTCAGCATGCCAGTGGCTAGAGAGTCGATGAACCCGGTCTCTGACGTCCTGGTAGACCGAGACTCAAACTTGAAGTCTTCCAACAGTGGTATTCCGTATTCCTTGAGGGCGGATGGGAATAGCATGACGGAGGCCACGTAGCTGACGTAACCCAGAGACGCTATGCTCAGTAGAGGAGTCAGAGTTGGAGATGCTGTCTTCAGGGCTCTCGAAAAGCGTACAGAAAAGGAATCGATAGTCGTAACTAATTGAGAAGGTGACTGGGATATTAGATCAATCTCGTTTTTAATGTCGTTAGCATTCCATGGTCTTGACGATGCTTGAGGTAAACAGAGTAAGATTGCTATGTATATTACTTTCACGAACTTACTATAGTGACTTGATGTCCTATGCATTGAAGGCTGAAAAATATTCATCTTAATGTTTTGACGAAAAACTCTATCGTATGGTATATTTTCATGCCAAGTAAATCTTAGTAACGAATCGAACAAGTCACAATACGTGAGTGAGAGTAACTTGAATACCAAAATAAGGTTACGAAGAAAGTTTTCAAACTTCTTCTCAACTTTTTGATTACAACTTTCATAACTAATTTGCATATTACCTTAAGTAAATATTTTGTAGGAATATACTGGATGGTTGAAAAATAATAGCTTGGTGCTACATTGCGATTGCTTTGTGATGGTTATTAGTGAATTTACAGTTGTTCAGAAAAACGTCGCACTAGAGCATTTATTGATTGTATATAAATATAGGGGGTTGATCCAGTGTTAAGATAAGATTGAATCTTCGTCGAACTTGAGCTACATAATGCTATCGGGTTTATCCAGGGAAGTAAATTACGAGAAAAATGCAAGGTCATTACCCAGATGCAAAATTCGCATTCGGTCCTAGCAGATTTGGTTTCAAGACCAATGTTTTGCAAAGTAGTAAGGACGCAAGGGAAGGGTGCTTTGGTTTACTTTATCTTTAATTAGTTGCCCTATAATATAAATAGACTTTTGTTCTGAGTGCATATTGTAATGCCATTTCTTTTTTTCTCTCCTTACAATGGATGCAGCACACTTTCCCAAATTACCCCCACCTATAATCGGCTATATAGCGTGACAAATAGAGGTGTTGGACGTCAACTCAGGGTGCTGTTCAGTGTCCCGATATTTGATAATTGTTCAAAGTGACGAGGTATTGTCGGCGGGATTGGTTGGATTCTAAGCAGATTTAGAAAAAACAATATATTCTCAATATTTGGTCTAAGTTTATTTTTTTTTATTTTCGAATTGATAGTGATATTGTTTACTAGCATATACTTTAATACACTTTTAAATATATGCTACAATTACCTGCATTCAGAAAATCTCGATTAGATATCAAGTTACGTTCTCCTTTTTCATTATGTAGTTCTAAATAAACATTTTTTCAATCAACCAATTAACTTAATATTTTATGATAATGTAGGGAAGAAGCTGAAATCGGACTTACGTAGTCACCTTCATGGGAAAAAAAAATTGAAGCGATATTGAACTTCTTCATACTTCATTAAGTGAGAAACGCAACGCGTGTTTTTAGATTTTATGGTTAGCGATTTTTAATACTTTTTAGGAACTATGAAGCTACATTTTATCTGTGTTGTACTTCTCGTTTCCGTTTCCCTCACGCTTTGCTCGGACAAATCAGTAGTAAAAAAGCATGAAAAAGCCGAAGCTCGCCAGATGGAATACATCTCCCTCATCAACGCTTTACTACAACAAACCAACGTGTTGAGCTCTGTTGACGGGGCCCTCATTGGCCTCACCACAATCCTAGCCTCTATGGCCACAAAGATGAAACCCTTCATGATAGCTTCAGCCTTGTCTTACATAATTTATGTTGCCACGGCCATCCTCATACCAGGTCCTCTTAGCCAAATGGGCCTGCCTACCCTTGAAGTTCCGGATGAAGCAAGTCTCAGAGGAAGATCTCTCAATAGCGAATCTTCATCGTTCTCGAGTAAGATCTTCGAAAACGCCATGGCAGAGACTCTGATGAAGTCTATCCAGATTAGTCCTGTGAAGAGCATCATGACGAATGTATCCGTGAATGTGATAACTGACTCGATGGCACGAGTGCGGGTCCTAAGTCGCACCATGGTGCAGCAGTTGTCGCTTCTGCAAGGGAACATGGTGTGGTTTGCCAGGTCACTCAGCAATGAGTGCGTCAGTAAGTTCCTGTGCAGGGTTGGGCAGTTCACAGAGGTGAATTTTCCGATGGCGTCGTCCGTATTGAGATCTCTGGCGTAAGTATAATTTTTAATTTTATGCTTCTAAAAATAGTAGAATTTTTTTATCACTAATGTCTTATTTTCCATCACCAGAAAGATATTTGTAAAATTTGTTTTATTGTTGATATCAACTTTTGAGTCCATGGTCTTATCATTTTAGCTGTTCTTTTTTGCTATCCTCAGTTCTTAATTTGTAACTAACATAGGTGTGTCATATAAAGGATGTCCAATACTATCCTTTCTTGGTCCATATTGGAGTTTATGAAAGGGTAGAAGGTTAAAAATGATGTAGTATATGAATCCAAGAATAAAAAGTTTAAAACTGAAGTAAAATTTAGTCAATTTTGATCGCTAAGACCAGCATATGCCAGGCTTAAAGATTGGAGTAACAAATTCGAGATTGAGGTATTTTAAAGTTTGGAGTCGTTTAGCGTCCTTTTTTTGCATTACCAAAGCTTATTAATATAAGTGCGTCAGTTTACTTCAATACAACTTGTAACGGTAGATGATAGCTGTTTTTTAAATGTAAAATGGGGGAATGGTTAATTTTTTTTAATGACGCAGTTATAACTTTCTACCTTGTCGAGGCAGGCAATAGCTTTGTGCGTTGATTTTCTACTTAATAACCATTGAAGTTTATAGAACTCCAAATTGGACTTCATTTTTTCCCTAATATTTTAAGTAGGAGTTCATGAAAATAGTTAAATTTTTAACAAGTATCCAAGATTATATTACAAAAAATCGTTTTCTTTTTTCAGAGACTCTTATCCTGGCTTGGATGATTACGCTGTTGCTGTAATTCGTGGAACATCTTCTTCGAACTGTTCTCTTATTTATCCAGATTGTACAATATAATTGTTTTAAACATTTTATGAAGCTTTGAATACAATAAATTATTTTTTAAAATGATTATTTGTAAGTTAACGTTTTCTAATTAGTTTTAATTCTTTAGGAGGGGTTAAGTTTTTGGAGCTAGGGTAAAAAAGGACTTGTGATGCAAGCTCCGTCTCTTAAGAGATGTTAAAAATTTCTAGATTTATATAGGATATGGAAGATTCAAATTATATAGGCAGTTTAAAATTATCAAAAAGAAACACTGTAAATCATACTTTTTTTCTTGATTAGCAGAGTTTGAGAACGGATAAGAAAGTTAAAAATAAGGCAATAGTTTAATCACAGGTCAAGAAGTTTGAAAAAAGTTTCTTTTAATTAGTAACCAATAAAATACTTTCACGGGTAAAATTATAGAATTTGTTAGAATGATACCGCTTTATAAAATAAGACTGGGAAATTAAATTTTTAATGACTGTACAATTCGAAACGGGTAATTTTTGAAATTGAGTGAGTGGTCGAATTCGATTTCGATCTAGCACTGCTGTAGATTTGAACTTTCCAGTCCGGGAAAAAGCATTTAAATTAGTTTTTCCAGCATAGACAGGAAATGTCCACGTATAGACATGGTTTTAAATTACTTGTTTTTGGAGCTTTACTTTAAGAATTTTAGACTTTATGAGAATCTAGAATACGTTAGCGCAGTGTTTAAAAATTCTATATTTTAGGTTATAACGGAAATCATTTCACATTCACTTAACAATAAATTTTATTAATAAATTAAATTCCCTTTCAAGCTTGTCCACGAATTGAGTTTTTTTTCATTTTAATTTGCAATGTTTAATTAAATGTTTGGTTATGAAGAAATAATTAATCCTCTTCTAAAAATAACGGGTAGTATTTTAATGATGAACAACCACTTACGCCGACATAAAGAAAAATGTTGCACGAAAATAAACCATTGCAAAACCACACATCGAAAGTTCGGCTGAATTATTTACTAACCATCATGCTGATTACTATTTTAATAATTTAAATACAAATGATGGAAAATAAATTAGACTTTTTTTTATTAAATATTTATTATTAAAATGGTTAAAAACGTACAGATATACAAGTAATCCGCATTGCTATAGCATCAATTTCTTAATAAAACACTAACAATACAGAAACAGATCAAATTCGTGAGGAGAGCTTCATTAGACACGATTTAGTTTAGTTAAGTTTGAATTATCGTCGCACTAGAGCTACACGAGGGCTATTGGCGACGGGCGTCGTATTTTAGAACCAAATTAGACACGATTTACTGAGTTCGTGCGTAAGTATAGTTTTATAATAGATTCAGAAGAGGAATTTGATTTATTTAGAAAAATCTTACGTAACGCCTTTTTTGCATACAAAAATCAATAATTTTCCCGAAAATTTGTAAATTTGGAGAAAACCGTTATGCCATATGACATCTTTTTTGCACTAAGATAGTAACTATTTTTGCTTAGCCTAAAGAGAAGGGATAAAAAGGAATAACATCCACATTTGAAAAGAACTAATAAGTAGATTTTAGGGAGGAAATTGTCACTTCCTCATGCATTCGCGTTGCTGATTTAACTTTGTGACATAAAAGTACGCATACTAATATGTAATTTACTTTTGTTTATAAATGAGTGTCATATAAATATGCATATTTAATTGGTAATTTTCAAAGTTGAGTGAATTATTTTCTATGCGTCGGGGGTCGTTAAGAAAAAATACACTTTATGATACATTATAATCACAACTATTCATATACCTGCTATTCAAGATGAAGAATTTATGTAGGCAAATGATATAAAAAAGTCGTTTATAATTGATTGTTGTTTGTATCAAAGAGAAATATGAGAGAGGTTTGGGAGGGTGCTATCTGATACGTTTTTAACCTCGTTTTTATTTGTAAATCAAATATGAAATATTACGAATAGGTATTGTTTAAAAAATAAAATTTAGTAATCATTTAAAATTTTGGATCAGATTCACACTTCACTAAGCAGAAACCATGTCCCCACATATGAAGTCTAACTTTACGAAGACATCAAATAAATTGCAAAAATTTGTTTGATACTAATTATTTGTAAAACACTTTCGAATCAAATACATCAAATATATTGAAAATCAAATATATTATTATCAAATTCTTATCCACAGACTGTAATTAATCACGTATTTTATCTCATCTTGGCCTTTTAACGTATGTTTGGTTAGTAAATCCCACATTTAAACACATTTCATTATATTAACGTTGTTTTTCTTTAGATTTTGTTTGAATTGGTATTAATATATTATACAGAATATATCTAACAATTATTATGTACTTAAATAAATTAGTTCTATGATGTCCGCACATTTTCATCATATCCGTGCACAACATATTAATATTATATAAAGAAATGTATTCTCGACCGCGTTCCGTTTAGATATTGAGAGTGTTTAAAATATGCACATTGAACGCTGTGTTAAAGCGTTTAAGTTTGTTCAGCTGAAAATAAAACGTTATTTGCCTTTTAGGGCAAATGGTACCGGAAATCGGTTCACCAAACCGATGTCTTGTCTTGGTATGAAACCAATGGGGGTGGGCGTTATTTTCTAGGCTTAATTATTCCAACTGTATTGAATATTTAAAAAAATTTTTAATGCGATTATTGTAGCTGGTCATTTGAACCAGCTACATTTATTATGCAAAAAATGTTCGTAAAATAATCAATACAGGCGACTAAATTAAGCTTAGAAAATTATTTTACCTCATTTGATTAACACAGAGAGAAGACTTCGGTTTCTTGACCCGGACTTCCGGTATCATCCCCCACCGTAAATACGAGGACTCTGAACTGACAAAATCAGACCATCATGTTGGCAGTCGCGAAATTAAATGGATACATAAATATTTTATTGTTTCCTTTGCGTTATTACAAAGAAACAAAGTTCAGTTTGTATTTAACATAAAACTTTTGTTTATGTGTGCCTTTATTAATTATTTCGTTAAGTCCGTAGACTTATAAATACCGTACGACTTGATATTTCAATTCCTATTTTAATAAAATGTCATAAAAATTCGCAAAATTAATCAAATATGTTTTACTAACAAAAACCTGCCATTATAAGTAAAATTTATTAAATATGCAACTATTTTGATACATGATACTCTGAATATATTTTTCTCAACAAATTTGAGAATAATATATACGAAGCTATTGTAAACCAAAGATGTTTTCAAAGATGGGAACTTTATTCTCAAATTTGAGAAAACATTTTGAACAGTGAAGAAATTGACAACGAAACATTGGAAAAATAAAATTTTTCCTTAATAATAAATAGTGATATACTCCTAATTTGAGAATAATATATACGAAGCTATTGTAAACCAATGATGTTTTCAAAGATGGGAACTTTATTCTCAAATTTGAGAAAACATTTTGAACGGTGAAGAAATTGACAACGAAACATTGGAAAAATAAACATGCTTTTAATAATAAATAGTAAGATTTTCAAAGGGATTAACAATTGCATTTTGGTTCTTTTGTGTTTCGGAATTTGTTTATGAGGTAAGGTGCCACCATCCACACGATGCTCGAGGTAAAGGAAGTGAGGGCTAAGATGTAGAAGACACCGGAATAGCAACCGCCACGATCCCGAAAATATCCTGTATTCAGAAGTAAGAAAAGTAAAATGATTAGAACATTGGTATTTTGTGCTAATATTTAATTAAAAAAATTCAAGGTAGTTGGTAGACTTTTGACTGAGAGAAGGAATAGGAGTAAAAGCGCAATAACCTATTTCTTAGGAGTTAAAAATAAAGACGTTTTCTGTGTGTTCTTTACGTGATTTCTAGGATTTGAACTAGGATTTTCCAATATAAACACCTTTTATTTGAAAGTACAATCATGATGGTTCAATTTTATGCAATAATAGAACAAACCTATTATTTTTTTTTAAAAAACTGATTTCTATTTTTTATAAAGCTCTAGAAGTTTTTAGGAACAACCAAACCAGGAACTGTTTGTTGATTATTATTTCCGAAATGCAGTTATTAATTAGGAATTGCGTTATCCCTGTCCTAGGCCATTTGACTCATAAAGTGGGTAAACAGAAAGACTAAGAAGGAGCATCCATCATACAAATAAGTGTTGCTTATTAATGTGGCATATAGATGGTACGATTCTGCCCTTGTAAGGAAAATGACATCATCTACAACTGGCTTACACATCTTTTTTTTTTAATTCTGAATAATTTCAAGCAAAAAGAACGTGTTGGGAAGAGTGAATGCTTCAGTACAAAAAGCTTTAGTTATTTTTTTTAGAAAGTACCGTTGAATTATATTTAATTGTAGGCATACATTTAGGGACAGTAAAGGTGAACCTTCGATAAACTTTACCACTCTTCCTGCAAGACGTTACCGAAAGAACTTTCACTCGTCAGTGATTGGTTCGACTGGGCTGACGAGTAAAAATGCTTTCGGAAATGTCTTGCAGGAAAAATGGTGATGTTTGCCGAAAGACCACGTGTCCTGTCTCTGGTCCTGTCCCTCCGTGTATGGACAGCTTTAGATGATCCTCACCTATAACCAAGGGCACGAGCAGCACAGTGGGTGACGATAGTATGTTGGACGCGGCCAGTGCGATGGCCTGACGTTTTTCCTCCACAAACTGTGTGATGAGCAGGGGCAGGGTGATGATGACCCCAGTTTCGAACATCCCATAGCAGCTTATCAGAACCAGCAACGAGGACAGAGTGCGGCAGCGTGAAATAGCCACGATGCACGCACTAGCCCCCAAGAAGCACACCGCCACGAAACTACAGCCAGCTGTAAAATAAATGCTAGATAGTTATATTTAAATGAAGTAGCATACACTATTAGGACAATACCCTCAAATATTATTTTAATATTGTAAGATGAGCTTTTGATAGTAGAACAGAATAGATTGTAATAAAATTAATTATTCTCACACAATATTAAAACGCAAATCTTATATATTTGTACTCATCATGATAATATGATATTGGTGGTTAACTCACACACTAATGGGACACCTTCTGATATTCTTATAAGTAAACATTATTGCTTTATAATGAACGTCATTTACCTTTCCTATGTATTACCTTTGTATCTTTCTCAGATGGTTCACAAGATAATTATAAACTTGAGGAAATGTACTTTGAAGATGAATATCTGTGACAGAAACTAATGTGATTTAAATCCAATCGGTAAAGACACAAATGTTATTATTGATTTAACATTTATAAATGGATTTTAATGTATATCAATATTAAGGAATTATTTTACTATAATAAATTAGAACAAATGAGTCATGCAAAATTATAAAATAAGTAAAGTACTATAGTAATGATACTATGAAAGTTATATAAAAATTAAAATAATGTTAATAACTGCAAAATATTTAAATATTTTAAAGTATAAAATATTATTCAAGTATTCATCCTGAAACAAGGATGTAAGAATAATGTACAAATGTACTCACACATAAACTTCCTGTCTGTTACCACCCCCAAAGTGAGCGAGCCCAGTAAATCAGCAATGGACAAAGCCATGAGCACAGTATACACTTTATTCTCCGGAACATGCATATCCTTTGCGAAATCCTCTATGATCGTGATCATACACACCACAACGAAGGTATGAAGGGACATAGTCGTGGTGATTACCATGAACATAGGATGGGAGTACATTTGGAACCAACTGAAGCAGCATTTGGCAGTGTCTCTTACAAAACCAGACTCATGAAGACTCTCACTAATACTTTTTGAGCTTGAAAGATGTTTCGCATTTTCTTTGCTGAAAGTGTTGTTGGATGCGCATGGACTCGGATTGTCTTTTGAAGAAGTTGAATCTTTTGGATTTTTGGTTTCTGGACTTTTACCTTTTGGAGAAAATGATACTTTTGCTTGCTTAAGACGAAGAATTCTTTGACTACACGTTCCTTCGATGCTGGTCTCGTTTTCAGTTAGTTTAGGGTATAAATTTGTTGACTTCTGAACATCTATTGTAGTATTTAGTACCAAATCTTTATTTGAAGATTCTTTGGGTTCATTTTTATTTTTGTCAAAGTTATTTTCTATTTGGGGTTTTGAAGTTAAAGCATTTTTATTGAAGGTTTTTGTAATTTTGTATGTTTTCCTATTTGTTTGCGTTTCATCACAATTTTCTGAATTATTTAAATTTGCATTAGGCATAAAAATTCCTGTCCTTAAATTTGTTTGATTTGTAAGAACTCTTTCCTGTGAGTGTACTTTTGTTTTATAATTAAAACGCTCGATTTCCAAACACTTTGGAACAGCTCTTTCTCGAGGAACTACATAATCAAATTTGGTCTTTAATTTTATATTTGGCGATAAATTCTTAATAACGCAGAATCTTTTTATGGCTTGATTTTGTTTATAATATGAAGACTGTTCTTTTATAGTCACTTCACACACTTCTTTATTAGACTGATCAATTTTAAGACAATTATTTTCAAATAAACACTTTTTAATTGTATTTGTGTAGAAACTATCCTCTGCAGTTTTGATGGAAACCAGTTGAACAACCGGTTGGGATGAAATTTGGCTATTTCTTAAATTGTAATGTTTCATAAAATGTCTTGCCAATATGATTCTTTTTAGTTTAGTGACATTGTTCTTGTTGTCCGAATGAGAATTAGATTTAGAAATTGAATTTTTGCTATGTAAATAAAATTCGACAGAATGGTTTTTAAATTTAGAATTTCTTGTCTTCATATAGGTTGAATTAAGCAATGTCGAATCACTTTTGTTTCTAACAGATCTCTTAAAATGCACAGAATTATTCGAAACAGGTTGATGAATGCTTATATTATTTTGATCTTTTAAATACACATCAGATGTTAAATGAACGGGAATATCAACGCGAGTATCATCAGCAAGCTCTTTGGAATAAAATAAGCAAATCTTGATGTGATGAATTAACTTATGCCATAACCCTTTAAAACATCTTTCTGAAACTCCATGAACCTTCTGGCTGGAAGCTTCATCACGTACTTGTTTGATACTATTTTCTAAGTTTAGAACTTTCTTGTTTTTTATTGTTTTCGATGAGGTTGTTCCAAATAACAAACTTGCTGCCAGTCCGTTGAGAAGAGTAGCTGAAATGACGAGGAAGGCCCCTGGAAGTCCATATAGCTTGATTAGTTGTACCACAATTGGTGGGAATATAAATGACCCAATGTAGGAACCCGAATATGATAAACCTAGTGCTGTTCCACGATGATTTTCAAAATTATTATTGATGGCTAGAGGCAAGAGACAGGTGGCAAATCCGCATCCAATACCTTTATGAGAGAAAATCTATTTAAAAAAATATTTTGGTAAAAACTTCTTTTCCTGCAATTTTTACCGGAAAATAAAGTTACCGGAAATATTTTTATATTCTTAATCAAACTTCTCTTTTTTTCCCCAACATTTTTTAACTTACAATAATCACAAAATAATTTGTTTTGTTAGTTTCCACCATTTTATTTTAAACTGAATGCAATGATTTAAATGTAATCAAGTTATATTTTTAATGTAGTTTATTCAGGGCGGCTCTTAGCGTTTAATATTAAATATTTCACTCATGCATATTTGATATTGTGCATTGTATTGCTATGCCTAACAGTAACTGTAACTTAACATAGTAAACGAAACAGTAGCTTAACATGGTTAACATTTTTTAGGGTAAAGTCCCCTGTAAAATTTCATTTCATTGCCATAAGTTGAAAACTCGTACATGAAACTAAATAAGTATCATTTGATACACTAAGTATTTTACGCATTTCAGTGGCTGTGTAAGAGATTTGTTTGCTGCAAAATTATTTATTTAACTTGTATTTTAATTTCGTTAATTTAATAAATGGTGTAACTTGAAAAGTCGAGCCACAATGTATTATTCGGATGTAGCCCAAAGTTTTTCTAAGCATTCTAGGAAATAACGTTAATTCGAAGAGTCGTTTAACAGGATCTAACAGATGTCAATTAGTAGTAGTTAATTTGCACACATTCTAAACGTTTTTATACTGGTAAAAATAGCTAAGATTTTATGTTTGGATGTTTTCTTACTATTACATAAAAATATTAATATCTATTTCTTACCGAACAGTCCACCCCAACAAATAGTGATCCAAAAGACATCTGACGCAAAGAAGCAGAATCCAGCTCCAACGGAAGCTAGAATGCAGCCACTGGAAATAACTGCCCGCAATCCGAGCTTTTGACCCAAGTATCCAACATAAATACCTAAATGAAAAGCATAAAACTAAGTAGATAGACATACCTATATGAAAAATAGAAATTTTGTGGACAGGAATAATGCTTATGTGATTGTTTGTGGTTTGTTGATCATTTATACTTTGATGCTTTGAAGAGACTTAAGAAATTAAATTTACAATTCTGGATTTATGCAAGAAATAGGCTTTATTTTTTGTATACATTTATGTATTTCTTACTTTTCACTAAGTGCCCAGCTAAAAAAATCAGCAAAAAACTTGCATGGAAAATGCAGAAATGCAGTTTTTTTGAAGAGAATAGAAGGTTTTATGAAGGAAAATGTTTTCAGCATTTAACCTGCAGTATTTATATGGGTACGGTGCTGAAAAATTCAGCAAATAAATTTCAGCAGGAAAACTGCATGTTTTGGATGAGAGATAAAGCTTATATGCAGGAAAATGTTTTCAGCATAAAACCTGCAGCACTTTTACAGGTATTATGATGAAAAATTCAGCAACTAAATTTCAACACAAAAACTGCTTCTTTCGGACGAGAGATAAAGATTTAATGCAGGGAAATGTTTTCAGCATTAAACTTGCAGTACTTTTAAGGGTATTGTGATGAAAAATTCAGCAACTCAATTTCAGCAAAAAAACAATGCTTTTGAAGAGAGATGATGGTTTTATGCAGGGAAAATGTTTTTTTAAAGGTATTGTATTGAGAAATTCAGCAACTGAGTTTCAGCTGGAGAACTGCATGTTTGTAAAACTTTTTTAAGGTGATTTTTTTTATTCTTAACGAAAACTGCCATTTTTCTGAAGGATTCATCCTAAAAGAACAAAGAATTAGCCGTTTCAGTTTTGCATGAAAACAGCAATTTCTCTTAAAATTTTATGCTGAGAAATACCTTTATTTAACCTTATACTTTTTATTACCTTTCTTTAGAGTTTTTTTTTAACCTATATTTTAAAGTGCACTAAAAATACTGTTTTATCTTTAAACTCACATTTCAATAGCACTTAATGTGCAATTTTATGCAAAAAATTATCTAAACTTTCTGAGAAAATAAGGACAATATTTCAAGCAAAGTATTTTGTCTAAAAAACTTTCTGCAGAGAATTAATACAACATGTGCATAATTCTTTATAGCATAGAGTTACACATAAAGCCTGCAGGGACCAAAATCGTTTTCTGCAACTATGTCGACAAGTGGGTTGCTGCTCAAGGGAAATTACAAACCAATAACTTCTATAGTGCTGCATTATCATAACAGTGTAAACTTTTTTTTGACGACTCTAATGAAGCGTCATTGAAAATAAGTATCAAATGGGTTGACCAGTTGTGAGTTTATTTGAAGTTATTTTTAAAAAATAATGTGTGCGTTAATACCAAAAATACTGTAAATTTTTTTGTAGTGAATCTTTATCTTAAAATTGCTCTTTATTTTTGAAATTAGTTTTGATATTTTACACTTGTAGTAATTGTATCCCAGCTCAAAATTGTTGGAATTTTTCGCGGAAAAACATTTAATTTTTAATGTAAACATTTGCAGTTTATTAGCAAATTTTGCAGCAAATTAGCTTAATATGTTCAAATCGCAGATCTAGATTTTTTTAATCTGTAACTTCTAAAAATTCAGAAACGATATCAAAGCTATAATTGGCGATTCAAATTCTTTTTTCCGATTTCCATGGACGTTTTTGATTTGATTTTGCAAAAAAGAAGAAAATAATGCCACCTATATAAAGAGACAGTACAATTTAAACGAAAAAAAGCAGATTTAAAAAATTATTTGTTTAATATTTCAGTTAGCTCAATAGCTTTGCTCTCACCTTTTTATGGAAAATTTAAAAATAAATTAATCTTAAAGGAATTCTTAAGATATATTTTTTTCTAACTCACAAAATTTGCATCCAATTTATTTATTACCACCTTAGAACAATTAATTAAATCTAATTTAAATATTTTTAAATAAAAATCATAGACAAATTGTACGCAAAATCATGAATCAAATTTATTGACTATAATCGAATCCATGGAGTGTGTAATTTTGTATGTTCTAATTATAAGATATACCATTCTTAATTTTAAAACTAGCTCCTATTTGCAAGCTCCAATAGCGCAGTTGGTAGCGCGCTGAACAGCTACACAAATACCCCCAGATCAAATCCCGTGCTCCTGCCTTCTTACTTGGGTATAAGTACAACTCAACTTCAAAATCTTCACTTATCCTGCAGTTTTTTAAATGTTTTTCCAATGAAGGAAATATTAAGGTTTTTTGATGAAGGGAAAATGGAGACTTTTGATGAGGGAAAAGTGAAGGAACTTGGTACCTAAAACTTCACTTATCCTGCAGTTTTTATAAAGGTTTTTTAATGAAGGAAATATAAAGGTTTTTTCGTGAAGGAAAAATGGAGGTATTTGGAACCTAAAACCTTCACTTATCCTGCAGGTTTTCGAATGAAGGGAAAATAAAGGTTTTTTGATGAAGGCTTTTGGTTCCAAATACCTGCAGTTTTCCTGCAGCTTTCCTTCATTTTTTTCAAGGTTTTTTGCTGCTTTTCTTAGCTGGGTGATCTTTGAACTGAAGAGATAGCTTATCTATCTCTGGAGGCACGAAAAATAGAGAACAGGATGGATTTTTCTAATACAATATCGGAATTTAAACTTAAGGATTTATTCCTATCTTAGAAAAGTTAAATAATTCATTTTCATTTTTCTCCTTTATCATTAAATCTTTTAATTAATTTATTTTAGATTTCTATTAGCAATTGTTGATAGAAATCAATAGTTTAAGAATAAAATCTATTTCCTGATTGTAACTGATTTAATCTATGTAAATGGTAGTTAAAAACTAGCCTAAGTCAAACATTATGAGGGAATTTGCGTCAGCTTGCACAATATTTTAAAAATCATAACTAAATGTTAGCAAGAGAAAAAAAATCAGCAAATAATATAATTTCGTAAAAAATGGCCGCTTAAACACACGCATAAAAAAATTATATTAACCTAACATTTAGTAACAAATAATAATTAGTGGCGGACTTTTTTAATCAACGACATTTAAAAAAGCAAACAAAAGTGTTTAGCGATTCATACAACCCGTTTTAAAGACATGGTAATTTTTTTCAGCTAATATTTATAATTCGCTAATTAAACCGATATGGTCATGTACAATTAGTTATTTAATTTTATCAACATATACTTACGGTCTTAATGAAGTATAGAAAAGTATTGTAGTAACAACACATAGTAAAAGTATTATTCTCATGGAATACATAGTAAAAGCATTATTCTCATGGAATACATAGTAAAAGCATTATTCTTGTAAAGTTAGGCAGATTGAATAGTACCTATCTAGCTTTAGTTTTAATTGCATTTTATACGAGTATTCTACGAATATTATATACCTCTTACACACTAAATTACCTGACAGATTCCTGACCGAAGTGCTGACACTGAACGGAATGGCTGCTGTTGCCCTGGTCACCTGGAAAGTTTCTACAGTTGAGACCATGAGTAGACCGGACAGCCTTGTCACCCCGTACAGCAGACAGTTGAGGAAGCAGCAGGCCAAGGCGATGACCCAGCTGAAGCCGACATCTTTGGTCATGATCAAGGAGTGGTCACTAATGGCGCATCTTCCACGATGCCTTGGGTATATGATGAATGCTTGGTGGATCTACATTGGACCATGTTTGGGGATAAAGTTTGTGGACCTGAAAAATAAACGATAATGTATTAATATAATTTTTTTACGAAACATAACTGCTTTATGGAAATATTACTTTTAATAAATTACCAGAGCATTTCTTAATGGAAGAGCAATTAATTAGTATAAATACTATTTTTCTTATTATAAGTATTCTATATATTTTTACAGGATAATATATAATTCAGACTCGTAATCGTGTCAATGAAAAATATACATAATTGTAGACAAATTTTAATAACCCAAAATTAAAGATTTTTTAAAAGTTCTATCCGAAATCATAATAATAACAGCCCCTCCATCAAATATTGTTACATCAGCTTAGAAACAAAACTTCATCAAGAAACTTAATATCTCTCACTTAAATTCTGAAGCACTCATTGAATCAGAAAAAGACCTCCAAACCTATAATCCGTCCAATTATCACAAAATCTTCCATTATCCTACTCTAACTCAATGTCTTTATTCTTTTTCGTATTTTTTATACTCCATTAAAATGTTATTTCATACACGAATTATTAAAAAAAATATTACAACAAGTTAACAGAATCTCATCCGTTTTTTTTTGTCAGAATATATAAAATTCAGAAATACATTGTAAACTTAGTGTTCGTATCAATGGATACATAAGATGAAAATATTCATACAAACCCTTAACCAGTAGACGAAGTTAAGTTAATACTAAGTACTTACCCATGTATTTACCTACTTAATACTCTATTAAAAAGCTTTTCTGCTAAAAGCTGTAATTGTCTTTTTAAAAAAAAGCTAAGTAACTCTCAAAATTAATTATAATGCATTAAATAAGATAAGCCACGGGATTTGTGTGATTCTTCCAACCATTACACTTTCCTTTCTCTTAAATCTGTCCGTTTCCTTACAATGCGTTCAACGGTTGTAAGCAACATGTAAGTTACCTTTTTGTAGTTGTTATTTGGTAGCGATTATAGAGTAAAGGATTTAACTGTCTGATGGTTTAACAACGGGCAGATGTGTAAACTTTTCCCCCTGCAGGAAATATAATTTGAAAGGAATTTGAATTTTGGACACATTAATTAAAAATATGAACAATTAATTTAAGGTAGTAAAGGTCTTTTTGAGACACCTCAATACTTTTTTACTTAAATTATAAAATTAAATTTTTGTTGTTTTTTTCTTGTAAAAAAACATTTGTGCTAAGGAGTCAGATAGGACCATAAACACACTTATCACTGAAAGAAAGGTTTAAAAATTGCATTAAAATTGTAAAGTTTAATATTATGTTATTATTAGAAATACTGACAATCTTTAGACGGTTCCAAACTTTTGGACTTTTTAGATGGTTAGACATTTCCGTTCAATTGATGTTGCTTCTCTTTTTTGCCAACATAATTGATAATCAATATAATTTGTTTAATTGTATGGATGGATAAATATAAAAAGATACAGATATTCAAAAGTATTAATGGCACACACAAATCTTATCCCACTAAACAGAATATCTGAAACTCAATTTATAAGAGCACTTACCTCAAACATTGTTACCATATAACAGAAAACATTTAGAAAATTTCGATATTTCTAAAGCTTCATCAGAACAAGACTTAATATCTACAAAACGGAATTTCCATCTACCCATAATCTCTGCAAAACTAAATCTTTATCTTGCCATAATCTCTACAAAACTAAATCTTCATCTTGCCATAATCTCTACAAAACTAAATCTTCATATCGGCATATTCTCTACAAAAACAAACCTCAAGAAAGACGTAATTTCTACAAAACCAAATCTTAAGAAAGCCGCAATCTCTACAAAACCAAACCTTCATGTAAACAAGATCCCAACAGAAGTAAAAGACACCATCAAATCAGAAAAAGCAACACCAACCGAGCCATCACGCTGAGGTGAACTCCATGCCTACATTCCTGACGCCCGTTTTGTCTGTCTCGATCCGTTTCCCTGTTTGTAAGCAATCCTCTTCGGCGTAAGTAGCAGTGGAATTAGCCACAATTTCACTCCGATTGTTGTTTTCGTGGCCAAAAGGTATAAAGTGCAGGGTCTCCGAGGCGTGCATAAACGGTGATTGAGGTTTACGGTTGTTTGCGATTTCATTTCCACTTTTAGATCCTCAATGTGGAAAGGGAGAATGAATCGGACCTTGCGTAATGATGGCAAAGTGGATGATATTTCGTTTTTTGTGTAAGGTGTAATAAATATTTAGATGGATGTTGAGGGGCTGTGTATGAGTTGAAATTTTCAGGTGATGTTTTGTAGGTATGAAATAGATATTTACATAAATAAATATAGATTCGATAGTACATAGATAGAGATAGAGACTACTTAGAGTAAATATATACTCGATACGTTTTTTAACCAGCTTAAACTCTCTGGTCACCCAAGTAAAAGCTAGTTATTACACTCTTAATCTTTAATTGGAGGATAAGAAAATAAACTTTTTAGGATGATTTATTTCTGCTTACCTGTACGCATTAAAGTAAATAAACTAAATGCTCTTCAGACTAATGATTGCATAAAACAGCATTTATCTAAATGCTCATCAATTTTTAGCGATGATAAATAGACAAAAATTCGAAAAAAAAACTAGTGTTGGTCATGCTTTAGTCAACTTTCCTTTAGTTTAGTCACTTTTTCGTTTTATGATTTAAATCCTATAATTTTAAAGTTTGAAGAAATTAGGCTGATGAAGAGTTTGAAGGGATTATAGTAAGAGCTTCCGAATGATATTTCGAATGCGATGGCGTAGTGACTAGAGCGCCGTAAGGTGGACCCAAAGGTAAAAGGTGGACCCAAAACGACAATAGAAAAAACAAACAGTATAAAATTTCCGATTCACAGTTTAATGTATAGTGTTATTTTTTGTTGTTGTAATGAACAACACATAATTTTGGTTTTTGACGAATACTTGAGTATCAATTCCACACTATGAACGAAATTTATATATAGCTATAAATAAGAAGCAGCTTTTTTTAAGTGACTTTACAAAAATCCTTTTCGAAGTCAAAATAAAGCCATAAACAAGAAATTTATATTTAGAAAGTTTTTTTTAAAGTTTTAGAAAGCTTTCAAGGAACTGAAGCATGAAAAAGTCACCTATTGATATTTTTACCTGCTCAATTTTCCTATTCAGAGCGGCAAAATGCTTTTTTTCACACTTGCCTTTGACAATAATCGTTCTTGGATTGCATTTCATTGTTTTCCTTTAGGAAATCTATGATTTACAAGTTGTCAACGAGGAACTATCTCTCAAGTGAAGTCAACGTGAAAAACACTTGTTTAACTGAAATTAAAAGTAATAGTTGCGTGCACGCATGAAAATGTATAAATATGGATTTTTGAATGTTTAATTTTTCCTTACGAAAAATACACTGCACACCATGTTTTTATACAACTTGTAATGTTGATAATTTCATCGTATAAATGGATCTATATTTTATTAGGTTTTGGAACATATAAATTAACTATTTAGTTTTAATAAAACTCTCTTTGCTTAACATAAAATGTAAATATTGATATCAAACTATTTGATGGTTAGGTTGGTCACCTAACTCCATCACGCTATCTTTCTTTGAGATTTTATAGCTTAATACAATCAGGAGCAAACATGAATTGATTTGAAGCACAAAATTTAAAAATCTTTATTAAAAACTTTTACCCATAGAAAAATGAAACATTGAAATGAGTAAAAGTGTGAAGATTTTACATACTTCTCATTGGATCTTTTGACACTGTTTTTAAATGTCGTTTATACAACTTTTTTTATTCCGTTATGCAACTCACAACTTTTTTGTTTAGTTATCATACATACAACTCAATGTGGAGGTTAAATAAATTTAAACGATGTTTTCGGATAATTTAATATAAACAGGAAATTTATTTTTCTAATGCGTTATTTTAGATTTGTACTATTAAGATTCATTTGAAGGCGATCGTAGTCTCGAAATGACATTTATAAATATGTTATGACTTCTTTGTGGAGGACTGTTTTCTAAGACTACAACTTCATCAGGTAAGAACACGGAGTTTGAAAAAAAGTTTATTTGAACAACAGAAAAAAAATCTTTAGTAATGCGTTCCGTGCAAGAACTATTATATAACATAATTTAAGGATACAAATGTATGCACGCTTCACATATTTCGTACTATGAAATAGCATCAATTTGCCCTCAGAGTTCAATTTTCCGTTTATTTGATTGTGCATGTGCGCACTAAAAGTAATTCATTTTTCTTTTGTTATTGCTTTTTTAATTGCACCAATCATGATTTGAATAATGGATTTGCGTGTTTAGGATTTACATACGCTAGTAGCCTAAATTGTGTTCCTTAGATAATAATCCCTTAATGAGAGAATAGCAGGAATAGCTTTGACAGTTGTTTTATTAAGTTATTCTAATTTTGGTAAAAAATATGCGCTCTTTTTTCCCTTTGAGAATGCACGATGTTCTTTTGCAAACATAAAATAATAAAGATACATTTTAATTTCAAAATTTAAGTATTAAACAAGGATGAACTCTTTGTATTGAAAAACAAAATTTTATTATCCGTCACAGATCATCAAAGGTAAAAGGTTAATAGAAGCAAGTAGTTTTATATCTGAATAATTTAAAGTTTATGATTTAATTCCAATTATCCCTTTAAGACTCCGTCAGATAGCGCTGATTTAAGTTTATGAGACTAAATTTTAAGAGTTTTATCAAAAAAGTCGCCTTAAACAGCATCAATGCCAGCAACTCTTTAAAAGCCACGGAATTTTTTATACAAATAACGAGTGGTACAAGTCAGCTGCTTCGATATCGATATTTTTGAAAAGCTTGAACATTCTCTTTTATACCCGCACGATCGTGATAGGGTTATTTTTAATGTTTTTTTAAAAATAGTTTTGGCAGTTATTTTATCTTTTTTTCTTTAAGTTATTTTAATATTAAATATGAGGTTCGGTACCGAACACAATTTGTATTCAAACAAAAACTACAAAAAAAAAATCATAGCAATACTTTTAAAACAGAGTTTTAGGTGTAAATTTTATGACAGCGAATTAATATTCACAAAATATTTCTTAAAAATTGATTTTTGATATTTTCACTAAGTTTTATTGCATAGTTGCACTAAATAAGCTTCACTAAGTACAGTTTCGCTGGTAAATTCAGTACATACGCTGTTTTTAGTGCATAATGTATAAACACGTAAAAATGTTTTGGCTAAATTAGTATTTTTGATAAACTTCTGTGCATATTCAGTTGTAAATTTCAAGTAGAAGCTTTAAATACATTTACTTTTTCACCTAATGCTTCAGCTATGAAATTTAGCCACTCCCAGAATACATAAAGAAATGAACAAAATATATACTCAAGGTCTCTTCGGGATTAATGGAAAAAGTTAATTTTCTCAACAACAAATCCTTTGAATTCGAATTAATCCTAGTTTAAAGAAAAATATTTTTTTTAGTTTTTGAAAGAATTTAAAAGCAATGGATTGACGATCTATTGCGCGTCTATTGTCACTAGAAATACATTAACCACAACCTTCAAAGAGAAAATATTAAAAAACGAAAATGTCGGTGTCGTCATGCATCGCAAAAAGTTCATTGTCTCTTTAAGCTCGCATTGATAAAACCTTTTTGTAGAAAGTAGTGTTCATTAGATGGAGTTTAATAATAGAGTTTAGTTTTTTTTCTGTGTTTGTAATATTCCCCCCCCTGGATATTTCAATAGTTTAACTAAGCAACGTCATAGCTTCATACTTTTAAATTTTAAAAAATGCTTCATTATTCCTTTACGACCTACCTGAGCTATACTATTGTGTGGGTATAAAAGAAATTGTTTAATCTCTTCAAAAACATTGATACCAATGGAATTTACTTGTATCAGTTTATATGTATAAAAAATGACGTTTTTCTTAAGGATTTGCTGGCATTGATGCTGTTTAAGGCAACGTTTTCGATAAAACTCTTAACATTTAGTCTCATAACCTTAAATCAGCGCCATCTGAAGGGGTCTGAAATTACTATAGGACAAAACTTTTGCACAATGTAAAACTATGTACTACTATTATATGTAAAACTATTGGTGATTTGATTAGTACCATAATTTTAATTTTGGTAACAAAATATAAATGATATTAAAGATATATTACAGATATACAAAAATCAACATTTTCCTACCAACAATATTATGAAACCGAATTGTTTACCAATTGGCCTTTTTAAAGACCTAAAAATGTTTTCGTATGATTCTACACGTTTTCCTTGCTTCAACACAAGTGTCTTAGATCAAAATTCTTTACATTCATTAACAAACCTTACAAAAAATAGCTATGATAGATTCCTAATTTTTCATCTATGAAGACTCGTAAAGCGAACTTTTCTTCCGCTGATCGCACGTTTTATTGCCATAAAAAGTGTTTCAAGTCAAAAACTGTAATAACCATAAAAAACAACTTTATTGCCAAAAACATAATACGCATATCGACTTTTCATCAATAACCTAGAATACTTCACAGAGCGTCCATAAGCTGGTCTCACGTTTTTTTTTTTGTCACAGTAAATGTTTCAGGTCAAAAACTGTTACCACACAACCGAAAAAAATCCAAGTATTTTTTCTTTAAAAACACAACTCACATACCTACTTTTCATCAATGATCAAATCCAAAGAGTGACCACATCCGGAGTTTACCGGGCGCAGCATCCATCAGGTAGTTGTCAGTTTTCTTTCACAATAAACATTTCAGATCAAAAACTGTTACCAACAAATAAAAATTTCAACGTTTGAACCAAAAACGTAACTCACATATCGACTTTACATAAATGACCAACCACACCTAGAATATCTCGGAGAGCGTTTATCAGTTGCTGGCAATTTTTTCCCATCACAATAAATGTTTGAAATCAAAAGATGTTACCAACAAATAAAAAAAATAACTTTTTTACCAAAAACATAACTCATATATCGACTTTCCAACAATGATTTCATCTGAGAATCAACCGCAACAGGAGTTCCCCGGGCAACGTATATCAGCAACAAAAACTGTTACCAAACCTTAAAAAGTCAACTTTCTTACCAAAAACATAACTCACATACCGATTTTCATCAATGATCAAATCTATGGATCAATCATTCCCGGAGTTCCACGGACAGCGCTCATCAGCTAGTCGTGTAAATTTTTTTCACAATGAACATTTCAGGCCTAAAACTGTTACCAACCCATAAAAAAGTCAACCATTTAAAAAATAACTCGTGTAAAAAAACTTTAAAAATAACTTACATACCGACTTTTCATCAATGAACATTCCAAGAGTCTTCCTCAGAGCGTTCATCCGCCGATCGGATGTTTTCTTGTCCAACAATGGAAATATTTTAATAACCCGATGGAGATTTAGCGCCCTTGAATTACATTACGATTATTACGAGGACCTTGGGGGTGCTTATGAGGCAGGAAACGTCATGTCATTCAAGTTATATCGAATACACTTCGCCTACTGTTTCAGAATGGAAGAATCGAACAATTTATTAGTTTCGATAAATATTTATAAATAAAACCTTTCATTTCTTATTAATAAACGGGGACGTAAAATTTGTATTTGAATTTTTTAATGATAAATCATTGTAAAATTTTCAGTTAATTTTGCGAATGCATGTTGTTTGTTTCAAGCTTATTTCAATTTGTAATGCATTATAAAATTTCGTGTTTGACTTTCGACTGTTATTATGTGAGAAATTAACCGTTAGAAGGGTTTTATAAAATAATGAACTATATATATTTTATTGAGGATTGCTATCGTTTTGAAATACACTTTTATAATTAGCAATGAAAAATACACTTTTATAATTAGCACTTTAATATTTCCGAACCGAAGCATATCTTTTTTTAAATTACTGAAATATTTAAGATAGAGACAATATATATATAAAATATTTTTTAAAAATTTGTTCATACAAAATATAAGAATTATAAAAACTATTTTTAAATGCCTGTCTAGTAATGACGTGGTTCTTAAGGAGATGCTAGCATTGATGCTGTTTAAAGAAACTTTTTCGATAAAACTCTTAACATTTAGTCTCATAAACTTAAATCAGTGCCATCTGAAAGGGTCTTAAAGGGATAAGAGATAAATTTAACCATTTTTTACGTTATTCTAAATAAATAAAAGCCGAAGATTAATTAGAAAAACTAATGTGAAAAATAAGTATTGGTGATTTAATTAAAAAAAATGTAAGGAGGCTAAAGTACTGAGCAAGGGGCTTGCAGACACAGGTAATTAAATTTGTTCGTCTATTGGGTGAGGCGAGGCCTTTTGACTTTTCACTCAAAATGAACTTGTGTTGACTTCCATTATAAAAATTAATATTTCCCCCAGTTATTACAAGTTGCGTTGAAACAATACAAAACTTGTATTGCTTCCAAATATTACTGCATATTTGGCAAAAAAATTATGTTGAAGGAGCAGCATGCAAGTATTCTTGCGAAATGTAGTTCAGCATCTGCTATTTAGTGTTTCGGCCCCCGTATAGCTCTAGTATAATATGTATCCCCATGTAGCTCTAGTGCGGCGCTCATTCAACTAAACCTTGTTTCTGCCAATTTGCATACAACCCCTTGCTTCGCCAAATCCTTCACCGGTCTAATGACTCCCATAAACACCCTGGCAATGAAAGTAGTGACGGGCTCCCATTGTGAAGCTACCTTACTTCATTCCGGCAAGGTTACGCGGCTTCTTGATGAACTTGCCACGCTTTTCTCTCTTTGTGTGTGAAAGTTCAAGTTGAGGTTTCACTACTTCAGTGATCATGCGGACAGGTAGTTTTGGAATAATTACGGTTTAGGTGTTTCTATTGTGGGTTGATGCGAAGTGTAACCGTTTATTGTGTCTAGGTGGTTTAGATGCTGAAGATTCAAGTGACTTAAGTTCATTTGGCGGGATGGTTAGTTCTTTGACATGTGAGAATTTCCTACCATTTTTTTACCACCAATTTTACCAATTACTAAGAATCTTCATAGCAGTTAAATAAAACGATTTTGAAGAGAAAATAACATCAGGTTATATAATTATTAAATTTTGGTGTGGGAATAAAATATTCTGAAAAGAGCGACACTATTTTAAAACTTATCAATTAATTATTAAATAATCATGTGCTAGTTTTCTTTTAATTTTGTTTTAATTTAATTTTATGACGATTCTCATACATGGGGGAAAATGCTTTCATGGCAAAGTAATACTTTAGAAGAAGTTGGGATTTGAAAATAATGCCTTTGCTGTGAAGAACTAACCAACGACTGACCACCCTTTGAAGCATGTTTTAAAAATCATGTTTTTCTTAAAACTTAAGTCTCAAAGGTATAAAAGAACTGTCTATCGTACTGTAGAAGAATAGGCTAAGCTGCAAAAAGACGATTTTCCAAAGTATTTTCAGGGGTTTCATTGCATTTCATCTGTGTAAAAAGACGAATATGCTAATTGTACCATAACGCTTGCAACGATCGGTTTAAAAATATGACCAATCACATATATCTTTAATTTATGCATATTTTAGAAATAATATTAACTAGAAAAATCCTAATTGTCTCAATTCTACATTTTCCCCACTCATTTTATAATATCATAAAGTGCGTGGAAAAATGGTGGAATTGACAATTCGGACTTTTCTTCTTGTTGTTGTTGTTTTAATCAGTGGCGGATCCCGAACTTCACCAAGGGGGGGACTAACGCTTAACACCCGAGGAAATAATGAAAAGGGGGGGGGGGGGAAAGGTCGTCGACTTCTTTTTGAAACAATTAATTTTATATCAATATGTGAATCAATTAGTTAATGAAATTGCAGTTTTAAAACGCACACATAAATAGATAGGATTTACTTGAGATCACGCGACTAACCTCCGTAGGTGGTATCTGGCTACTGAACGATGGAGACAAAGCAAGAGCAAACAACCATACCATACAGAGCAACATACAATAAAACATCAATACAGCCCCCTTTTCAGACAGCCCCCTTTCTCCTGTCCCACCCCCCTGTGTGATCAACATTTTTTACTGCCTATGTTTCTTGTCTACGCACACTCACCAAAACCGGTATACTTTCGTTGAAAATCACTTTTGTCCCTTCGAAGAAAAAAAGATACTGTCTTGTTTTGGGTTATCGAATTCATGATAACGGATTTTCCCCCGCAGAACAAAAAATCCTAAATTGCCATGTCTAGACGCTCCTTTGTGTCCTAGTCCAGTAGTCCAGCTACATAACACATGGGGTAGAAAAATACAATGAATGCCCTTGTTCCAGACAAACTTCGTGGGCTGAGGAAGATGGGGCCATTGATATATTCACCTCCCAGCCCGGAGCAAAGCGGAGAAACCTTGTTCAGGTTTCAACCTGAGCATAGAAACAGCTTAGGGATTCTTGTGAAACACTGGCAAAAACTGATAAATATACTTTTAAAAAATTTCATCGATGATGGTGAATGATTGATATTGCATTTGTTAATGTAACTTTGCTGCAAGGGCTGAAAGAAGATTTGGACAGCTAAAAATAGTAAACAATTTTTTTTTTTGTAAAACATGTATAAAGATAAAATATAATATAAAAATTAGTTATGCTGCCATAAAGAACACAGATAAAGGTGTTTTTTTATATCATAAAGATTTGGCAGAGGGACGTACCTTAACCATAGAATTACTAAAAGTAAACTCAAATACAATTGAAGTTGCTCCTCAAAATTCGCTTCGGCATAAAGAAAACAACAAAATTTCTGTACTTAATGAGTTAAATTGCTGCTTTCTTAACTATTTTACCAGCGAAAGTTCTAGGAGTTACTATTTACCCCTGCTTGTATTTTAAAGGGGGGGGGGCTACACGAGGGCTATTAAATTGCTGCTTTCCTAACTATTTTACCAGCGAAAGTTCTAGGAGTTACTATTTACCCCTGCTTGTATTTTAAAGGGGGGGGGGTGGGGCTAAAGGGGCTTTAGCCCCCCCCCTTCAAGAAAATTACAATCTGTTTTTAAATCCGCCAATAGTGGACACATCGCATACTGAATACTGGTTTGATGGAGTCAACTAGAAAGTTTCACAACAGCTACGAAATAAATAGCTGCATTCCTTATATATAACGTATTTCATATATTCCAAATTCCGCAAAGGAACATTTCTCGCGGTTGCTTGCTTTGTTTGTTTGTGATGGCGGTGGGAGAATTATGTATTTATGATAAAACAATTTTTCCAAACATCCATATCCTCCTACTTAAGATATTCATCACTATACCTGTATCGACCAGCACAGCAGAGCGCTCGCCTTTTCCACTCTTCGGAGAATCAAGGCATACCTAAGAAACACGATGTCTGAGAGTAGGCTAAATGGCTTAGCTTAATAACCACACTTAGCTTAATCTTAATATCCACAGAGAAATTCCAGTTGACACAGACAGTGTATTATCCATACTGACGAAGACCCAAAGACTGAATTTTGTTTTGTTAAGACAGCTGATATAAAAAGATTTTGTCAAAATAAAACCTAAAGTTTTATTTTTATCTCTGCTGGGTTTTATCATTCATTCCTATAGTCCCTACTTAAAACTTGCATTCAAAGAGCTAAAATAAACCCAAGGTTAGTTAGTTTAGTTTGAATTATCGTCGCACCAGAGCTACACGAGGGCTATTGGCGACGGGCGTCGTATTTTAGAACCACAATCAAGTGACGAGCCGACACCTGAGTAGGCACCCCACGCAACCGTTTAGGGCGACATCGTACGCAGCGTTAGGACTTTGAAGTATATTTAACGTGCACTCCCACCACACGGGGTATTATTTTGGCTGCACGGGCCGTTTATAGGTCGGCAGTTATTTTTGCAATGCCCGGACCCGAACCTGGGACCTTCCGCATGCTAGGCGAATGCCTAACCGACTGGGCTCCCCATCCCTCTAAAATAAACTTAAAGTAATGACTTAAAATATCGGTTATTCTAAGGAATTTAAAAAAGTTTTCCTTTGGTTGTCCCAAGAACCAACGGTCAGCCCCCCTCTATAATTATTTTCTGAGTTACAGATTGCACATTGATTGCAATTTGATTGCTAAAAATGTACATTATTATTCTGGAACCAGTAATAAGAATTAATTCATCTTTTGTTTGGTTTAAGTCCCACTAAGAACTGACTTATTTCACTTTCAAGCCTCGACCATCAAAAGAAAAAAATATTTCAACCTTCGATTATGTTTTCGGACATAATAATACGGGCATTTATTCAATTGTGATTGCAGATTTATGTGCATTCTTAAAACTTAGGTACTATAATTATTCACTTTATTATAGACAAGTTGTTTAAGTTTTTTTTAATGTTCTGAGAGGGAAAGTGATCTACCTTAAAACGCTTTTGAACAAAACTGGAACGTTACAAATATCTACGAAGGTTGCAGTTTAATGTTTAGTAGAATTCGAAATAAGTTTGGGTATGCAACTAAAAAAAGGAACAAGAATATTTTCGTAAAAAACAGTTAGCTGTGGTTGATATTTCTTTTAAACGAAACTTTTTTTTACAATTTTTTGTGTCACAACGCATTGGCTTTTCGTCTTAGTAACCTATTTTTAACAGCAATAAACATTATAAAACTGGAAAGAAAATTAAGTAAACTTAACTGTATAAAAGAAAATATTTATTCAGTAAAGTGTGAAAAAACTATCACTCAACAAAAGATAATATAAAGCCTTTTAGTTATTAAAAGCAACTATTTTCCATATAAAAATAAATATTTTTAATTATAGCATCAACTTTTTTATAGAAAAATCATATTTCTAAATAAAAAAAAAGTTTTGACATATACCATATAAAAATAGTTTAAAACATAAAACACAATTAAAAGTTTTTATTTTGATTATTGATCGCTAATTAATTAGCATTAAAAACACATTCTAAAAATGAAAGCTTTATTTTAGTTAAACTTTAGCAAAGTCTTTAAAAGCATACCTTCCTAAATCAGTCCCATTTCGATTGAATCAATGCAATACTCTTAACAAAGGAGGCATTTTACAAAAACATTTTTATGGTCTAAGAAACGTCATACTTTAAAAAATGACATAATGCATCCAACGCACATCAATTTTGTGTACAGAGCATCATTAGACACGAAGTATTGAGTTCGTGACGCAACGTAGTTATCGTTCTGTGCGAAAGATTCAGAGAACGAATTCGATTATATTTTTTAGAAAAATCTTACGTAACGTTCTTTGTTTGGTACCATAAATGATTGATTTTCAGAATATTGAAAATTATAATTTGTAAATTAGTAGAAAAGGTGTTATAATATAGTTACTTAATATTTGCTTTTAAAAAGAGAAGTATTCAAAAGGAATAACACCCACACCTCATAGGACTAACCAGCAGATTTCTGTGGAAAAATTGCAACTTCCTTTGAATTTTTATAATTGCTGTTGATTTCCATAGTAACATTGAAGTACTGATATTAAAAGGTATTTCAAATCTGTGTTTAATAAAAATTTGGGTATAAATGAGTACAGATATGTATGCCTACTTTTAATTCGTGAAGGTTAATATGTAAAAGATGTCTTTATGAAAGAAGACTAGAAGCCAAATAAGCACTACCATGAACAGGTAAACTGCAGTGTCCACAACAATGAATTAGACCATTTTTGCTTTTAAATTAACAGTCTCACCGTATAGTTATAGGTTAGAGTTGATGAGTTCTTCAAACAATGGATCAAGTCATTAGTCTAGATGCTACAGTTTACCTGCCCACTTATGTGTGTGTGTTGTCTGTTGTGTCTGTCTTACTTGACGAAGGTTTATAAGCGGGTCGCTGACCAAGCACACAAACCTGAATATATATGTCTACCAACCAACCAACCAACCAACCAACCAACCTGCCCACTTGACGAAGGTTTATAAGCGGGTCTTTGTGACCAAGCAAACAAGCCTGAAAATATATGTATACCAACCAACCAACCAACCTGCCCACATCAGAGTAGCACTTCGTACTAATATGCCACGCCACAGGTGTGAGGTTTGAATCTCGAATTAGGAAAGATTCATTCAGACTTTTATCCCCTTAGTGGTTCGTTAAGATGAGAACCAAGTATGCTTGAAAAATAAACATTTGTGGTACCGGATAAAACCTAAACCTATTATTCAAGATGAAGGATTTATGTCGGCATATAGAGCTGCTTATATTTGGGGTATTAGTAATCAAAGAGAGAGAAAATATTGGAGTTATTTAACCTCTTATAACATTTCTATTTTTAAATGGTTAAAGAGGTTAAAACCTCTCTAATGAAGTTTCACGAATTAGTAATATTACAAAAATATACTAAATTAATTCATTAAATTAAATCCAAACGGCTTTTAATAATTTTTTTATGTGCAGTTAAGAATAATATGTGAAACTAGATGTACATGTGTGAAACGAAAATGTAATTTCTAACCACGCGTTGAAATTTCGTTGTGAATTGTAAGTCGTGATCCTCTTTTGATTTGCGGTTGTTTGCCATGATATCAATATCATGGCACACAACCGCAAATCAAATGAGGATCACGACTTACAATTCACAACGAAATTTCAACGCGTGGAAGAAATATGTCTATTTAGTCGTGTAGAAATAAGTTTGAGGAACACTGAGATACCAAATTCCATTCATAAAAAATGGACTTAACTTCTGTTATATGATAATGGTAAATTTTTTTAACAAGAAAGTTGAATTCTCAATCTGAAAGTTGAACACAGCCAGCCTTTTGACCAATTTGGAGGTTTCATGACAAGTACGTCGATATTTCTTATTCTGCGAAAGGTCATTGACATTATTTTGTGAACAAATAAATAAGCTCACTTTTTCCTTAAATGTTTTTTTCTGCTACGTCAAATAAAAAAAATAGCGAAAATATTTTCCATGAAAGTGATAAGATTTTCTTAACCGCAAAATCTAAACGTAAGTAAATTGGGATATTTGTTTATGAGTCAGGAAAAGATGAAAGTTTTTATGAACATACATTACATGTTATTCCTATCAGAAATCAAATTCGCAATGTATAAGCAAATATTTAACAAGAAGTTCGGAAAGAACTAAAATACCCTATCTTCCTGTTACTTTAATACTTACATATATTCTTATTGCACGGTCAAACAGACGGACAAAAACAATGAAAAGTTAGTAGAAAGTTAAAAGTAGTACTGCTAATTTTTTTTTAAATTTACGGAATGAAAAGGAACATACAGACAAACCGACAAAAAGTATAAAATATAAGTATGTGGTGTCGCAGCTTTACAAAAAAAAAAAAAGGAAACCGGGTAGTTATAATGAAAGTTGGGGAGGAGGACATTTGGATAAATAGTAGGCAAAACGGACGTCATTACCTATTTTCCATTGTTTAATTTGTTCGAATTAAAAAAAAAGTGGGCTACAAATTTTTGAACAGCATGAAACGTTAAATAAGTTTTATCGTTTATTAAAAACAATTCTTTTATTTGTTTCTATATCCTTTAGTTTCGTTGGGTTACATTAGTCAAATACTCATTACTCTCCACATAATAAAAAGAAAAAAAATACACCACCATAGACAATTTTAAGATTCTGTACAATATAAAAATAACGTTTTAAAATGTAAAGAAAATATTTATGAAACCTTCAAAAAGTCTTTGTAGAGAAATCAAAATGAAATTAATTGATATCCTTTTTCGAAATATTATTGTTCTATAAACCAATTAAACTGTGCTAAATAAAATCGTTTGAAGTGATGTTTAACCCTTTATGCACCGAATTAAGTTTTAATTTTAATTGTCTTAAAATATTTTAATGAAAGCTATTGCGAATAATTAGAATATAAAAGGGTGAAAAATAGTTGGGTCATAAAATGGACTTTATATCCCGACTTTATTTTCTTTTTTCCTCTTATCTACTTATATAACAAATTACACTGATTAACAATTACATTTTGTTAAATGAATTTATTTTACCTTTTTAATCTTCAATGTGTGAAACCACATACTGCATAAATAAAAGCCCACTACCATCTATTTTTTTCCCCTCAAATGAATAATTAACAGTTAAACAACAGCCTTTTAAGTGGTATTTAAAAGAACCGTCAGTCCATCCAGGAAACTAAAGTAAAAGTTTAAGGAAAAATTTATTTTACCTTTATAGACTTTAATACGTTAAAACTGAGTTTGTAAAGAAGAAAGTTCTATTCATCCCCGTTTTCTTCTAATTGAACAATGAAAAATGAAGCAGCGGCTTTTTAAATGGTACGAATAAGTACCATCAAAATACAAGAAAGAGAAAAAGAATCAAAATATATTTGAAGTATTTTTGTTTTACTTATTTTTATGTTTTACAGTTTTCATCCAATTAATAGTAATTAAAAATATTTATTATTTTTTTTTGTAGTGTTCATCTGTCTTGTTATATTTTACTCAGTGGTACACATTATTTACATTATTTTAGAGCGCAAATTCTGCTTTCTTGAACAGTTAATTTAAAAGTTTCCCTAAAGATGGCGACACGAAAATTGATCGAATTGGAAATAAGCAAAGCTAACGTAGTTGACTTCTTTTAAGAATACTCAGTATTAACTAACAGCATGTTGAAAACTTATTCAAAATAATCCTAAAGTGCAAATGCTGAATTAGCGAAGCTCAATGGTAGCTCAGTTCAAAGGTACGTACTTCTCGCTTGACTAAATTACATTATATTAAAATAATCGCTATCAGCTTATGTTGATAACTTCGATGAACACCTGGAAAATACTTTTCTCTCTCGGAAAACCCCAAACGTTTGTGATTGTGGAGAAATTCGATAGGTACAGGAATACAGTTGCGTAGCGGGCTTATTATATAACATTACTGCAAGAAATTTTGTATTATTCCAAGCTCTGTTTGAATAAGGTAAGTTTTGTATTAATTAAATATTTATTTTGACAGTAGGGAGACATTTAACTATGTAACAACTTTTAGTCGTATAATATTAGGCATTTTCTATATCCCAGAAGGTATAATAAAGTATATTTAATTAACTTACTCCGAAATGAACAAATAAGTACTTTGGGTTTTTAGTATTAAAATATGATTTCTATTTTTAACGGAACTATTTAAAAACTTACAACTGTTTTGTAATCCAAATTTCTTGTTAATATGAAGACATTTTTTTAATATTTTTATACTGAGGTTACTTTGTAAATTTATTAATTCGTTAAGTATAACTAAAATTTAATGTACATCGCATTTGACTATCATTTATGAATAGCATTTAATTTTTATTTCTTGTTCAAAATCTTTGTTTTAAATGTTGAATTATTTAGTAAATCCCTGTCTAATGGCGTACCATTGGAGCCATTCCCATTAGAAACTGCAACTGAGTAAAATGACTTTATTTTATGATGAAAAGTGAAGAATATACTTGAATAAGAAAGAAAAAAAAATTGTTTCGGATTTAGGACGCAAATGAAACTGGTCTTACAGTTCTAAAAACAAGGTAAAAATGGTGAATAAACTCTTCTTCTTATGTAGACAGTAGTTCTTAGAGTAGGCAGTGTTATTTTTTAAGGAGTGTTTTTAATTTTTAAAAATCTGACAATAGACACGCCTGTTTTATGTATTTAGAATCAGTTTGTTTTAAAAGACTATATAATTTTTTTTATCATCTCCAGATCAAAAATGCGTCTTCTTCTGTGTACATGCCTTCTCATAATAGGAGTCATGGGTATGACGGTGGGTCAAAATGGTAAATGCAAACCCAACGTTTGCCAGTTGGTCAAGTGCGGGGTCAAAGAGTCATCTTGCACTGGAAACCAAGTATTCCGACAGTTCGGAGGCTTTTGCGGATGCTGCTCTGCTTGTGTCACGCAACTGGGTAAGGAACCCATTATCTTTTTTAAATACGTTTCTGTAGGAGAGATTCACGAAGGAAACAACGTAGATTATTGGCGCAAATAGTTTATTAGTTGGTACAAAATTTACATGTTTCGGCGGGTCTCAAAAAACGCTCGCCTTTTTCAGAAAATATATACTAGCAGTCGACAACGCGAAGATGTGAAACATAATATCTAGAAAAGGGGAGTAGAGGGAGAGGGGGAATTTTGCGAGGGAGAAACGTTATTCTGTTGCCATGAGGCTTTGGAAAATTGTGGAGAACACTGGCATGTTATAAGAATTAACTAAGAAATTAAGAATTGTAGTAACAAATAAACTATTTGCGCCAATAATCTACGTTGTTTCCTTTGTGAATCCTCTCATGTTTCATGCGCAAAATGGAAGATATTTTCTGAATATGTTTCTGTAGTGAGTTAATTTTTATAACGATGTCCAGAATAAGATGGATTGGACATCCGTATAGAAATTAATTCACTACAGAAACTTGTTTAAGAAAGACTATGGTAAAACTATGGAATTAGTTAAAATAAAAAAAAATACTATGGAGTTATTTACAGAATAAGATGGACTGGACATCTTTCAGTACTGGTTATAGTACAGTGATATGTATTTTTTTTAAATCGTGTCCATGGACAATTAAATGGCCTCGTGTCTTTAAAACAGCATCTGCTAGTTCCAATACATCTGTGCTGTAGAGGACCTCTCGAAGTTCTGAAGCCAGTGGTACCATACCGATTTGTAAAATATGTGGGGTAAGGGCTAGGTCAGTGGTTCCCAACCTTTTCTGGACCATCGCCTCGTATTTTAGGTTGATTAGCATCCATCGCCATCTTTTAATTTTCATGTTATGTCTAATCATAATTTCAGTTAAAGTGTAACTATAAAACAGTTAAATAACACTAACTACCGTTTAAAAAAGCAATCAAAGAAGCTTTATTTTGTCATTTTTAAATAAAATAGCAAAAACATAAAACACATATTTTTAAAGAACAAAAGTGAAATAATTAACTAAGATATTTTTACTGGTTTCTAGAAAATTTAAGAGAGTTTAAAGTAAAAATAGGCTGGTGTGGTTATGGTTGGAGAATGGTTTTACTGTACAAAGGTACAACATTATTTTAATTTCCCCCCTTTGAATACTCATCGCCCCCTGATCGCCCCCCTCAAGTATTTTTTGTCCCCTTGATAACACAAATCGCCCACTTGGGGGCGATCGCCCCCAGGTTGGGAACCGCTGGGCTAGGCACTCGAGAATGTGATCCGGGATAAGTTGGGCGTAGGTATACAGTTCGTGCAGGGAATATATGTTCTTTTATTGTCGGAAAGAATTTTCATCCCTTTATAGTGGTTTGTTCTTAGTCTTGTATAATTGTTGATGTTAAGATTCTGGGACAATCAAAGTCAGTGATGAGGGGTTTCTTGAAGGAATGTGGCAAAAGTCTGTGTTTTGCTACTGAATTTGCGTCTGCAAACGTGATGGTGGTGCCAACTGCCAGATAGTGATATGTATCGTTGGGTGAATGTAGATCCTTTAGAAAGTACCTCTACTAATGTAGGTAAGAGTCTTGACAACCTTGGAGGTATTTACGCGTTCAGCAGGAGCTTAGTCTGGTTAACGAACGGCTCGTTATTGGCCTTAAGGTATATAACTGTCACTTAATTATTTAGGGTGATGAACAGAAGCTTTAATTTTTGTCTAAACTACAGCATGTCTAGACTCTTCTGTTTATATTTGTAGAAGTCCGTATTAAGTAATTCTAAGAGTGCAAAGGGGGATAATGAGTGCATATCTGAATTACTGAAATGCAAATGAAATGTTTTTTGAGGTTCGACTATGCAATGCATAATGGATCTACTGTAAAGGGGAAATGTGTGAATATTGTACTTATAATAAAATACTAAAGTACAGCCTAGTTACTGAAGAATTAAAAATAAAATTAACTTGGTATTTTGTTAACCATTATTATAATTTTTTTTACAGGAGTGGGAGAAGCGTGTGTTTTGCCAAAAGAAGGTTACTCACCTCCATTAGAAGAATGTGGCGAAGGTTTGAAATGCGACAAGATATCCAACACTTGTGTGTATGCATAAAAAAGAGCTTTGGTCTGTGTAGTGAATCAACTTCGATTTTTTAGTCTACCGTGTGTTTTCAAATAAAAACTTATTTTTAATTATATAGTTTCAACCATTTTTTTCATATAGATTTCATACCCAATTTGCGCAGGATTTAATTTTGTACGTCCATTTACGTTTTTGGTAAAGTCAGATGCGTACTTTTCGCATAAAATTGTAAGCATTATTTCCTGATCCACAAAATTAAATAGTCATTGTAGTAATTATGACCTATGTAGGTATTATGTGAGGCTGACCACCTAACCGGGACATATGCCTACCACCCCAGAGCCCTTGGTCACGAAAGTTGAATTGGCCTTTGGCCCAGTAATGGGCTGTTGCTCCGAAGAGTTTAGTAGGTTAGTAGTTTTTTAGTAGGTAATTATGAACCTTAATTTGTACTTTTATTGTTCGAAAGGTATCGTGGCATGATTTGACATGCGTTATAGTAAGAATTTTTTTGTTTTTTTTGCATTAGAATTTATTAAAATTAACATTTCATATTATTTTTGGAATAATTGTGTTGCTTTATTTCTGAAAATTTGTTCTATAGTAGCCGACTCATGCAATGTCTAAACATTTCTTGAAGGTTTTAACTATAATTTCGAACAAATGGCTTATAGCTATAATTTACTTGTTATGGTTGTGGTTATGACTTCTGAAGCTACAGTATGACCTTCTGATATTTCCTGCAATGTTCTTAGTGTACTGATAGAAGGCGATTGCAGTTATGCAGCCCAGCCAAAATACCCTGCAGATGCTGTGGTGTATGCATCACTCAATCAGATGACATACGGAATATCAACCTTTAACTTTATCACAGACCAATGAAAGTGTGCCGAGTTACCTACTTGATAAGTCATTATCCTTAAAACTGTAGAGACAAGGAACTAAATTTTCAGGGCTGCCCAAAATATCAATTTTTATTAAGTTTTATGCAATATTTTAAGATATACTGAATCATTAGTTTAGAAAGAATATTAAGGATTATCTCTTGTTGGTTTTCATTGCTTTATATTATTAGAGTCTTCTTAATTGAAAAAAAAAATGTGTATAGATTTCTCGAACAGCTCAGACGCACAATTATCATATTGACTCCAGTTTATTTTAAGTTTAGTTCCAATTATCAATACTTTAATGGTTGAAGATAATGAAACCCATTTACTCCCAGATTCAAAGTGTTAATGAATTAATAATTTTAATGAAGTATTTAGAAGGGTTACAATACTGTGAAAATGCGATCAGTACATATAAATTTAAAAGTAGTGATAGTGCATTTTCGAATACCTGTGCACATGCTTGAGCGAAAAAAAAAAATATTATTCTAGTTATCCAGTTCTCAAAACTACGATAGAAGAATTTACAGATTACGCATTTTTTGCCCATAGTAATACAGAATGTGGGAAAAGGCTGAAGTGTGAACAGGCATTTATATGCGTTCCTAGAGTAAATGATTCTTAGTACTTGATTAAATGACAATTGCATTTTTTAGCTATGCATTGAGTTGCAGCTACAAGTTTTGTGCAAAAAGAATTAAAAATTGTATTTTCTGCTGAAAAGAAATTAATGGTAAATTGTGTTGTATTAGTATATCAAAAACTTATATTGAAAAATGTGTTTTGTTTAAAACTCTAAATTATTTAGCATGTGTTTAAAGCTTTTATTTCTATTGTGTTAACTGGTTTAAATTTGGTGGGTATGATATCAATTAGACTTACAACGGAATTTGGCGATTCTATTTTATTGTTTAAAATATAAATGTATTTATCTAAATGAGAACAACAACAACAACGTGATGTCAACCATATCAATTTTGTGGTAAAAATTCTGACACAGTTTAAACATTGTAAGATAAATATATTCGAAAAAATATTCTTTTTCATTTATTAATGGTTTTGTGTAGAACCTAATATTCTATGCTTTTCATTATAAAAGGTTAACTCTTAATTGACACATTGATATAAAATCCAAGGCATAATAAGCAAGAACAAGTTTTTTTTATGTATATAATATGAAGTGACACAAAAAGTTTTTGAGAAATTCTAAAGAAAAAAGAAATCTTATGTGAACGAATACTTTTGAGTTTTCGACCCCCACTGTATTTATTACTTGAAAGCGGGTAATTATTTTTTTTATTAGTATCATTTGACTTTGGCATTCTCCACAAGATGGCGACACGAAATAAATAAGTGGATTTCGAAAGCTAGGTGACCTTTAGTATTTTCCTACTTTTGAAAATAGTAGACAATGCTAATTATTTATAGCATCTGTTGACATGCAAACTAATCTGAAACATTTTTTTAACTTTAAATGTAGGAATTAGCATTATCAATGGTGGTCTCCCATAAATGTGTGTGTTCCTCTCTTCTACTGATGTATTTAAATAAGCTATCATAAAAATGAAAAAAAAAGAAAAAAAAACTTTATCAGGGCATGTTGATAACTTTTGTGAACACCTGTAAAAAACGTTGTTGCCTCGGAAAACTCCAACATTTATATGTACTGCTCTGTCATCTTACAAGATTTTATCTGTTTGTATAAGGTAAGTTAATTGATAAGTTATGATATATTTTGACAGTGGCTGTAATTTTTAACCCTTTCCACATCGTATTTTAGCAACCCAATCTCAATATGTATGATGGGAAGTTTAATAAATATTTTTGTACAAAAATATCTTATTTTATGAATTTTCTTCCATGGTCGTTATTTGTGATAGGTATACATTGAAAATAATTTGATACTTATCAAAATGGGGCATTATAAAAAGTAAATTTCTAAACAAACGATCTAAATGTGATACAAAAGTATCTTTGTAGCACATAATTAGTGAAATGTACTTTTGAGTGGCCACATATGAAACTCTGAATGAAGTATAAAGGTTCCTCTTTTTGGCGACTTATTATTGATTTTTTGCGCAAATACTATTGTTATTGTTTCTTTTCAAATATATAGCAATCTAGCATCATGGTTTTGATCTTGCGTAAATGATGGTCTAGCTTTTTGTTTTTAAACTTTAAAACTTTGGTAATATATTATCTAATATGTTAATATATGTGTACATGTTTATAAATTTAAAGGAGAAATATAAATTTTGACCCAGATATGTGTGCTACTATACAAAGTCTTCGGTTTGATTCCGCGTCGGAGACATAATTTTTTTGCAATCATTCTCATAAATGGGAACATGGCTGTTCTCAATTTAGAGAACAATGCATTTCGAGCTATTATTATTATTTTTTGAGAATTTTATTCTCAAAAATTAAAACCCGTTCTAACAGTGTAGAGGATCATCTTCATCGTATTGTCGAATTGATATTTTTAACCAACTCAACTATCCGCTATAGTCTTAATCTAATCAACTGAATCCACATCTATCGTTGTTTGTCACTTCATAGTGGCTGTTATATTTTGTATTAATTTCCATTGCTTTGCCATTAGAAATAAAAACTTTTTTTTTTATTAGAGTGGGTAAACTTGTATCATAACATAAAAGGCTACTAACCTCCGACAGAATAATGTAATTGAAGGTTTTAAGTGTCCAAATATGTATACTTTTTACAACTCATATGATTAATTCACAAAGAGTTTAAACACCAAGACATAGCAAGTCTTAAAGACATACAAGTGATTCATGGAAAATTTTTAGTATTTGGTTTTGATCCAGATATGTACTAAAAGCTGATCATGTTTAGTATATAAAAACTTATTATCTTTGATAATAAATGCTTTTCCTCTTTTAAATAAACAAGCTCTTTCTTTGTCTTTTTAATAGCACGTTTTAATGAAAATTTATGCCACTTTATTAATAACATTTTTATTATTTTCTATAGATTCTTGAGAAGACGGGCAATATAGCAATTGAAGTTGCAATGGATGAAATTAAGCTGAATCTAAAAAAATCTGTTGAACACATGGACAAGCAGAATGAAGACATGAATACTGAACTAATACTGAAGTACATATCTGTATTTCTGAACATAACATTTGTGGGGAGCCGAAACGAATCATCTCTTGGTAATACCACGTCCCACATAATACTAGAAACAGATAAAGGCACATTGTGTATACGTTTTTACCCCAAAAATCAACAAAAATTGGAAACTGGGAACCCCTTATTTGAGATAAAAGCTCTCCAGTTTTTAAAGAAGAATGGATTTAATGTACCAGTACCACTTTCTATTGAGGATGAATATTACTTTGAGAATAGTGACCAAATTATTTTCTGCTATTTTTTAATACCTGGCACACCAATTCCTCTTTCTGAACTATCAGTTGATTTGGCTGCGAAAATCGGGACATATTTGAATGATTTCCTGAAAGCATCCGTTTTATATTCTTTAAAAGAACATGTTTTTATCAACAGCTTCAGATACATTCTTGAAATTGCTGAACAAGTAGAAAACACACATTCAACTATATCAAGTCCTTCTACATGGAAAATAATGAAATCGCACACTGAAGTTAATATTAGTATCTTAGATGGAACCCCGAAAGGTCTTGTACACGCTGATTGTTTTTATGAAAATATTTTAAGAGATGGTGGTGGGAATGTCATTGGCTTAATTGACTTTGGAGATGCTTATTATGGACATTTACTACACGATGTGGCTATTGGAGCTATGGAAGCTTCTGTTCTACAAGGAGAAGTGTGGAGTCTCGAAAACGTTTCTTCCTTTTTGAAAGCAGTTACTGAATTCCTGATGTCGTATAACATCAGCTTTGAGCAGTTTTATGAAACATTGAAAGTAGACTGTTTTCGATTTGCACTGTATACTTTTTCGAAATGATAAAGAAAAATTGTTTGATGATAATAATTATGTTAAGAGATATAAGACGCTTTTATCGAAAGTCTTTCTGCAAACTATAAAGGATATATTTAACGCTATTATAAAAAGTTAATAGTTTGATACGATTTCTAAGAAATGTATAATATATAAAAAATTCTGGCTTACAATCGTTATTTCCACACATTTTTCGTTAAAAGAAGTGAAAGAGAAAAATTTTAAGATCTAGATTATATATTAATTTTTTGTGTCATTGCAAAGTACAAATTTGTGTCAGTGTAAAAATTTTAATTCAAATTAAACAATCAAAAATTTAAACTAATTGATTTTTCTTTATTTTGTGGATAATAATTTGATAAAAGTGATCTGCAGAAGTATTACTAATTTGAGAAAATCAATCCATAAGTTTTTTTAATGACTGTTATACTTTTTTTCACAAAATCTTCTTCATCCACTATAATTTTAAAGACCTTTTTCCTTAGACGTGGTTGTAAATACTGAGTTAATTGCTTATTTAGTACAACTTTTTATTTCAGAGAGTGGTAAAGAGAAATTGTAAAATTATAATGTTAAAATTGAAATCTTGAAAATAATTATCTAATACTTATCTTGAAATTGATTATCTGCTTACACCTAACCAAGCGAATAATCCTACGAAATGGAAATTTGTAATTGTGATAAAAATGTAACGTTGTAAACTTTCTATATGTTTAGTACAATGTATCAAGTTTAGTCATCATAAAGAAGAATTACATTTTTATCAAAACTCGTTTTATGGCATGCTTCTTCAAGTTTTCAAACTATGTACAGCTTCAGAAAAACCTTGCACCGCCCATTGTTTCTCGGCTGCTGTTGAACAATTATTATCGTTAGAGATGTAATTGTTCAAGGCAAAAGTGAAGTGCGAGTTTCAGCATTTTAAATTTTCTTAATTATTATGCAACACCAGAAATAAATTATACACTTTTCCTTCAAAATTGACACCTTCTTTTCAATAGCAGCCGTGAAACAATGGGTGGAGCGTCTTTTCCTCAGCTGTACTAATTGTCCTAGTTGGATTTACAGATACTTATAATGAACTGTAGATAGCAAAACAAGTAGGTTTATAAGAGAAACTTTCACTTAGAACCACTTTCACACAAAATGCACGCGTCTTTAAAAAGATACTAAGCACAGCATTTTGTTCTATATTAAACTTTTAGCGTCAAAATTGAACTAAATTGTCGTGATGGCCAGTAATTGATGTTTACAATTAGGCATCACTTTTTTTTATCAGACCGTTCTCACGATAGAAATGCAATTCTAAGTGGTTAGGAGACGCGAAGACGGGATTTTCGGAGAGTAGGGCCATAAAATAGGCCAATAAATTCATTTTCTTGTCGAGCGGATTGACAGTTGCAGAATTAGTGGCGACTGAATTCCCAGGGGGCCCCTCACTTTTTCCAAGAAGGAAGTCTGCAGAAGCGAACTTTCTCAGAGATCTCATTGGATTTCGGCAACACAGTGAAACAACTGGAAACCAATGACACTTAAATAAGGCAACCCAGAAGAAACATTGAAACCAATAACAAGCCAGGAGGCGGTCTAATAGCAGGAGGCGGGTTCAGCAGTCTAAGAGAACCCGACTGATATATGCAGCTGAGGAACTAAAAAAACTACATAACTCAAGTGTCTTTTAAAAATAAAAGAACATCTTTTCACTTTGGAACTGTCCGCTGCGCTTTGCCGCCCCAGACCTTGACTTCAAAGAGTCGTGCAGGGATTATGTGGATCCGTACCGGGAAGTCCTTGCCTGAAAGCTCGCTATAGCTTTCCCAACCCTGATGACCATCTCCTTTGAGGAGCCTGACACATTTCCTGGTTACCGACCGGAGTTGGTGGCCGCCCCGACCCCTGATCTTGCCGGACCCGCGCTTAACCAGCAGCTCATCAGCTCACTTCTCTACCGGAGGATGTCTCATGAATCTCGGCAGCGTCTAGCAATCTACTCCCTCACCTAGTCCCCCTCCTAACGCAGCCGGACCTTTCTCGTTACGAAGTATAAGCTCCAGTGAATCCTAAGATGTCCGGGATCAGCTACCAATGTGGGAGTATCCGTCACAGTGTAGGAGCGCAATCAGCTCGACAATATGTGAGTGTTATTTTAGATAATCAGTTATCATTTTGAAGGGGCGCAATATACATGTACCACAATTAATTTTATTTGGTAGATTTAATACCTTTATTGATTCACAGTCCATTCTCCGATTCTCAAAAAGAAATAGATCCGCATTTTATTATGATATTTGATGATTGTCATGACTATAAAAAATATGAATTTGAGTAATAATAAAAGTAACATTTTCTTTACAAATTTGGCATTCTTCATTTAGCACATAGTTGAGATTGGATATTTTAGTTCTTTATAGATAATAAGGTATTTGGGAAATTAATGAATCTGAATAGGGAAGTCGCTACCCTAGTTATTATATGTATTTGTTACACAACGCAACTCATTAATGTACTAACCACTACTTGATTTATGGATTCAGATTGCATGACATGTTTCACATATTTTCTTTAATTAATAATTATTTTTGAATACTGAGACCAAACCTCATTGCGACATAAATTAAACTATTTTTTTAATCGAAAATTCAAAAATTATTATAAACTATCATTTGCTAAATTTATTTGTAATTTGAAGAATAAATACTTAATATATCTCACACTTAAAACTAAGTAAAACATTTCATATCAACATACGACATTGAAACTATCTCTCACCTTCAAAACAAAATAAAATTTATTGATTTTTTTGAAATTATAAACACAACAAAAGACAATGAAAAAGCCTCTCCCAAAAGGAATAATTAGTATTAGGACGTCATTATCCATCATTAAATGCTTAAATGTAAATTAATCAATTACGTCTGTGTTTAAAAAAAAATTAACGAATTTGCCTTCGAGGCCTGTATTTTGATTAACTTGCCTGTAATAATATTGTTTTTTTTCTTTCTAATGAATTTAATAGAGAAAAATTGAGCAAATAGAAACAATTATTTACATAACTATATAATAAGTGCACCTGTCTGACAAAGGGATAAAATATAGAGTGAGTCAATTAAAACTGATGCGTGTGTATGTATATCTTCTTGACGAAATGCATCATTAGATGTTGCTACTCTATAAAACGTATTGCCGGAGACATTGGTTTCTATTGAAATTTCTGGAAACACAGTTTCTGGTTCACAGTTGGTAAGATTTTATGGTGACACAGCACCATAGATATCATAGTTAAAGTATTAGATTGGCAGATCACGTGACCCCCAATGCTAACGACGGGACGCGCATGGAGACCAAATAAGGGGCAAAATGGCCAGTGTTACTGCCACTTTAAAGAGAAAAATACTACGAAAAAATACCATCTAATTCTAAAATTACAAAAAAATATCGTAAAAATACTAGCTGCATTTTGGAATCTTTTTAGCGACTTTAAATCCTTTTCTAGTATTTTTTTTGTAATTTTAGAATTAGATAGTATTTTTTCGTGGTATTTTTCTCCTTAAAGTGGCAGCAACACTGGCCATTTTGCCCCCTTATTTGGCCTCCATGCGCGTCCCGTCGTTAGCATTGGCGGTCACGTGATCTGCCAATCTAATACTTTAACTACGATATCTATGCAAATCACATAGTTTTAATTAGTAGCCAGTACTGTGCCTTCTTGTTAATTTTATTTAATTTTTGTTTCAACAACAGCCATGAAGTTATCGTTTTTTGAGTATTAATTTTCATGGATAACAAATTTGCGTAGTTGAAGAAAAATAGTCCATTATTTTAAATTGCTTTTTTATATGGAATATTTTAACTTATTCTAGTTATAATTTGATGTTACTACTATTTAACACTCTTTTAGAACATATATCACGAACATATTTAATAAAATTGTTTTAATCATAAAATAAAATTTTTCTTTTAACCTTAAAAATTTCGAAGACTGAATATTTTCCTGAAATAATTCTGAAATAATATGCTTCATTCATAATTATTAAAATACTTTTTTGTTTCATGCATTTAGTTAACTTTTGGGAATACGATTCACATTTATTAAAATGGCAAAATAATTCTAAGAATGACTTTTAATGACGTTCATAAACATCTTTGCGTAAAATCCAGCTTTAATTTACTTGTGTAACATTGGGAAAACTTTTTTTACGATGTTTATTTTAGAAAATAATGAAGACTTACCATATTTATTGTATTATAGTGTTCGTAATGAAGATCTTTTTATTTTATTTTAATTTTTATTTAAATTAGAAAAGTTTATTATATGTAACTAAACCCTTAAATAAACAAAACTCCAACCAGCATTAAAAGTTATTTTAATGCTCATTTGTTTTTAAAACTTCATTGCTATGAAGTTTTGTCAATATGGTTATTGTTTTAAATGCTTCGTAGTTGTAGCAAGTAACTTTGCAATTTTATTCGCAAATCACACACAACACTGCTAGACTGTTTAATCTCCAAATGAATTACCATACTGAACTTAGCCACGAAACATGAGGATTCTTTGTGGATTAAAAGATTACTTACAAACGGTTCAGTAATATAATAACAATAAAAATATAAAATATTTTTAACCTAAAATGGTTAAACTAAATATTTTTTCAAATTTAAGTTTACCTTACTGAAAATTCATTTCTTTTATGTACATTTTAGGCTGCAAAGATGCAATCTAACACCTGGTGTTTATCATTTTTGCTAATTTTGGCTGTTGTGGGGGTAATCGAAGCTATTGCATGCACTCCTAAAATCTGCTCAAATGCGAAATGTGAAGTAACGGAAGATGATTGCAAGCCAAATCAGCGATACAATCCAAAAGGAGGCTTTTGTGGATGCTGTGGTGCATGCATCACTCAGTTAGGTAGATATATAAAAATTTTTATGATCAACAACTTCTTCTGAGCTAAACTATTTAGTAACTATTTAGCTACTAAACAAATGATTTAATAAAGGGAAATAATAAATATTATAGCATTAGGAATTAATATGGTGTTAACCTTCATAGGCAATTTCAGAAGTTGTATGATTTCAGTGCTTGTGCTTTTCACTTACACGTATATATGTGGCCTAGGAAACTAATTAAAATAACAGTTACTTGCAAATTATGATATGAGGTTTTCTTTACTCTTATTGGGAATGCTACATTTTTAGACAATCTGTCTACATGCACACATTTTTTACCTATTAACTTTTCAACATGATATGTGAAGCAAGTTCAAAAAGCCCAGGCCCGATTTTTGTTCTCCTGTCGTTGTGTGCTCGTATTTGAATATGCGGTAGCGTAGATGACAACATCATTTGTAGACGATGCTTCATACTAGGATAATATTTAATTAGCTCACAATATTATTATAACGAGTCACGTAATTATCATTTTGATTATTTACAACAAAAATTCCGCTTCACATTCTCATCTCACCAACATTCCTACCGACGTTTCGACGACGATTCATTTTTCTTTTCTTTTTCTTTTGTGGGTATCAATGTCTACATTAGGCATTTTTAATCTTTTGAAGCCATTTAAAAATATTTTTAAATGCATTTTTAATCTGTTCTAGAGAGCCATGATTATAATTTAAACTGTTATTTTAATACTTTAGTTTTTGAGTAATTTTCCAAAAGCTCTCTTTCTTAAAGATAAAAGAAAAGAGACTGAGTGTATTGCATGGTTTGGAGTCAAAGTCTTATCTTGGTCGATCCATAAGATTGATGATAAATTGCAATGTATAAATCAACTAAAACACACTTGTAAAAAGCTTTTAATGATTCTGAAAAATCACATGAAGATGAAAAACTAAGTAAAAGACAAACAAGCTCTATCAGTTTTTTTTGCGATTAAAAGTCGATTCTAACTTTGTTTTTTTAATCCAAAATGTTCTATAAATTAACCACTGAATTTTTTTGCAAGACCACCAAAATATGCTTGATCCTCTTGGTAAGTCAGTTTTTAATGCAATTAATAAATCAGATTATTTGGTATCGGTATTTTGGGAAAGCTTGAACATTCTAGATTATAATAAAAAAGAAGTTAGCAATAAGAAAATTGAAAACTGAAGTTGTGTGAAGTAAATTCTACAAATTATTCTACTTAATTTCTTATTTATTATTAATGCTAATTAATTATTACGTACGAATAAATACCAGTTCTGTCAGTTCACAATTTTTATACCAGATGGCGACACTAAAAAAATCAGCATAAAAACTTCATTAAAAATGAAGGAAACATGCAGTTTTTTTGTTCCAAATTCCGGCATTTTTTCTTCATTAGAATCAGCATGTTTTCTGTATTATACAAGTATACAGGAAAAATGCTGATTTTTAATGCAGGAAAAATAACCGAATTTGGAACAAAAAAAACCTGCATGTTTCCTTCATTTTAATATGAAGTTTTTATGCTGATTTTTTTTTGCTGGGTTAAGGTCCATGTATGTGTACCTTTGGAGTGAATATGTTATACAAATTATGAAATTAAGTGATACTCTATATCTTTAAACCAGGGCCAGGAGCATTTTGTGGCACGAGATTCAGAGGAGTCCCTCCTACCACCGAATGCGGTGAAAGACTTGAATGTGTCGGAAATTATTGTGCTTTCAAGGATTACGGCTGCTATGACTCTTCAGAATCCACCGATTGGGAATAGATCATTTATGTAGTTTAATGGCACTTGAGGTTATTCAATGAACAATAAAAAAATATGAAACGTTAGCGTGTTTAGTTGTTTATGTATTTATAATATAAAAAAATAGCACACCTAAACATTATATAAATTAGCACTTCAATATTAATAAGCAAAAACGGTTAGCAAGCAAATCCTTGTCGTAAGGGTAGAGGGGCGGTTAATTTTGGAAAAACAGTCAATTGCTCACCAATACAAGTATTTGAATAGTAAAATTTGTAAAATGAATAAAATATAACAAAATATGATTATTGTCTATAAACAGGGTTGTTATGAATGTGGGAGGAATCTTAATAGGTGACAAATTAAATTATTCTCTTTTAAGACCCATTTTTAGAAAACTTTTAAATTAATTTAGATTAAAAGTTAATTCTCTGAAGATCGCTCTGTTAGCAAAAATAAAAGTTCAAAATTCTTTGAATGTAAAAACTATATTATATTTTCAGGTTATCTAAAAATAACCTGAAAATTTAATCACGCAACTTTAAGTCATAAGGAATCTCATAAAGGATGTGTCTAATTAACTTGATTTTAGGAAAAATCTCTTATTTTTTCTCTTAAGTTGTGAAATTCAAAGCATTAAAACACCTAATTCTTATTTTCTAAGTTTTTTTAATCCAACGCACAATGAGGGCGCTTTCACAACCGAATGCACTTTGTTTCGACATAAATCTATTAAAACTTTAAAGGTAATACCAAAAGCTATTTCCTGTCTTTATTCAATATGCAGCTAATTTCTCTTGCAGCATTTTGAATTTCATTAAAATCATTTCAAATTGTAAACATTGACATATTTTTTTAATACAGACTGATTTCTCATCTTTGTAAATGCAACGACGACATTTTTTAATGTTGTGACCTTTTTCTATGTTCCTTTATTTTTTTAAAATAAAAGTTTATAAATGGTTTCTGAAAAGTTATATCCTCTTAATCTGTAGCAGTTCCAACTACGAAGATGGGAAATGAGATAAAAATGATATAAAAAGACTACCCCGAACAGTGTATGGAATGTCATCATTTTTTTAAAAACTGTCCTAAAAATAGTTGATGTTTACTATCAGTTAACAGTTTTTTGTTCTATGAATTAGCATCAAAACGTTAACTGATTGTGATCATTTTCAAAAGAATAATGGATGACAATAATATTACATTTTGGTTTGCCAATCATATCCATAAGATATTCCCGCCATATTTTGCAGCTGGCATCGATTTTGTATACTGTTTCAATGAAAATGACCTTCGGATAATATTGCTGACCTTTTCCCGCCAAATTAAACTGGCGAAAATAACTGATTGCGTAAGAAACAGTAGGACTTGGAAGTTACTTGTTTTTTGTGGTTGGTTCAATGTATGGGCGATTGAATGTAGTTTTAAGTAGCTCAATTTCGAGTTTCTCGGTAAGAATTTTGTTTAACTTTTTATCTTTAATTTAATATATTAAATAATAGTAACTGTTTTAATTGAAACTATCGCTATAAACATTACAAAATAATTCTGATTTATTATAAATGTAAAAATATGGTTTATTAGACAAAAAGCTATACGAAGAGAAACATTTTTATGCATTAACAAGAATTTAGGGAAGCAATTGGAAGCCGTTTTTGATTGCATCAGTTTTAGGTATTTTTTATTGGTTTAAAAACTAATAAAATAATTTAATTTTTACAATTATTTGGATTCGTGATAGCTTTTTCTTCAAAAGAATCTATTTAAAGGGGAATGGGCGCGCTGGACTGCGGGTCTCCAAAGCAAAGTGCATCAGTGCTAATCCAATAGTAAAAAAAATATTTTCTCTGCCACATTTCTCCGGCTGTATTGAATATTTTTACAAACGGATTTTTTTATGTGATAAATGTAGCTGACTTACAAGTCCCGACAATCCCACTTTTGAAATTGGTTCGAATATTTTTTTAAACTTTTAATAAATAATTTTACAATAAATATTCGAAGCAATTTTAAAAAGTGCGATTATAGAGACCTGTAAGTTATCTACATTTATTATTAAAAAAAAAAAAACGTTCGTAAAAATATTCAGTACAGCCGAAGAAATGTGGCAGAGAAAATAGTTTTTTTCATTGGATTAACACTTAAGAACTTGAGTTTGGAGACGCGCGGTCCAGCGTGCCCATTCCCCCTTAAATGGAAATTAAAAAATAGCTATATAGCTTATAATTCTTTATATAAAATGTGCTTGCTCAAAAATGTGCTTGCTTTTTTAATTTAGGGATAACTCGACTTTGACCTACCAGTAGAAAAATATTCTCGGGAGAAGGATCTGTACTAGGTTTATTCCTTGTGATAAAATTACCCCATTCGACGGGGGTTAAATATATTAAAATAATTTATTTTAATATAAGGTTTCTTGTATACACCGTAAAGATAAGATGTGGTGCAGATCCCTTAGGTTAGTTACTCCATATGAACACATAAAATTCCGATTTTTTTTTTTGGGGGGGGGGAGGGGGGTAAATAACTTTGTATGGTATCGAGGGCTGGCTTTGGGGGGGGGGGGGGAATCGAAGTCGAATTTTTTTTTGGGGGGGGGGGGGGTGCGTCGTTAGCTCTGGGGGGGATCGGCACCCCTGACACAGAGTATATATGAATACGAATCTTTACGGTGTATACATGAAACTTTATAGTAAAATTATATTTTAAGTACCAGCGAATGCTGGACACGTGATCCAATCAAAAACAGCATCCAATTCCTTCTCTCAATTCTTAATTCATAAAAATGCTCTCTTCGCTTTTTATGTTATGCAACACACTTGACATTATCAAACTAAATCGGAATTATCCTATTATGTTTACAGATATAGTTTAACTTTAAAAAGTTACTATTTATTAAGTTACTAAAATTAAAATTAAAGTTAAATAGTAAACAAAATTCTTACCCTGAAACTCGGAATTGAACTTTCTTAACTACATTCAATCACCCACACATTTGACACCAGACGACAAGTATCTTCCTACTATTTCTAACTAACGCAATGGCGGGAAAATGGCTTGGACCTGAGTATGTATACTAAACCAAAATATTATCCGAAGGTCATTCATTCATAGAAATGTTATATACAAAAATTCTGAATATTTATGATGTCTGCTTCAAATGCTATACAGTGATTAAGAAATGTTTATGAGAAATAATTGTCAGCACATTGCTTTCTTCGACACCGGGCCTCTTAAAATAGAATTATCACTTTGTAGATTGTTAAAGATTTTATTTGCGATTCCTGTTTTATTATGTGATTTATAAAAAATTAGAAAATTTTCGAATACTTTTTTGCTAGAAATTTATATTTTCAGTTTTTTTTGTTGTTAATATTAAACATGAAGTTCTGTTATAATTGATCGCGACTTATTGAGTGCCAGCTACTGTTATTGTTCAAAATCAACTTCACAAAACTTCAACACTTTCAAACAAAGCGTCGCCGATTTGCTTAGGAACCTAAACAGTATCTAGACCAATCGACAGAATATATCACATTATTTTCTGTTTCAGATTGACATAAAAACTAGCTATTTTAAAATCTAAATTAAAAATTGAGGTATCAGAAACACGTAATTATTTTTTGTACAATTTAGGACTACATGTAGTCGATTTGAAGCAAAACAAAAAATGCTGTATTCCATATTTATAATTTTCAAATACAAAAAAAAGGCAACTATGTCCATAAATCAAGAGGCCGCTATAGGCTGTTACCGTTTTATGGAGTAAAATACACACCAAAATTTCACATTGTAAAAGCCATTATGCAAAGCTCTTTATTAAATATTTTAACAATGTAAATACTTTTAAAATTAAGGCAAAAAATCAATAAATATTTGTTGTTGAACTATAATAATCTATAACGTAAAAATTAATTAAGAGAAAATGACTTTAAAATTTTATTTGAATGCAAGAAACTGAAGAGATTTACTTTTTGTGTCAAAAATGTTCAAAAATGTTTTAATGTAACTTTGAAACTCAAATTATCAGTAATATCAAATATAATTAACTTCTCAGTATTAGAATCCTTTCTTTATTTGCCCAACCTTCTGACAGACGTATAAACCCGTCAAATGACTGTTTTTCCAGCAACACACATAATTTTTAAATTTTTATAAATTTAATAATTTTATTAAATTCCAAAATTTAAGCATGGAGGAGTCATTTATAACCACCTACTACAGAAATATAATTTTTGTAATTAAGAAATTAAATATATAGTTAAAATTTTAATTTAAATCTCAAGCAGTGAAAACAAGTTTACATTTCAGCCAATTTGCTTTTTCAGAGGGTAGAAGATTAAAATTATATAATTACGAAAATCTTACCGGAATCACTGTCATAACACTTCAAAATAAGCTTGGGTATTTATAGTACAGTGCATTTTAACTTCATTTAGTTAAAAATAGATCAAATAGATCAAGATGCATTTAATAAAGTGTATCTTTGATTTGATGCTTCCCCCCGTTTCGAAGACATAACAATCTAAAGCTAACAACAATTTAAGCGGGAAAATTGTACGAATGTTATTGGTGAAAAAGAAATATGTGGGAGTCATCATTTCATCGAATTGTATGTTATACAGACTGTGTGAGATTTATGGCATGAGAAGGGCAGCTGCAAGTGTTTTGTTTCAGCTTTAAAGAAGTGATGGGTTGTTTATGGGTAATAAATGTCAGAAATATTCGCCAGGCGCAGGCGCAGACGCCATAACCCATTATCTATGATCCTCTTTTCGTAATGTTCTTAAGGATTTTGGTTACTTGATTACATTTTTGATTCTTGAAGGTTGGGTGTTCCAAACAATGAGGATGTAACTAGGGTGTCAGATGAACAAATAATTAGAGGAAATTTCCAAAATTTAATTCGGTTTGCTAGAAAGCTGTACACACTTGAAAGTAGAGTAAATGTGTTTGAATAAACGAATGCGCTATTCCTACAATATTATTGTATTCTAGTTGCTGTAACTGTAAATAAAATTTACTCCATAAGAAGTGGAAATCTTAAAAATGAGTGCTTTGTGTCCGAATACATTTTTATTCAAATTTTGTAATTTGTTTAACTTTATCTGTAAAAAGATACTTTTTTCACAGAAATGATTTTTTTAATGAAAGAATATTATGAAAAATTAGACGCGGTCACATACGTCACGTCAATTGTCACAAACGTCACAGTGCTATGGGAATATTTCTTATGATGTCACGCTCTCCATAATGCGATTTCATTGGCTGTTTTGTTTTCTTTGACAAAGTGTCGAAACAAGCCCATTCATTTTACTTTAGCCTAATTTCCGCCAACTCAGAATTTCTAATATAACTTTTTTGAAAGCTTATATATATAGATTGATAAGAAATTTTTTATTCTCATTAACATTTCAATAATTCATAGAATATTCAAATAGCTCTAGAAGCGTAGAAAATTTTTTGGCAAAATGGTCACACACGTCACACAAAATCAAAATGTAATAAATCCATATTCATACAACATAAAAAATCAACAACATATAGTTTTATCTCAAGGCATAAATAAAATATGGCAATGCATTGCTTTTGCTGTGTGACGGATAAAATAATTACAAATCTACCATAAACATTGTCCCGATGTCACACACGTCACGCTGAAATGACCCTACTATGTCCCTAAAATTTCTCCTAACCTTGCCTAACGATGAGCCAATGACTGAATGACCGGGTATTACGTCAGTGGAATACAATAATGCAAGGACGTTTGCTGCATAGTTCTTTGTAGATAGTTTCGGTCTGAGCAGATACGGTAACAATATTGAAAACTTCACACGGGACTCGTTCACAAATAGGTAACATGATAATTTTTTTTTATAACTTTATAAAAGTGTAACTTTGATATTGAAGAAATCTCAAAATGATATAATTAATTCCTTGTTGAAATAAAATAATCCAGACAATTATTTTTGCTTTGAACATGTGTAACTGGTTTGTATGTGCAAACTTTTTGATGTACATGTTCGAATTTAATTCTACCTCAATCTTTTTAGAAAAAAGATCCATTGGAAATGTAGAGTCCTATGCTAGTAGCTCTTTGATCCACGGTTGCTAGAAACTTTAAAATGAAAGACTATTACGATTCAAAACAAGAAAACATTGCTTCGTGTTATAGTTCACTCTCCCTTTAAACACTCTATATTATCTTGTGTGTGTGTGAACTGCAGTATATTCATGGAAATGTGATACTTATTCAAAACTGATTTGAAGTGTGTACAAACTCACCTAATCCAAACTACAAATGAGTTAAAAAAAACATTAAATAGGGAGCAGTTTAGATAAGAATAACTTTAAGATTTTTGTTGATATTTAAAGTTTTCCTACAACTATTTGTGTGTAGTTATCACAAAAACAACATGTCATAGTAAATGAAAACTCAGAAAATGCAACCTCATACTCAAATTAACATATAATATTGCGGATAAATTCAACACCAGGCTTAACCGTGCATGCCAATAATGATCAAGCTGAAAATCCTTTCTTTCTCTGTAATTTGTTTTATTTAGCCACATTTGCTATTTTTAATATTGACTTTGATCTAACGAGCCAATGACAAATAAAAGCAAGCAGGTGATCTTTCATTTTATGGTGAACACATACCGCAGTGCATTCGGTATTTATATTTCGCCGTAGTTCAAACATCATTATATATTTTGCAATAAAGTTTTTTTTATAAAATTCTCCTTCATAAGAACATAATCATCCTGCTCTACATGTGACATAGGTGCTGTCACTCTTGAGCAGTTACTTTCGAACATAATTAGGTAAGATTTTATTTTTTGACATCTTTGTACAGGGTGTCCGTAAAAGAATGTCCGAGTTTTAATGGTATATTACAGGAGTTTATTTTATACTAAATATAACAAATCATACATGACATTGAAGGAAAACTAACCTAGTTTTTCCTATAAGTGCTCAATGTGTGCGCCTTTAGTGATACGGCACACATCCAAACAAAAATGCAATTCTTCCCATACTGTCTGCAGCAAGTCCGGAGTAATGGAAGCAACAGCCTGTGCAATTCTACCTTTCAAGGTTGGTAAATCGTGGGGTAGAGGTGGAACGTAGACCCGATCGTTTACGAAGCCCCAAAGGAAGAAATCACAAGGCGTGATGTCAGGTGAACGAGGCGGCCAGGGTAACAGAACTCGGACATTCTTTTACGGACACCCTGTATTTCGTAGTATTCAAAATTACAGACTCATGTTTTCAAAGTTTTTACCCTTATAATTTAAATCCTGACATCCTAACCATTTGTATATTTTTCTAGGGACTGTAAGTTTTTGTAAGAACTCAGGTAATTTTTTAAAATGTAATAATTTTTTCATTTGAATAAAAGTAAAATTTTTTAAAGCAATGATGAGTCTTTTGAACACTGTTAAAAATTTTGCGCTTGGTTTCACCATAATAATGGTTCTTAGTAGCTGCAGCGGTTGTGTGGTGAAATGTTTCGCCACATTTCCGGTATTCGCTTGAACATTTTTTCAGATTTTGGAAACAAAAACCTGAGAAATTGTTATACCGAATACCAAAAATATGGCGAAACATTTTACCACACAGCGGTGTAGCTATTATGAACATATTTGGTGAAACCAATAGAATTTTTTTTTGAGTGAATATATTGAAAATTTATGTCTACTGCAGTGAAAATAAGATTAGATTTTTGCCAGTTATTATCAGAAGATGGAGTAATACCTTTAAATTCATTTATCTCGATAAATATCTCTTTGTAATACTTTTTAACTGCACTCTTAAGGAGTTGTTAGGTCTAGAGAGTCTATACTTCCAGAACCTAATTATTTCAAAATATTCTTCTACTTAATTTCCTTTTTAAATGTGATTAGAAAACATTTTTTTTTTATACTTTTGTTCTTTTGAAAATCAGACATGCTCGCTTGGAAGACCTTGATCTTTGCGGTGCTGTTCGCTGGTGCTGCCGTTGGAACAGATGACTGCAAGGAATTATGCAGCAGGGTTCGCTGCAGGCAACTTGAGCAGAAAGATTGCAAATTTAATGAAGTTGTCCAGCCTAAAGGGGGCAAATGCGGTTGCTGTCCAATATGCGTCCCAAAACCAAGTAAAATATTTGTTTCCCGAAATAATAACGTTAAAAAATTATAAGCCTTTTGGATTATTTACATGCAAAAATATTATTGGTGCAGTAAGGGATTGATTTTATAACTTAAAAAAATATCTGGCATAGCTTTTCTTTTTGTCTCAAGTATTATGTTTAAATGTGGGCTGGTAAACGTTACACCAGACTAGTTTTACTGTCAGATGATCCACGCATATTAATTAAAAGTTAATATAGAGTTATGAGTAATAAACATTCCAAGACACTTGCTATAAATACTATTTATATTTCGCTTTATTTGTATTTTAAACATACAGTTCTAATTTTTTTGCCATTTCCCCAAAAAGTAAAGTTAAAAAGCTAATTATTCAAAATAATCATGGCAATGTGGAAGATTTTATATTAACATATCAATGTGGTGTAACAATTTGTAAATGTTGCGTGCGTTTTGCAATAATATGGCAATAACTGTTCTATAATGATGCATCAGCATAGGAAGAAAATACTTTAGAAGATTACAAAAATCTCCATTAAAAAACGTTTATTAAAAGATTGAAATCGTTACACACAACTGTTACTCCAATTTTGATAACTACAATTTTTTGCATCAAAGGTAGGCAAAGGAGTAGAAAGAAATTATCATGGCAAACTCGAGTGTACCAAATAAACCTTAACCGTAAAAATGATGAATGAAAAACTTTACCAAACTGTTTTTTATCATTAGTAATACGCCCTCCAAAAATATAAATTTTTCAAAATTTAAATTTTATGTAAGAATAGTATACTATTTTTGTAAAGCATTCATTGTTTAAGATAGTTGTATAGTAGATAGAAAGCCCATAAAAGTACACTCTTAAAACAAAAGAGTGAAATCCACGCTTATTGGGAAGTGCATTTTCGGCACCGGATTGTTTTCTTTTATTTATTTGACCCACTCCGAAAAAAGAGTGAAAACCACTCCTATAGGGGAAGTGCATTTTCGGCACGGAAAAAGGAGTGGAAATTAACTCAGACTGAGTTAAAACCGCTCGTTTGTTTTAAGAGTGTACTGACTTACTTAGCATCTAAGTAATCTGACCCCTGTAGTACGCTTGTTTTCGAGATGGGACAGTTTTGCTAAATATGTATTCAAATTTTTTTATTTCAATTAGATCCATGCCTTACCGTTAAATGCAGGAGTGTGGAAAAAGATGAGTGCAAAGAAAATGAAGTTTTCGACCCTGTAGGGGGTATTAATGGTTGCTGCTCGGCATGTGTTCCTAAGCCAGGTATATGTTAAAATGTTATTTGTGAAATTCAGCTTCTCTGTCTCACGTAACTCATTTATTGGAATAAAAAGTCATGTCAAAACCTTAGAAACCATTCCAAAAAAACTTAATTAAAGACGTTGCAGTTGAGAGTGGTACTTTGGGAATAAATATATTTGATAAAAAGTTTAAAAAAATTTCGCAATTTTTACATTTTCCTCTTTGTTACATATTGAAAATAAACTAACTGATTCTTTATTTCAAAGTTTGTTGCGATATGAAATAGGGCATATTTCATGTTGTATGGAAGCATAAATGAATAAAAGCAAAAAATCTAAACGAAGTATGCTTTGCTCAAATCTAATTCTTTTTCAACTATTTCTTCTAATACTTCTAAAAATCCTTATGTATAGATTAAATCCTATCATTTTACTTTAGGTAGTTTAAATGACTCTCTCTTAAGTAACTTCTATTATTTTTTGCTGCAGACAGGTCATACACATGGAAACAATTTTCCTTCACATAATTATAAATTAAGCCCGTATTTTAAAAATAAAAGTTGTTTCGTTAATGAAGCCATAAATAAACGCGATAAACTTTAATTTTCAAATGATAACTGTTTACGTATATTTTCAAATTTACTCATGGAAATTATGTGAACACATAATATTCTTTTTATTTTGTGTAGGTCAGAAAGTGTTTTTATTACAATAATAACATCCCTTGACTTATATCGAAACTTATCAACATCAATTTATTTATAAATTGTAATGTTTTGGCTTTTTTTCTTAAACAATTTTTAAAAAGAACACTGGTTTAAATTACATATTAGTTGCATATTATATCATATATCAAAATTTGGGAAGATACCGTAATGTGAGACCGATGCCTCGGTATCATTTCTGGAAACTAGACCAGAATAGGTATGTATCCGAGTTCAATGTTTTTCAACTTGCAAGAAGATTGCAAGTAAAATAAAGTTTTCAAACTAAGTGATGGTTAAAATAGGTGCTGCTAGGCATGTGTTCCTAAACCAGATGCATTGTTATGTCCATCTATTAATTTTCATTCGAATTTCTTTATCACCTACGTCATACATGTCTACACTTGTTTCCAAAATTAATACTTTTGTAAAATATAAACTAAAAATTATTTTGTCCTATTTAGACAAATGCAGTTTAGTTCGTTGTGCGAATGACGAAGAAGAAGATTGCAAGGAAAATGAAGTTTTCGAGCCGGCAGATGGTTACGAAAGATGCTGCTCGAAATGTGTTTCTAAAACAGGTACATGTTAAAATATTAACTAGAAAATGTATTACAGTCGGATTAATATAGATAACTTTTAATTTTTGATAAATATAACTAATGGTTTATAAAAAAAAATCATGCTTTGTACTCCTTAAAAAAATGTTTCTGTAGGACAAAAAATATAAACATATGCAGTGGCATGAAAAAATGAGTATTGATGTTCAGGCGATCTACCACGTGAGACGGAAATTGTTGGAATATAAAAAATAGCAACATGCCTTATAGCCTGTGATTTGGACGCATATTAATGTTTTATATATTTGTTCTTGTTTTAATACATTCTTTAACAACTATTATTTCTGTAAGGAAATAAGTTTGTATATTTATAGTATTGAACTATCTCTTTAGTTTCAGATAATATAGTGTAGCGCTTAGCCCATTCCTTGACTACTACTGCATAATTTTATTACCAGATAATATAATGTTAAATTTATATGCATTGTATGGTATGCAGACCCATTTTAAAGCTGTAAAAGTATTGACTTTTATTATACAATATAATTTTAATTTTTGCACCTCGACCAACAGTTTGTCTCCTTATATTTAAGAATTAAGTATTAAAAGAATTATCTTTCACATTTATTACATAATGTCAATAAACTCATTTCAGAACCCGAATGTGAACCTGATATCTGTAGTCGGGTTCGCTGTGCGCAAGTAAAAGAAACAGACTGCAAAGACAATGAGTACTTGGATCCTAATGGAGGTTACTGCGGTTGCTGTAATAAATGCCTTCCAAAACCAAGTATACAGTATTTTGTTTTCTACAAACTATTATTATAGTTTTTTTGCAATTTTATTCTTTGTTACTAAATAACCGGTCTTAATACTTTTGGTTTAACTATAGGCATATGCGCTACAGTTCGTTGTGCGAGCGTGGAATAGAAAGATTCCAAAGAAAATCAAGTTTTCGAACCAAACGATGGTTAAAATAGGTGCTGCTAGGCATGTGTTCCTAAACCAGATACACTGTTATGTCCCTCTATTAATTTTCAATCAATTTTCTTTATCACCTACATCAGAAGTGTCTATACTTGTTTCCAAAATCAATTATTGTGTAAAATATGAATTAAAAATTATTTTGTTCCATTTAGACAGATACAGTTTAGTTCGTTGTGCGAAAATCAAAGAAGATAGCATGAAAAATGAAGTTTTCAAACCAAGTGATGGTTAAACTAGGTGCTGCTAGCCTTGTGTTCCTAAACCAGATATAGTGTTATGTCCATCTATTAATTTTCAATCACTTTTCTTTATCACCTAAGTCAGAAGTGCCTATACTTGTTTCTAAATTAATTATTGTGTAAAATATAAATTAACAATTATTTTGTTGCATTTAGACAAATGCAGTTTAGTTCGTTGTGCGAATGTAAAGGAAGAAAATTGCAAGGAAAATGAAGTTTTCGAACCGGCAGATGGTTACGACAGATGCTGCTCGGCATGTGTTCCTAAAACAGGTATTAGCTAAAATATTAACTAGAAGACGTATTACAGTCGGATGAATATAGATAACTTTTAATTTTTGATAAATATAATTAATGGTTTATAAAAAAATTCATTCTTTGTTCTCCTTAAAACAAGTGTTTCTGTAGGAAAAAAAATATAAACACTATGCAGTGGCATGTAAAAATGAGTATTGGTGTTCAGGCGATCTACCACGTGTGACGGAAATTGTTGGAATTTAAAAAAGAGCAACATGCCTTATAGCCTTTGTTTGGACGCATATTACTGATTTATATATTTGTCCTTGTTTTAATACATTCTTTAACTAATATTGTTTCTGTAAGGAAATAAGTTTGTATATTTATAGTATTGACCTACCTCTTTAGTTTCAGAAAAATATAGTGCATTGTTTAGCGTTAGCCCATTCCTTGACTACTACTGCATACTTTTCTTACCAGATAATATAATTTTAAATTTACTATGATTGTATGGTTTGCAGACCCATTTTAAAGCTGTAAAAATATTGATTTTTATTATACAATATAATTTAAATTTGGATACCTCGACTAACAGTTTATCTCCTTATATATAAGAAATAAGTATTAAGAGAATTAGCTTTCACATTTATTATGTCAATGAACTCATTTCAGAACCCGAATGTGAACCTGATATCTGTAGTCGGGTACGCTGTGCGCAAGTAAAAGAAACAGACTGCAAATACAATGAGTACTTAGATCCAAATGGAGGTTACTGCGGTTGCTGTAATAAATGTCTTCCGAAACCAAGTATACAGTATTTTGTTTTCTACAAACTATTATTACTGTCATAGTATTTTTAGCTTTTAGAATTTTATTCTGTTACTAAATGTCCGTTCTAAATGCTTTTGGTTTAACTAGGCAAATGCGCTACAGTTCGTTGTGCGAACGTGGAAGAGAAAGATTGCAAAGAAAATCAAGCTTTCGATCCAAAAGGGGGTATTTATGGATGTTGTTCAGCATGTGTTCCCATAAAAGGTATAATATTATAGTAAATTTTTAGTATTTATGAAGTGATTTAAGAATGTATTTATTTTATGTTGATATGCGGCTCGAAAATCGCTGATTCGTTTGCTTTTGTATGTTTTGTTGTTTATAAGTTGATATAGTATAAATTAGAAAGTGATTCCTACATGCTTTTCTTCATCATTTATGTGAATGAAGATGTGTGTATGCGATTCAAGAATGCGAAGATATGCGACTCGAGAATTGTTGCTACTATTTAGTTTGCTTTTGTCTGTTTTGTTGTTCATAAGTTGATATAGTATAAATTAAAAGATATTCCTACATTCTTTTTTTTCTTCATCATTTATAATTTATATGAATGAAGATGCGTGTATGCGACTCGAGAATACGAAGATATCCGATTCGAGAATTACTGATACTATTTAGTTTGCTTTTGTCTGTTTTGTAGTTTATAAGTTGATATTGTATAAATGAAAAGAGATTCCTACAGCCTTTTTTCATCATTTATGTGAATGAAGATGTGTGTATGGAAATCCTTCCTCATGCGCAAACATGCGATCACTTCCTCTTTTTATGTTTACCAATTCAATTCTAATGTTACCCTAAATATTATTTTTCACAGAACCAGAGTGTGAACCAGGCTTTTGCGAACTGGTTGACTGCAGGCAAGTTACTAAAGCAGAATGCAAGAGGAAAAATCAAACTTATGACCCACATGGTGGTAAATGTGGATGTTGCCCTGCTTGCGTGCCTAAATCAGGTATACTTCAACAATTTTATTTAATAATTAAACAACTTTTCAGTTTAAATATTTTTCTCAGCATCAAAAATTTCTTATGTTAAATTTCAGTATCGGTAAATATTTTATTTCTAGTATTTTTGCAACTTTAACTGATAAGCAACATCATCACGTTTTAAAATTCTCAACGCCCCAAACAGTGTACTCTGGAGCGGAACCCAGCCTAAACAAACTTTATTTTCTCCAAATATTTAACATGTTATTATTTTTAAAATAAGAATGTATTTAAAGCATTTCATTTGGTTCGTAACAGCTGAAGAAAAATGCGAAAAAGATATATGTGCGAGAGTTCTTTGCATCAGAGTGGATAAGGAGGATTGTAAAATAAATCAGATTTATGATCCAAAGGGCGGATACTGTGGATGCTGTCCAGCTTGCATCACCCAAGTCAGTAAGTGGTAAAAAATATTTTAAAAGAAAGTTATTTATCGAGATATTCATCATCTTGGAATATCTCCTTCAGATCAATAGTAACGAACCTTAGTAACTTGAAGGACCAATAAAGATTGTAGTCATGTAGCGTTACTTTTAGGCTTTTGTCAGTTTTATGCTTTTCAATTAGCATTTAGGATTTTAGGATGTCTCATCTAGATTACTAAGAAAAATATACATTTATTAAATTCTACAGTAAAAAAGTGTTGCATCAGATGATACTGATCGGAATACGTTAAATTACGCATGATTTGTCTTCCGAAACTTACACTAGGAGCTGGAACACATTTTAGGAGGCTTTTTGATTTATTAAATCTTAAAGCAAATAAAAAAAAACGACTTTCCATATCCTATATTATCCTTTTTACTGTAACTTAAAATACCACAAACTCGAACATCATAAATATATCGAAACACAACAACAGCAACAAAAGTTTTGAATCTGAATATGACCCAGCATGCACCGTTTCGTTGAAGGCTCTTACGTCATGTGGTACAGCTCAATTACATGAAAGTTAGTTTTGATTAAATATAAGCGTTGAACTAGAGCTTGATAAGGGCTATTGGCTACATGAAAGTTGGTAAAGTAAGCGAACGATCAGAAACGAAAACGAACTAGTAAAAACCTTATAAAATAAGAGTTTTAAATAAAAGAGCATATTAATTCTACGCGATAAAATTTTTAAATCTGTCAATACTTTCAAAAATTGACACAAGATACACAAAAACCATTAAGAAGAAAATATTTGGTACAAAACTCATGATAAAAAAAAACATATTGATATTCAAAGAAAAGTTTGATAAATAAAATTTGATTTTTTTTTCAGGGGAAGGCAAAAAATGTAAACAGCCAGTTAAAGGCGGATCGCCTCTAACTGAAAGGTGCAAACGCGGTTTGTACTGCAATCCTAGAACCAACCGATGCCAAAAACCTTGTGACGATTCAGATTCTTCTGATTCTTCGTATTAACAACTTGGTATTTATTCAATTATTGAGAATTATATTAATATTTTGTGTATATTAGTATGTATAACATAGAATAATGGTTACTCAATAAAGCACGCACGTCAAAATGTCAAAAATACTTTATTTTAAAATATCTGTATATGTTTTATTTCTTTTGTAAAACAATACTTTAAATGCAAACTTTAACCAAATAAACATTAGTAAATAATTTCTAAATATTTACATTTGTGGGTGTTCAAAATGATTATTAAATACCTTTATAAATAAAGTATTTGAGTAGTGGTAATACTTTTAAAACATGGCACTTTTCATAACTTTATATTTGATATAATATGCTTTTGATATATTCAATACCAAAAAAAACTGTTTTAGAAGTAAGTAATCTTTCTTTAAAAGACCTTACTAGCTTAGATTAAACAATTATAATTTAAGCTCAAATAAAATTGTGCGTTTGCTTTACAAACATTTTTTAAATCTTCACACAATTAGAAGTAATGCTCAAAAGTTTTAAACTGAACACTTTGTTCTTGCGAACAAAATACGCTAAAAAACGAAAATATCACGCTTGGAAACTAGTGGGTAACTGGGTCCCCTCAATTTTTATACCTATCACCAAATGGTATACTTCCCTACAAAATTGAAATGAAAACCGGCAAAAAAAATTAGAAATAAAACGTTATACAAAGCAATAAAATGTTCTACTTTTCCATAGAAATCAATTTCATAGAACGGAAACGTTGTCTTACATTTTACAGACAATTAGAAGCAAATAATACTATGAAAACTGAATAGTCCCTTTTTTGCTTAGTCTCATTCTTTCTTCATCATAACATACTTCTTCGTTTTAACGATCGTACTCTACGTTAATTTTTCAATCATTTAATTTTTTTATGCCAGATGTCTTTACAACTAGTAACTAGCTCCACGTGCCAGCGTTTAATACATATTCGAAGATAAAATTTTATAGCACACTTTGTGGATTCTTTGTACGAATTTCTGTCATCCTAATCTGATTCGTTACTTCTTTTTAAGAAACACAGTCTTCTTTTATTCTTCCAACTTCTTTCCTCAAAGTAATAAATAAATCGTAAATGCAACAATCAAAAACGCACCACAACCAATTGAACCTCACCAATGAATTGTAAATTCTATCAGAAAAAAAACCCGTTTGTGGATCCTTTGTGCAATTACTATCACCTTAGCATGAATCAACATTTCTACTACGAAGCCTTCTTTTTTACTCTAGCGACTTCCTTCCTCAGCGTTATAAAAAAAAATATGAATTTAAAGGCAAAAAATAGTCGACGTTTTCATTAAAAATTATACGTTCTTGATCTTTTGTATGAATTATTGTCATCCTAATCCGAGTAGTTACTCCTTCTTCAGAAAAGACGTCTTCTTTATGAATTGTCAACATTTTCATAGACCTGGCTCCATGTCAAAGAAATAAATGAACACGCAGTCAATAAATTCTACGTTTTCATAAAATAGCACACGTTGTCGATCTTTTGTACGAATTACTGTCATCATCTTTTGAGTTGTCACTTCTGCTTCGCCGCCGACGTCTTTTTTTACCCTGTCGACTTCCTTCCTCATCTTTCGTTTCATAAAATAGTACACGTTGTCGATCCTTTGTACGAGTTACTGTCCTCATCTTCTGAGTCGTCACTCTTTCTTCGACGACGTCTTCTTTTACCCTGTCGACTTCCTTCTTCATCACCGTCTTCCTCTTCTTCTTCTTCGCCTTCTTCTTCATCCTCTTCCTCGTCGTCTTCTTCTTCATCTTCTTCGATTTCTTCGTCTTCTCGAGCCCTACTTTCCGGGGTAGGAGGCAACGCGTGACCTATATTTAAAAAAAATAATTTGAATCTTGTTAAAAAAAATAATAGCGAGGTCACGTCTGTTGGCTAAGAAAGATTTTATTAGAAGAACAAAAGAAACATGACTTCCATCGATTTATAAACTTGTTTACGTCATTCAATTAAACAACCAATAAGATTAAACATTGGATGGTTGATGCAATACTGGGTGCGATTACACCATAAATATGATGTAATAAGAAATGATAATTACATTATACAGAGGCCAACACAATTTAAATATGATATTACAACAAATCTCAAATATGTTGTTTGAATTAAAATTAATGGATGAGAAAGAGAGAGCAATAACTCTAAATAGTAATTTTTTAATATTTTTGTGTAATAAAAACTGTATTTAATTGTTTTGAATTAGTAGAATGGTTAAGAAAGTAACTTAAATTTTCACATTTAGGTGGTTTTTAATGAAAATGTGTTTTCATAAGAATTTTTATTAGAAACAAGTAAAACGTATTAATAAAAGTGGATCATCAATATTTTGGTCTAAATTTATGACCAATTAACGGTTAAACAGTGCAAAATAAAAATTTCCCGGTTTTAGTTGGTTACAACAATCCTTTCTCTACGAAGAATTCAAGGCCAAAAGTATTTTGTATTCCATAACAGTGATTTTCCAAACTTAATATAATGACTTTTTTTTATATCAGATTATTTTTATTCCCAAACAGTTTTCCAGTGACTTTTTTTCCTTTCAATATTTTCCCCACTATTTTGTTAGAATTTTGTGGATTCTTCCTAATAATAGAAGTTCTCCAGATTCAATAACTTAATGAAACTTATTCCCTACCTTTGGGTAGTATTCTATTAAATATCTTCGAAGCATTCTCACTGGAAGAAGCAATGAGCAACTCTTTTACAATTGGTGTTGGGATTTCTCTTATTTTTTGCTTCTCTGCGATGTCGACTAACTGCCCGATGTTTTCCTGAAAAAAAAATATTTTAAATAAATGTGTAAATTACTAAGCACTCAATCAAGTTTCTATATCATATATTTTCAATAAATATATTAGGTACTTATAAAGTAGTAAAAATTTGACGATTTTGTAGAGTAATAAATTTTTTTAAGTGTCTACAGAAATGGAAGTCTTATCATGTCGATCAAATTTTCTTAAGAATATTTTTCTCACCAGCCTTTGTTGTTGACGCTGTTGTTGCTTTTTCATTAGAAGCATTTCCACAATCATGCTTTGTTTGTTTGGATCTACATTCTGTAAGAAAAAGGAATATTTTTAAGCGACATACTTTGTGACAATACGCTTAATAATACATTCTAATCTCACCCGAAACAATTCCGGTAAAAAATTGCGGTTAAAAACCAACAACTGAGTTTTCAGAAAAAAATATATAACCAATTCATATTAAATACTGTATATTCCATTTAAAGATGTTTTATAGCATAAAATAAATAGGAACTTTCTGTATATATACCATAAATTCCTTTACAATACATTTTTGTCGGTCCTATGTTCGGATTTTTTAAATTGCTAAATGGTTTTGAGTCAGGCCAATCTCGAACTCACAACCTTAAATTTATAAATGAAGCGTCAATTGAACTCAACGACATAGTCTCTTTTGAAAGCTTGAAATCATTAAACTATTTGACACTTTTAACAGAACATTTTGCTTACCCTTCCATTGATTCGAAAACCATTCATGAGCCTAGACGTTTGATTGAGCAAATCTTCCTGAATCATCTGCTTGGTGCTTCTTCCCTGTGCTTTGGCTATGGCGGATTTCCGAGGCTTCTGCTTTCCCCACACCTGGATCACAATATAGCCATCCCTCGAAAGGATAGATCTAAAAGAGAATTAGTACTTGCAACAATTCTTTATAGAAATCAGGAAATTAATAAACATTTCACAACCTTAATGTTTTTTTAAATTCAATGCAGCAGTCTACACAAGACATTATCCTAATGCCCTTTAAGATTCCTTGTCAAAGTTTGACTAAAATGTACAAGGTAAAAATTTTGCTAAGTGTCTTCAAATAACGATTTGATGGCAAAAACTGAAATTGGATCACAACTAATATCCTTGCAATTACGATCGAGCTTCTGCTTTCCCCACACCTGGATCACAATATAGCCATCCCTCAGAAAGGATAGAATCTACACAGAATAAAGTACTTGCACAATTATTTATAGAAATCGGGAGATTAATAATTATTTCACAAACCTTAATGGTTTTTTTTAATTCCAATGCAGCAGTCTACACAGACATTATCCTAACGCCCTTTGTAGATAAAATCATCAATATTTACTGGAAAGTGTACTAAAGCTAAAAATTGCTTACTCAAATAACGTGATTTAGATAGACTGTCTAAAAAAAGTAAAATTGGAATTACAACTATATATCCTTAATTAAGACCCATATTCATATATGTATATCAGTTTTTTCGTAAATACACAGTTAATTAATTAAAAGTTAACAAGAAAACTCGATATTTAGAAGCAACTTCCTGGTTCCCCTTAAAGTAAATTTAATTTCATCTTACAAATACTATTACATATAAACCCCTTAATGTATGTATTTATTATTATTTGTAAGATGAAATTAAGTGTACTTTAAGTATGACCATATAATTAAAAAAATATTAATGTATTTATTCGATTTACCTGCTTTGTTACTGGCGTAAACGAAAACATTTTCTGATGGTAGAAGTCAGGATTGGATGTGTCCGACACTGTTTCTGTGACCGTGTCTGTTTCATCAAAGAACACTCGATATTTACAGTTTACATCCTAAAAAATATCATAAACAATGCTTGTCACAGATTTTGTAAATATTAAGGTACTAGTTTCCATGTAATTAGATAATTCAAATGAACTTATTTACGTTTCTAGAAATAAGATTCACTTAAAATGTTAGCCTCTATAACTGATGTGAGTGGGTGTTACAGGCCGTCAACAAATTTAGCATCTTTTTTTATTAGGTGGATAAGGCTTCATCTTTGAAACCAGGCCCTTGTGAAAATACATTCGAAATTCTGAGGTATCTATAGCTGTGCTCGGAAATAAGGCTGGGAATTGGCAGGAGTATACTCTTGCAGACATTACCAAATAAAGAATTGTAGACTACCGTAGTTAATAATTAGATTATGCTCTTTTTTGTCAATAGGATTTTGTCATTAGGTTCTACTAAAATAAAATATATCAATGAATCGATTCTGGTGATAAATATAGTTAGATAACGTCAAAAAAACAAATATGCTTTTTATGCAGAACACCTTACATTACTTTCAATTATAGGTGTTAATGTCTTTCAGTCAAAAACTTTATTTTACCGTGAATCGACTCGGTATCCCTCTGCATCCATTTATTCTGACTATGAAGTGCATGTTTCTGCCTAGCAGTTCGGCAGGACTCTCCACGAACATATCATCTTGCTCCGTGTATTCCTTGCTGTCATCAGAACATGGCACAACTTCCACCTACGAAAGTTAACGCGGATTGAAATTTATACGTTTGTGCGTGTCTCTCAGAGTTTTAAATATCAAACCATATTATTTAGAATAATTTGTAACCATATGAAAATATGCACTCACATTTATTATGCCTACTTCTGCTCCTTTATAATTGATGATCTCTAGCTGTTCTTTTAACTCAACCTAAAATAGATAATTGCATTTTGTAAACGTTAACTAAAAATACGCATTAAAGCATAATACGCATTAAAGCATAAATATAAATCTGCATAAAGTGATTCGTAGATGAAGAACAAAGATTACCATAAATGATAACGGTTGTAGATATACTTGTACTGTGCCAATTCGAACTTCTGTGTCCGGATCTTCTAGAAATGGGTCCATTTCCTAAAATGTTAGTTTAGTAATAGTTGAAAAAAAGAACAATTTACTAATCTAGAAGGAAAAATTTATTAATAAAATCAAACGATTTACAAATCTAGGCAGACCTTTATTTGAGTATTCAGTATAAAATTTTATCTTAGACCCAGAGATAAGTAGAAATGGGAAAAACTGAATGTTACCAAATGTACAAGACATTCATGAAATATAATTTTTCGCATTTGTAATTATTGTTTTCAAAATTTACAATTATTTTTTTCATTCTTTTCAAAAGTACAATATTATCAATCTATTTTGCATTAATTCGTACTAGAGTTAAACTTTTAACCTAAGTAAATAAACAAGAAAGTTTGAAGGGTCTACTTACTTGTAAAACTCACATTCTTCGAAGTATAACTAAGATATCGGACCGTGTCTGTCATTGGCAACTTTAGACGATAGTAAATTTAATTGAAAGTGTTCGCCAATAAACGAACCCAATATCTTGGAAAATTACGTAGAGAATGCGAATTTTGCAACTAGTCTTTTCATTTAAAATATGCCTTTCAACTACTTTTTTGATTAAATTTTTAGTAAAATTAGAAATAAATGCTAACCGGTGGCAGATCCCACGCGTCATCGGCCTCGTAGTTCTGGTACATCTCCATCATGACGTACTGGCGGTTGAGGAACTTCTGCTTGGGCCACTCGTATTCCTGACGTGTGTCTAGATTCTTCATCTTGATGTATACCTAATTCGCCACATTATACATGATAAAACAACAAGTAATAAATCATTCATTATACATGCCAAAACTAAATATTTGCAACCAATACGAAATATTATAACTAGTGACTATACTTTAGTAACTATGCATTGAACTAAGTAGGAGAAAAAATAAAAACTAGTTCAGTTAATAAGCAGCGTTTTCCTAAGCACTTCAATCCGCAGGTAACGTATTTAGAAAATTATACACGGATTATCCGCGAAATCGCTTTTATAGACATCTAGTATCTATGCCATTTTCTCACTAAGATTTATCGGATAAGAGTTAATTTAATTGTGATGTTATTTAGCTGTTAAGTGTTGCTAATTTTACATTTTAATAAAATCTTTATTGCAAAAGATAAAAAATAGATATTATACCTAAATCAAGTTAATTTTGCATACTTAAATTTTTTGACTGTTAATTTTATGTAACTCAATTTGTAATTATTTGTTGTATAGAAAAAATATTTCTGAATAATTAGTTAATGGTGTACTGTCGCCTCTGTAGTATAGCCTCTGTAGGTGTCTCTGTGGGTGGTCATGTGACGTCTGGGATACGAGATGCAAACTGTTTAAAAAATATTAGTCTCTATGACGCCTCAAATGACAATTGACAATAAATTTAAAATGAATAGCAAAACCGTTACAATGACTTTTTGTGTCTTCGAGAGTAAATGGTAGTCTTGGAGGGCAAATGGAATTTACCTAAGACTTGGTGAAATGTCTTCTATGGCGTCATAGAGACTAAAGCATTTTTACAGGTTGCATCATCTTAGAAAACATATTTTCTCCCTGACGAAGCATAAACGCACGACACAGGATGTCAGCTCAGAATGTACATAAATAAGTGAAGAAATAGTAGCGTACTTCTGTCCTCCCGTTTAAATGTCCAATCATCTGAGGAGAAACCAGCATGATCTCAAATCTCACGCGTTTGTCCAATTCCTCACTAATAGAATTGGCTACCTCCACTCCAGGCAGTACTTCTAATAGATCTTTGTTCAGAAGAGCGCTTTCTGAAATCAAGAAACACACAATAGAAAAATACAAAAAAAAAGTTCTCCAACCGAATCAGCTAATACACAAGCGAAAATGACCAAAGATTGTCATCCAAACGGCAATAGTATTCATGGCAACGAATGTGCTTCTTTACCTCACGTACAATCTACTATTTAACGTAACTAAAATGTACAAATAAATAGCGGAACATTTGTAATGGCTTATAAGAGGACAGTTTATTTATAACAAAGTATATACCCCCTGTTCGTAAAATGTTACGATTAAATGATATAAAAGAAAAAAAATGTTATAAAAGTTACCGGTTTGATGTCAGTGGATGCCGGAGTTATTACATATGACTGGAATGTTAACCGTATGAGAGATACACAAGTATAAACCCGTCAAGGGACTGCGAGATTTTACAATAAGAAATATAATTTTAAAAATAAATAAATTTATAAATATTATTAAAATAAAAGTAATAAAATTTGAGGAAAATATTTAAAACATTTACAACAACATTAAAATAAAAAATATTAAAAAATGTGTTGAACATAATTCGAAATTTTAAATTTAAATCAATTTACTGAATCAATTTGAGCCATATATGTTATTATTCATGACGTCAATGAAATCAATAAAAAAGTTACCTCTTGAATTGTCTCCAGACAAGTTGATGCCCGCTTTTGCTGCTATTTCCTCATGAGCCATTTCGTAAGTGACTTCGGGATACTTTCTGCCTCTGGTAGACATTTCACTTTCTTGATACACGTACAACTGGGTAGATCCAAACATTATCCTAGAAGTTGAGGACATGTATTGCTTTTCAATAGTCTTTGGGAAAAATCAAAGCACAGTATGTATTCATGCAAACTTAATGTGCAAGTAAAGTAGTAAAACTAGACGTTTCATAATAATGAAAAATATGCTCCCATTATGTCTTTGACTTCTTGACTGCTTATAATATATTACTAACTAGCAAATTTATACCCGTTCTTCGCACGGAATAAAAAAATATCAAATAGATTCCAAATATGTGTACCATATACCCTGTTATAAGATCATAAACTTATTATTGTTTCCACTCGTTATAAATTACAAAATCCCGTTTCATTGCCTTAAAATTCCAAAATGAAAAATACGCTATAAAATGCACTCATAAATGTCATCACAATTCCCTCATAAATACATAAAACCTTTTAGCTCATTTGGCGCGTTTTGGAAAATAATTTGGCGAGAAAATAGATATAGCTACCCACACCCATTATACAGCTCTAACACAATGACCTTCGAACAACCGACCAGCTTATAAATTATTTATAAAAGAAATCGCCTATTTGGCGAATTTTAGTTAATAATTTGGCGAACTTGGCAACGTATTTGGCGAAAAAATAAAGACCAAAAACACTAATAGCTCTAGTGCGATGGCCTTTATTAACCATCGTAGTTCAGTAATAGCTTAACTATACATTTATTGCTTAAATATGCCTACATGCAGTCAACAGAAAAATCAATGAAAAAATCATCAAATAAACCCACAATAAAATCCAGGAATGAAGACTGGCGGAATTACGTCACTTGAAACATGTCAATTATTTTTCAAATAATGAATTTAGTTTCTGAAAGTAATGGCAAAAGAATAAAAATAAACATTTTGAATTTTAAATGTTTTCGTTAAAAGTTTTATTTAATTTTTTCAGCCGATGGCATCAGGAAAGAGAAAAAATTATCGGATTTGAGCGAAAGTGGTGTATTTTTTTCAGAAAATTCGAATTTTCTCTAAAAATGGAACAAATATGGAAAAACTAAGCCTCAGGTGCACACGTTAGTATTAAAGGGAATCTATCTTTAAAATTTCGAATTCCTGTGGGCAGTATAAGTAGGTCTTTTACGATCCGATAACAGACACACACACAGACAGACAGACTCTTTCTTTTATTATTATAGATTCTAAAACAAATTCTACACAGCGTCAGATGAAGTAGTTGATTCCAAACATGAAGGACAATTTATTGACACATGACTTTTTTTAAAACTAAAATGCTACTGAATTCTCAATTTTACTATCTAGTTACCGTGAAATGAATGTTTCACTGACTCCCTCAGAATAGAATGCTATTTTGAAACTTCAAGGTTGCTAATTTAACATTGCAATTCGATTTCCTGTAAGTGAATTATTATCGTTTAAAATAGTGCTATTTACCTGTCATTGTGGTTTAGAACCGACTGACTGGTGACAGGTTCTCCATTTAGAAGAATTCTGGCTTCTGGACAACCCTTTTCGATAATGATTTGACCTTCGTCTTGTACATGTATGATGGCATGACTTTCTTGAATGCTAGAAAGATACAACTCATGTAGATCATACAAATCAAATTCAATAAAAAAACCTGCGAGAGGTACCTGAACAACAATATGTTTCGTTATTTTTCATATTTCCAAAAAAATATCTGAAAACAGTAACTACTAATAAAGAAAAGTTAAATTAATATTCAATGACTCAAACCAAATACCTTGGTCCTAAAAGAAGAATGTCAGTATTATCTTCTTTTCCTATTATATTTGCCCCTTTCTTCAGAATGTGTAGAATTTTCCCTGACAGTTGCGGATCAAAATTTAAGTTCGATAAATGAGGATGCTGTTTTTTGAGCTCTTCAAGCTTTGCCCTTTCATTATCCTAATTGAAAAGAAGTGATAAAATAAAATAAATGGTCGTTTATGTTATACAAGGATAAGGAAGAAGGACCAATGTACAATTTAAAAAAAAGAAATACTTTCGCAGAAGCTGGTGGATATAAAAAATGTGTATTGCAACCCATGATGGTTCTAGATCTGCTGCGCCCATTTCCGCCTATAAGAGTCATAGAGACTGTATGCATTGCAGAAGGTCAGCCGAATATTTGGTGAGACGCGAAGCTCCTAATAACTCGGTGTAACTTTCCTCGATATCATTAAACCGTGTGTCAAAATTACTTTAGCACTTATTTTTCTTTTTATGATTTTTTATTATTACTTTAACCAATATTTGTGAGAAAATCAATCTAAAAATATTCCATAAATAAATAGATAGGTTCAAGAAACAAGTTTGATGTAAACTCAAATGAGGTTTTAATGATTAGTAAATCGTACTCTTTTAAAACATGAATAATACTAGGTTACGCAAATAAATATTGATTTCATTTTACAAACCCAACACAGCTAAGCCTGAACATCGAATTAATACATAAAATCAATAAATTAACGTTTTAGGTTGTATAAATTTATTTTGTGTCAATGAGATAGTAAGATGGGATTAGTTTCATTACCGCCCTTTGGGAAAGACGAGCTGCCTTCAGTTTTTCTTCGTATGATTGTCTGATTTGCTGCAATTCCCTTTCGTTCTCGGCCATGGCGGCTTTCATTTCCTCCTCCCAACGATTCTTCTTTTTGATGACTTCTAAAAAGCAATTTATTTGCTGAGATATATTTTGTAAAAAGCGATTTATTTGCTGAGCAATATTGAATTACCTGGGATATACACGTTTCCTGGAAAACACGTCTCTATTGACGTCTAATTTTAGAGGTGAATAATTGTTTTGATTTTTAGTACCGTAGACAAATTTCTAAATTGGATATTCCAATATAAAATTAACATAGAGATTTATTTAACAAATGATATGATAAATTAAATCTATACACTGAGTGAATTTGCTAGTTATCTATCGTCATCAAAAGGAATATAAGTATGATGTATCTTTTACATAAAATAATGCTTTAATACGAACAACTATTTAAACAATTGAAGTTTAAAGCTTCGTGGATATCAAATACCTCGAAATATGACAAGTTTATAAAATGTATGAAAATGCTGCAGAAAAGCCCGTTTTATAATGTAATTAAAAAAAAATTGAACAGAAACTTAAAGAATGTATAAACAAATGTTGCGATTTAAAAAGCTAAATTAAGTTATTACCAATGGTAACAGGTCATAATTTATAACAATCTATAGTTAAAGTTAATATTGATCGGCTGCTATTGATAACCGATTGTTAACATTAACTTTTACATTTGATAAACAAATGAGTTTTTTTATAATTGTGAACTGTGGTAGAAAAAAAAACAATGTCAAGACTATGGCATTATAAATCATATTTTCTACTAACACGTATAATTGCATGTTCCATACCGTCATCTGTCATGCCAGGCTTGATTGGCACATTCATTACGCCTCGCTCAATCATCTTTTTCAGTCTATCATTTTCAGCTCTCAATTCACGAATCAAAATGTCCGTTGGATCTTCATTGATGGTTGCTATTGTTTTGATCTGCTTCGCTCGATCAGCTATAAGAGTTGTAAGTTAATGGATATCCACATTTAAGACACTTAAGTACTTTATTAGTTACTTAACTAATTTATTGCAACTTATTTAATGCGAAATTTAATCATTAAATTACTCCTAACAAAGAATTGAAAACCAAGGATGAAAGTAGAATAAAAAATGCTACATTTAATATATGATAATATTTCATCTAGAAAATAATTTATTAACTATAAACTATTTGCTGCTGAATATAAATTGGTTAACGAGATTTTAAAACACAATATAGAAATTACCATATCGTAATGTTGAAAGAGTTTCCTCAAAATTGATGTCAGCTGGGCTAATGCACGCAATCTGCAATGAAATATAGGGTATAACATCAGTCGATTAGTTTGAAAAAATTATTAGTCTTACGCATAAGCACATTTTTAAATCACCTACTTATAAATTACGGGTTGAACAATCTACAATCTACATGTTTTAAACTATCGATATTACTTTTTTTATGTATAGCAATACTTACCATTATAGTTTTACTATTTCCACCAAGGGCGTTCATCAGCAGGCGAGTAAGTACTGAATCTCTATAAGGCACTAGTAAAGGGAATACAAGATAAATATGTTTGGACGCGTGCAAAATGTTTTGATTAATATCATTTTAAGATACATCAGAATTGTAAAGTAACAGTTTTTCAAATGCTGTTAACCACAGCATAGTTTCATATTTTAGGTAATAAAAGCCAAATCGATTAATCTAAATGTAATAATCTAATATCTGTTCTAGCTTTGACGTCAGTAAAAAAATAAAGCCTCTATTTAAACTCAGCGAAGAATTGATAGAGAAAAAAGTAAAATGGGAACTTCCATTTTTGTTAGTTTTGAAATAAAATATTAAAACGAGCTAACTGACAATCTATGAAAGATAGGTTGGCTTTATGCTGAAACGTCGCCAGCTATTTCCATCATTCCTGAAACAGACCGAAATCCTAACACAAAACCAGTATTTCACTCTTGGGAATGATAATATACTAGACATCGGTTCAAACCCATGCCCATGGGGCTTATTGTCAGACACCATTAGTGTTCATGTAAAAATATTTATAGGCATTGTTCTTATTTGTAAGAACCAAATAATTTACCGATAAAAAATATGCCTGATAAATAACTGTCATTATTAAAACAAATGTAAATGTTATGAAATTTACCTCTAATATTTCTACCAGTTGCTCTTTCAGCCAGTGAGTGAATGCAATTCCCAAGACAAGATAAGGACTGGTTGATAGCTGCGCTTTCTTTTAGCCTATCCCCTGTTGCACCAGTAGCCGAAGCACGCTCACTATAAATATACAAGACAAATATTAGTATGTGCTTAATATTATCGTCCTTTTAAAACTAAACATTCGTGCTTGTGTAGATGTCCAAGAACTTTCATCGAATGTTTATTTGGCACTGTAAAAAATAACCGAGTCATGTTGCATTATGAATTGAAGTAAATTTTCTGGTAAAACAAATGGTGCGAATTCTCATTAAACTTTGGTGCTTTGCAAACTCGAAATTTTGGTATAACCTCAAGCCATAAGTGGCCCTGCTTGGATGGAGGTTGGCCAAATGATAACTAGAGTTTACACCAATAATTAAAGATTTCACATGCAAAAAAAACTAAGATATAAGTTGTACCAAAACTTTGAGCTTTCACGAGTACCAAACTTGGTGAGATTACCCACATTTAATTGTAGCCAGCAAATTGACTTAAATTTTTGATGCAATATGGCTCTTTATTTTTTACAGTGTTAATTAAAAACTATTCCTGATATACACATACACAGGGCAATTTAACTATGAGTTTTCATAGTACTGTATTTTTTTTATCTATTTATATTTAAATTAAACGTTAAATTAATCATGTAAGAGAAGAATTGCAATGTATATTTCCAGAAAGAAATAACGGAATTATATAAAACTAAATTATTGAATTGCCAACCTACCTTCCGGCTAAATCAACAAGATTTACCACTGATGTTTTTGCTGTTTCCTGACCTTTGATGTTTCTCGATTTCTGAATGAGCGTTATGCCGACAATTGTATGTGCACGACTAAAAATTAAAACAAAATAAGCATTCGGTTTTTGAACATTAGATTCTTAATTTATTTAAAAGTTGAATGCCCATGTATGACATCATTATAAACATGTATTTTATTACGAAAAATAACTATTCTGCAGAAAAATTGGATACCTAAAAAGGCAATTTAAACTTTTACAATTTAAAAACTGTTTTTACTTTACATAGAACGATTATTTGCTAAAAGTAAATTTTAGTGGAAATTTAGTTCCCTTTATTAAGTTTTTAAATATTTCGAATAGAATAGTATTTACCTGCTAGTTGCATTCATATTTGTAGATGCAATGCTTCTGTTTGTAGTGCCTAGGTCAAGTTGTCTTTCAATGTCTTTATAACTTGTCACCAACGTTGTACTCAGTCCCTCGGCTCGAGATCAAATAAAACACAACAAATGCAAACTTAAAATATCCACATATTGTTTTTCTTTCGTTTTTGGATAACAGATATTTACGTGGCATACGATATGTAGCATTTTTCAATTAGTAATTAAAATATAATTATTTAAGTGAAATAATGAAAATCTAGAAATAAAGTGTAAAATATTCGTTTTGAATAGTTTTTTAACAGCATTTGTTTGAAATATTCATTGTAACACCAAATTCATTAAAAAGTAAAAATAAAATTCTTACCAAAGAAGCCTTTCGTCGGATGTTCTCGAACTTTGAGACCCCGCTTTTTCGAGGTGTTGATATTAAGCAAATCCCGAACTATCTCATTATAAATCTCCAACATGCTGAAACGTACCTTAAATAAAAGTTAAAAATAGTATATGTAACAATGGTAAATTACGGTTACGTCTATCTAAACGTCTATCGTCTACGGTTATCTAAATTCCAGTATATTAGTACAGAACGTACGTGGGGGGAGTGCATTAAGTACTTACCTCAAATTCAATCTTTTCTCCTGAAGCTTTACTATCAGCGATGTTTCTAAATAAATCTTCGCAAAACATTGGCACTATACCTAAAATAGCAAAACAAATATAATTATTAAATCATTAACGAATATTTTGTGAATACCATTAACATCTTCATTTCCGAAGATGAGATGTCTAGAAGAGAACGCTAACTTTAAGTTTTTTAAATTCGTATTTCGTGTAACTTAACTTATCATGCATAATTTATTTAGGAATATGGTATTCTTTTGTCTTATATTTTGTTTATTTAAATGAACTTGAGCAGATAGCTTATTTTCGCGTGGCAAATTTTCTTACTAATTGTCGTTAATGGGTTAAAAATAATCTTCAACTACATTACCACCTAATATTGTACATAAAATATTCTAATAATGTATCTAAATAAAAGAATTATCCATTATCAAATATATGATGCAATCAAAACTTCAAGTGTAATTTTATGTACTTGGAAAATACGTTATGCATCTTGACTTTTTTTTGTACCGAGAGTAGACCCATAAGTCGTTTTTTACAGTTCTACACTCTAAAATTACTAATTGACAACAACCAATTAAATTTGCTTGGATTTCTGTTGTTTAACATGTGCTCATGGTTTTTTAGTTATTATGATTAGATGAAATGATTTTTAAATTAGTTATTTAGGTATTATTACAGTAATATTAGGTAAAGTGTTTGTGTACCTTTATTAACACCGTACCCAACAATCGACCAGGACTTTCCCGAGCTCGTTTGTCCGTATGCAAAGAGTGTTGAATTGTAACCTTCCCAAGCATTATGGAGAACACCTTTGCCCAAGTCATTGTATACAGTAGTCTAGATAAAACATTTGAAATAAATTAATAACATGAAATTAAAACATCTTTATGGTGCATTTAACAAAACAAGTGTTCAATAATTTTTTTACATCAAAACTCCATTATACATTTAAGCCCTTTTGGAACATGCGTGACGAACAACAAAATCAACTTTTATATAAAAGTACTGATATACTACTAACAAAATAATCACCCAGAAATATTAAAAAGTAACATTTTAGTGACATAAAATTTATAGATAAGTAGTTACATAAACATATTGTTGTTTAACTTGAAAATATGAGTGCCTACCAAATTATAATTTTTGTATCTGCATAAAAATAAATATACTTTAATAGTAATTAATTTAAAATTTTTGAAGTTATAAAAATAATATGAAAATAAATTAAATGTTTATGAGGCGTCCTTTATTATACACTATGGACTATTTTGTTTAATCAATTTGATTCGTCCAATTTTTTTTAGATTTCACGCGGATTATAAAATGACATTTGGTGAGACATGTTAAAATCATAGAGATAGTAAAACCGTGCGCTATCTCCCATATCGTGAGTGATAGCGCACGGTTTTACTATCGCTATGGTTAAAATGATTAGTTAAAATTAACACATTAAAACTAAATTTAAGAATATTATAATTTTGATGAGATTTACTGAGAAATATTGAAATTAGTACTAACAAAACGTAACTTTGACTTAAAAACTAAAATACTAATAAACTATAGTTTATCCAATCAAAGATTTGAGAAAAATACAACGTATTTTTACCCAGTAGAATTTTAATAAACGTACAAAAGAAAGCAATTATTATTCAATAATTAAAAATTTTACTTAAAAATAATTTAATAAAATGTACGATGACTTAAAAAACAAAACAAAAAATGTAGACGTACAGAATATATTGTAATTACCTGGTCACAATATTTGTCTCCATTGGGATGTCTGACGTCCGGAATAATGAGGCCGTTGTCATTTTCCGTGAATCCGTCATGCGACCAGTAACTAAAGTCAAAAGCGAATTTCTTAGGATCCTCCGCTGGAAAGTCGGGATTATTCAGAAACGTCGTTTTTTCGTACATAGAGATGATGTTTTTGGCGTTTCTTTGTTTTTCCCGTTTGCTCTTTTAACGTTAAGGAATATTATTTTTAAAGTTGGAGTAGTAAACATAAATTTTATTCCATTCTTGAACAGATTATATGATTTACAACAAACATCATGTGTATTTCAAGTACTTTACTGCTAAAAATATAGAATTTATGCTCATTCGTAAATTTGTAATTTAAAAAAATGCATAAACGTTTTTTGTCCAATACTTAATTAGTTTTTTTTTAATTTGCGCATTCGATGTGGAAATTTACTGAAATTTCAATTAAAATACAAATCTATATTTGCAAATGAAATTAACTAAAGTACGTTTTATGCGTCACTAACTTATAAAAAAATTATCTTAAATTAAAAAAAAAAGTTTTGATAATATTTTCCAAAAAACGCTTCAATTGGATTTCGTGTGTTATAACAGTCCTGTTCTTGGTTGTCATATGCCTTCATTGTATAAGCCTCAAAGCCAGGAGGGGTGCAATAGATTCCGTTGGCACGGGGCATAGAGCCCCTTGAGGGTGGAAGTGTGCTCCAAGAGGGTGAAACCTTCTCAATTTAGAAACGTCGAATCGATGGAAAGAGGCGGAATATTTTTCTCTTAGAAGATCTGAACGTACGGTATCTGCGCTATGACCAACGTCAAGACTTTTTTCAAACCCACTGATTTAACGAGCACGCTCCCCGCGTGTACTCGTGACAAACACAAATATTCAAGTCTTATCCAAGAATTGACCTGGCTTGATTCCACTCGCTTCACGACCGAGGGTCAAAACTATCATACCGACTGGGCAACATTATTAGTCCTGAAATAAAAATATGCTTTTTATCTATTTTAAACCTAAATTTTTTAAAAACATGTTTGATCATTGTTATAATGCCCAGAAAATTCCTTCTACAGACTTATTTCAGCATTGAACCTGTTTCAAACACAACACAGAAAGCAAAGGGCCAAACTTCAAAACACACATAAGCATACCAGTAGCGAAACATGATCTGCCCTTATCGGTACAAATTTACACTCTCCCTCCCTTCGTCTGAAATACTATTTTTTTTAAAAACCACATAACTTTACAAGGAACCGCATACATAACTTATAATAATTTCGACTAAATATTTCGATTTGGCGTATAAATATATAGCAAGTTCCAAAAAACACTTCAAACTTCGCCATTGAACACATCAACCTTAAAGGATACAAAAGGCCGCACCCGGACCGCCACCTTGACGTTTTCAACATCCGGCATCCTGTTGCGCATCTCCTTCAACTCAGGCTGTCCACTCATCCCCATCATAGTCTTGTCCCGGACCATTGCACCACCGCACACACTCCTCAAGACGCCAATGGTGTCCGGACATTTGTTTGACGGCGGCCACAAAAGACGTCGCCAAGGAAACCCGTGAGGCCATCGATCCTCAACTTGCGATACAAAACGAATTTATTGAAAAATGTATCGCGTCTCGTGTTTTTCTGATCACTAGTCGAACTCTTTTTCTACCATTGATTTTTAGGATTGTTTAATGTTTTCCCCAACCACTTTACGTGTGTCTTGTGGGTTGTTTGTAAAAGTTGACCGTGTGAGTTTGCGTGATGGCAGGAATGATGAAGAAATATATGATTGTTAACATTCAATGGTTCTATGAAAATAGTTTTTTTAGTTCTTGTTTATGTATTATGTTTTTCTTCTTGGGTAAAATTATTTCGTTAACATTATCGGACACATATTGGCGAATACAGAACTATTTATAAGGAATATTTTTCTCTCTTTACATTAGGAAATATCGCGAACAAGATTGTTGAATAAAATAGTTTGGGGAGTTGAAATATAGAACTAATTTAAGTTCAAAGTTCAGATATTAAATTTTTTGGCTGTTAATAATTTATAAAAATAAGCAAAAAAATATTACTTCAATAATTTCTTACAGAGATTAAATGTATTTCAAGGTAATTGAATATTCCAAATACACGTCGACAAAAATATGCACGTTTAATATGCTTATCGTTACTTAAGTAGAACCCTTAAGTGGAATGTCTTAATAATTTCTTAATTTATAAAACAGCAGTTATCAATAAAAAAACAGGAATCCAGGCGATGATGGTTGTAAAATTAACGTAAACCTCATTTCCGTTTTAGCGTGACAGTTTGTTGTTTCTATAGCCATTTGAAATGCGCGGTATTATGGAGTTGAATTGGAGCACGGCCAAGAAGTCCCTGTGAGTGGTACGAAGAACTTTGTTATGTGGTAATGTAATTTATTTATTTTGAAAATTACTTTTTTTTAGTTTTGGAATTACATCTGATATTTATCCATCTAAAATGTTCTAATATCCTGCATATATTAAGTTACAAATTTTAAAGGCTGATCCAAATATTTACCAATGGAAATTATCTTTATAGATTATAATTTGATTCCATTATAATTTGAAATTGGTACTAGCGTCATAAGAATTTTTAAAGCGATTTTTATGTTTCGTTGTTTAGAATAATATGTTTATTTTTGTTTGCCATCTCAAGGATGTTTAATGATTAATTTAGCTTTCAGATTACGTTTCAACTGAAATTGTCGATGGTATTATAATCGTTCAGTCCTTCTATCGCCCGTCACCCACTTTCACAGGACAAAACGCAAGTCTTACATTCAAGTGAGAAACATCACATGAAAGCAAAAAAATGAAGCGAGGCTGTATTCCATTTAAAATATATATATATATATTTAACTAGGGGGCACGCCCCCTGCTTGCTGTCGCTCGCCAACCCCCGGGAACTGCTTGCTCAGTTCCCTTTGGATCGCTTTGTTCGCTCACCATTCATTGAAATATTTTAGTCTAGCGTTTAGTACCCTTTTAATATAAAATAATTACAAATTAATACTTATAAAATTTTCTTTAATGTGATATATCCAACTTTTTTTGGTTGATTTTACGTGAAGTGACTCATATGTACATTAAGTTATTGGAATTAATGTTTGAAAGAAAAAGTTTTTTGATAGATCATAGTAATTATTTTATTTTAAAAGGATACTAAAGGGGTTAACGTAAAGGAGCATGTCCGGCAATTTGTCGCCAAATCTGGTAATCCCGACAAATTGGCATTATAGCAAACCTTGGCGAAATTATCAATTTGTGTGTGTATTGCTAATTTCTAAATGTCAATCCATTTAAAACTTAAATATAATTTATTCTGAAGGTTTTTTCATACCAATCTTTTATTAATTATATGCTTAACGATTTTAAATAATTTTTTTAAAAATCAATTATTCGGCATTTTAACGTTCCACAATTTTTATAAATCTGGAATGAAATTTAATGAATTTTTCCTGGTACGTAAACGTTTAATTTCTTTTTTAATTTTCAAAATATCTCTTTTTAATAATTATCAAATAGTATTTTTGATATATATTTTGTTTGCATTAGAGAATTTATTTGCGCTACTTTGGTTATAAGATGTTTCTGTCCATTTTCTTTCATCGTTCTGATTTTCTTATTTAAAATAACTCTACGATCGCAAATGTCACGATAATTTTTTGTAAGGAAATATTTCATGTTCCATTCAGCAGACATTTCAGTGTTTAGTAGTATTTTATGTAAGTATTTGTTATCATTTTAAGATGATAACGGACTTGAAAAACGCTCGTTTTGTTGCCATTTTGACTTGGCGTCATTTTTCGCCTTGGCGCCAAATCCGGACATTGTCCTTTAGGTTAACCACTAAGGGCTAGAAAAAAAATATTTTAATGAACGGTGAGCAAGCGAAGCCAGTTCCCATTCGTTGGCGAATGAAAGCGAGCAGGGGTTTCCTAATTTCATTTAAAATTTGACTAAACCAAAAAGTAACTTCCAAGGAGATGTCGTTGGTAACAGCCAAAATTGTTCTATCTTTCAACTGCTTTGACGTTACATTTTGGAAATCTATATCATTATACAGTTGTGCAATTGGATTCTGTACTTTAGGATAGTAAATTTCAGGAAGATTCACAACATCACCTTCTTTTGCAATACCAATATCCAAGAGCCACTTGGAAAATTGTTTCTCTCATTAAAGAGCAATCATGTTCACTGAAAAGGTCAGTTTTGTGAAATCAGTCCAACGGGAATGGTTTTTTAAACAGCTTGCGACTGTCAAGGGCCTTGATCCGCGTAAAATCACTCGCAGTACTTGTCGAAAATCTACACCAAGTAAAATTAATTTTTATCCAAATGGCGTTTTACATTTTGTTATGTCAATAGTGTTTGGTAGTTCAGTCGACCAAAAGTATAATTAAAATTTTTATACATTAAACGTCTCTAATATTAAGCATGTTTAAAGTTAAACTTACTGATCTATCCTAAAGTTGTTTTTTCAAACTAATAACGAATCTTATAGAAAGTGTAAAATAACTCGATTGTTGCCATTACAGAATTAGAAATATAAGGGAATTTGGGAGCCATGTAAGAGTATCTATAATTTGCTAGTAATAAAAGAAAGAGTCTGTGTGTGTGTGTCTGTTTGTCTTCGGATCGTAAAAGACCTACTTATACTGCCCTCAGAAATTCGAAATTTTTAAGATAGATTCCCTTTAATACCAACGTGTGCACCTGAGGCTTAGTTTTTTCATATTTGTTCCATTTTTAGAGAAAATTCAAATTTTCTGAAAAAAATACACCACTTTCGCTCAAATCCGATCATTTTTTCTCTTTCCTGATGCCATCGGCTGAAAAAATTAAATAAAACTTTTAACGAAAACATTTAAAATTCAAAATGTTTATTTTATTCTTTTGCCATTACCTTCAGAAACTAAATTCATTATTTGAAAAATAATTGACATGTTTCAAGTGACGTAATTCCGCCAGTCTTCATTCCCGGATTTTATTGTGGGTTTATTTGATGATTTTTTCATTGATTTTTCTGTTGACTGCATGTATGCATATTTAAGCAATAAATGTATAGTTAAGCTATTACTGAACTATGATGGTTAATAAAGGCCATCGCACTAGAGCTATTAGTGTTTTATGTCTTTATTTTTTCGCCAAATACGTTGCCAAACTCACCAAATTATTAACTAAAATTCGCCAAATAGGCAATTTCTTTTATAAATAATTTATAAGCTGGTCGGTTGTTCGAAGGTCATTGTGTTAGAGCCTTATAATGGGTGTGGGTAGCTATATCTATTTTCTCGCCAAATTATTTCCCAAAACGCGCCAAATGAGCTAAAAGATTTTATGTATTTATGAGGGAATTGTGATGACATTAATGAGTGCATTTTATAGCGTATTTTTCATTTTGGAATTTTTTAAGGCAGTGAAACGGGATTTTATAATTTATAACGAGCGGAAACAATAACAAGTTTATGATCATATAGCAGGTTATATGGTACACATATTTGGAATGTATTTGATATTTTTTTTATTCCGCGCGAAGAACGGGTATAAATTTGCTAGTTATATACATAGATTAGATGTATAATTAAAATTAAAAAATATATGAAAACCAAAATATGCTCATTTAAGGGCATACGGTACCCAAAATATTATTTTAAGAAATAATAACATAAACTTGTAAATTATAATGTTTTTATATAATGTTTAATCTAACTAAACATTTTCCAGCAATAAAAACAAATATTTACAAGTAGTTTTTCTTTTTTTTAAATAAGTTAAAATTTTTAACTTTTTTAAAACGCTACTTCTTTTTTAATTTTAAGAATAACTCCACCAAACTTTTATGGTTTGTTTCTAGAACTATTTGTTCGAGAACTGTGCATGGATTTTAAAATGTGAGCTGGTTAATTCCACGTAAAATGATACAACAACTGAAATTTTTATTTATTTTTTTCTACAGTTGTAACTTTTATATGTGCTTAAGAAAAGTTTGAATTTTATTTTTTTTGTATCAACAACTATTATTGTTTCACCTTTGGCAACACAGCAGCTTCAAAATGGCTGCTTTGTTTTGAAAGCATGGTCTCGTGTTTTTTCATCATTTTGAACCCAGGAATTTTAAGGTAAGAAACACATTTTATCAGATTTTTTGGAAAAATTATTAAAATAGATTATCAGAACTATCTTAAAAACACATTATTAATCGGCATTTATTACTAAAAGATACTTAATTAGAAAGATAAAAATCTCATTTTTGACTGTAGTGTAAGTCACGAAAAGATATAAAAGTTTCTATAACTTTTTAAAATAAAGCTTTACTTCAAAATTTTTACGATATTTTCTTTCTATAGTAACCTCTGCGTAATTCCACACCTTTTTAATTTTAAAATAAAAAGCATTTTGTCTATTTATAACACATTTTAGCTTTGTAGTGTAAGTCACAATGTAGTGTTAGTCACAGCTTCTGTTTGATTTATTTATTATAGATTAGCTATAATATTTGTAGATTTCTTATATTTTGATAATTTTAATTTAAGATGGCTAAATCAACAGTTAAAAGAAAAAAAAGAGCAAAGGAAAAGACTTTAAGCATGTGGAAAATTTCAAACCATTAAAGAAAAGGAAAGAAAAAACGATTTTACGGACAACACTTTAACTAAAAATACACCACCTCTATTGCAATGTTCCAACCGTTAGACAACATTGAATGGCATTTCTCTGCTACCAATGTTGGTTATCTTTACCTTTAGTCATTAAAAAGGACCATTTGATGGACTTGATGGAGTGATACAGTGAGGATGGGATAAAAGCAGCCACACCTTCCAGGAAAATTGACCCACATTCTGCTAAAGATTTTTTCACTTTGCATAAGAAATCTGCTCAAACATATCACTATTATACATTTCTGACAATTGTATAAAGGGCGAAATAGGTAGATTAAATGATATTTGCTCATCAAAGGAAAATAAATATTTCCGATTCCTGACACTCAAAAATTGCTCTGCTTTTTAAAATTAAACAAATACTTACTTAAAACTGCCAATATTTCATTAAATCCCCCAAAACACAACACTGCTGATTAAACAAATGGAAATGTTGTAAAAGGAAATACCTCTCAGCGAAATTCTGAAAATGAATTTGATGCTGAAAGAAGAGCTTTAGTTCCTTTTGTAGGAAAATTATCGTTAAATATTTTGTGGGGAAAATGTTAAGTATAGATGTTTATTCAATAAAACTGAAACATCTGCAATGGTCAAGAAGTCTTTTTGCGTGGCCTGAGAAGGAAGGTTTTTCAGACAATTCTATTGAAGAAAGAATTAAGAAATTACCAGAAACCAACTTTAGGGGACGTTGTGTAACTTTTTCTAACTATGATGTTACCATGTATGCAATTCTTAACTTACCATGTTCTAAATTATTTACATATGTTATGTTATTATTGCCTAAATTTCCGTATCTGTGATACAATTCACATGATGTAGTGGAAGTCACAAATTGAATGTAGTGTAAGTCACGCACAAAACTGTTATTAAATTATTTCCTATGATATTTCCACATTTTTTTGCAATTATATTATTTAGCTTTAAACCTTGTACTTAAATTAAGCACTGGTAGAATGTTGATTTACTGCACTATGAAGAAGAAATGATAGTTTTAAATGATAACCAAAACTCGACTTCCTTTTATGTAGTGTAAGTCACAGTATGACATTTTTATTATTTTTTAGTGAAATACTAAATGAAAATGGTTTTTTATGATTTCCAAAAATAGTATATGTTCAGGGGTAAAGAGGCGTACAATATTTTTTTTTGAATAAGTAGAAAATAATTATGAACGACGCAAACGAAATTTGTTAAATCGTCCGATGTAGTGTAAGTCACGCGTGGAAATGCCCAGCTACAGTAAAAAAGTAACATGCATTTATGCTGAAAATCTCACAAAAGCAAAAAAAAAAAAAATATTGAATTCAACATTCGTTTAAAAAAAAACTATACATAGTAGATATTATTCCATGCTTAATTTTGTGCACCATTTATATAAGAACACAGGTTAAAAATTTCAAAATTCTAACTTAATTAGCAAAAAAGCCTTAGGGATTTATTGAACACAAGAATTGAAAAAACGCAAAACAGAGAAAACAGGTTGACAGAAGAGGAAAGACGGTTCAAACTTCAAGGGATGACTACAGAAAATGTTGAATAACTTTTTTTCTACAGACGATATCATTATGAAACTTTCAGTAAATGTTTAGAAAGATATTGTGAATAATAAAAAGTAAAAACTGAAAAATCGATAATTTGACCAATTTTTGGGTACCGTATCCCCTTAAATAACAAAAGGAATTCTATTTTTAATCAATGCTTCAAACAGGCGAAGTTACACCAATGTTATTAAAAGTGTCGAGAATTTTTATTCCGAAGAATTGTATATTTCAGACAAAGTTTTAAAAAACAAAGAGAGAGACAAAGTTAAAAAAGAGTTTTCAGACAAAGTTAAAAAAAACATCGTGGAAAGACGCTAAATCATCGTGGAAATGCCATAGATTTACTACTTAAAAGATTCAATATAACTTTTTATGGATTTAATGTTTGTAAAGTAATTTCAATTTTGTAAGATTATATTAAAAAAATGATTAACGATCGTTTTTAACCTTCAATATAAATGGAAAGACTTCGAACTTCATTTTATCCCAAAACATCTGTACAAACGTACTCCTAAAAAAAACGTTTCCTAGTTAGAATTCTGGGTCTTTAACCCTTTTGTTTCGTTATCAAGAAAAAATATATTTTCTTGAAGGACAAGTACACGTAATTTGGTAGGGAAAAAAAGATTGTCACGCAAGCTTTTAAACTCTTAACTTAAGTAAAGAAAAATATCTATATATATATATTATCACTTTTAAGTCATTCTTTAAATACTCTTTATTAATTTTTTTTCTTCGACCTCGGATAAACGCATAATTATTTCTTTAGATACAAAAAAGAACAAACTTATCGATTCAATTGTAACGATTTTTTTTCTGATTGAAAATATTCATTGATTTAAATAAAATTTCATTGACTTGAGTAGAATTCGTTGCATTGGGATGTTATTTTGTTATTGAATATATAAACATTTTTTTACGAAAATCAAGTTTATTATGCAAAATTAAAGCTATGATAACATTTTACAAAATCTGATCAAATAACTAAAAAAGTATGAAGTTAAATTAGTAGTTATTGCTATATAAATTTGTTTAGTTTATTTTATTTAGTTTTGTATATGAATTAGTTCATTAGGCAAAATATTCTCGCAAATAATAACTTGTTGTTTGTAGCACAACACAACTACGAAAAAAGTATAAAGTAAAATTTTTCGTATTATAATAAAAAAAGTATCTTTATCGGAAAAAGTTCTGAGGTAATATAAAGAAAGTAATAATATTGTCACAAAATAAATTCCGATGAAATCAATAAAATATATTTTGACCAATAAAAATATTACAAAATCTGCATTCCATTCTGTTAGTTTATACATTTTTGAATTTTTTAATGAAGAATTTGCTTTAGGAATGGAAACTTTTTAAATTTCTAAACATTTATTTTAAATTTTGTATTAATTGTCAAGCTATTTCTTTTGATGGAACAACCTGCTTAAGAAACGCATAAAAAACTTTTATTAGTAAACCATTTAAGATCTCTTTAATCCTATATTAATACCACATAAAAACAACTTTTACACGCGATACTTAAATACATAAAAAAAACTTTTATTCCTCAACCATTTAAGATCTCTTAAATCCTATATTAACACCACATAAAAACAACTTTTACACGCGATACTTAAATAAGTACTTAATTTAAAATCAGCCACTCCTATAAGATTCTTCAAGGTCAATAATGTTCTAAGAAAATCACACATTGTCAAACTCTCACGAGAACGCACTAAATGAAATGTACTGTCTTCTACACTACAGATAAAAACGCCCACAAACCACTTAAGGTATCTATCACGCGAATGTCAGTATTTTGTTCTACTTTTATTAAGTTGTCGTAAGTTGTGCCTATAAATATTTGGTGGTCGATTAGTCGATGTAGTTTGACATAGTTTGTAGTCTATTTATAACCAAAATGTGACAATATATGTTGGTCGTAAATGCAAGTTTGATATATTTTAATTAGTTTTCGTATTGATAAAACCTATCAAGATTTAAAACTCTACAAACCACAAAACGTGTCATATAATAACTATGATTTTACTTTATATGCATGTGCAAATAATAGTTATTTATGCAACTAGTGTGAAAAGTAAGGCTTTTTTAAACGAGTTGAATAAATTATTTCATAAGCGAGGTACGAGCGAGTGAAATAAATTCACGGGTTTAAAAAAGGCTATTTTCAACTTGTCATACACTATTTTTTATAATAACGTGCAAAAAAGTATTTTTTAAATTGGCACATATGGATTGGCTTATTAATTATTTTAATATCACGTTCAAATGATTTGTAGGTGATTATTTATATTAAGGATTATTTTAAAATCACGTGCAAAAGTATTTCTTAGATTGGCATTTTAAATAAGAAGCCAAATAAAGAATCACGTTCAAATAAAGAATTTTACACCAATCAGATGCTCTTATTTACTTTGTCGCACAAGTGCGTAAAAGTAACTTTGAAACCCGATTTCGTTAAAAGCTTCGATTATTGATTTAAAAAGGTTAGTTGTTTTGCACGATATTATAAAAAAGTTTTTTACCTACAATTTTATTACAAATTTTATTATTCAGTAATTCAACTAACAGATAAAAACTTCATACCAATAAAGAGTTTAAAACAAGTATTTTCAATAATCAATATTTTTGAACTGCTATTTTAATCCAATAAGAAGTATATTTTTTGGATTTTTTTCATAAGTTTATTTTTTAAAAAGAAGATTATAATGAATGCATGTTTAAAACTAGCATCTTCTTTCAATTTGGAAATAATAAACGCATTAATACATTTTCTAAAAGTTGCAGATATAATTATTTAGATTATAATAACGGCCACACCCAGTTTGGTGCACAGGTACAGTTAAGTTATTCTGATGTGTGAAGGAGTAATTAATTAGAATGGCGTTTCATGTATATATTTCGTTATTGGATCAATAGAATGTGTAGTATCCATCCCATAAAATTACAATAAACCATTCGGCTATGGTGTCAAAATAATTTTTGAAGTCATATTTATATTTCTCTATACATAGGAAATTGGCTAGCTTAAAATGTATTTAATTGTGATAAAGTATTAAGAATGAGTACTGTGTTTTTACTTTTGCCAGTTGTATCATTACTTCTTCAAGAAATAAAATAATGGAAGGCTTATCGCCATTCTCGAAATAGATTTCCCGGCTAAAGGTGTAAATGGTAACAGTGTGAAAATAAAAATAAAAAATAATGGTGTAAATATATATATATATATATTTTTAAAGTTAGAATAAATCTTTAAAAGCCGCTAAAATAATTGAATGCCAAACAATTTTAAGGAAAGCAAAAAATCTTTTTTATAATCTAATAAAGATTTCGATAAGCCTTTCAGTTACTCGGAAACTACATATGGTACTAGATGATAAAACTGAATTTGTTTATAAAAATATCGAACAACTTCTAGCTTGTTCACTTCCCTCGTGTCCCTTGTCAAGATTGTGTTCTAATTGACAATATAGAGGTATGGCATATTTTAGAACTTTAGCATTTTAGTATTGAGATTCAGAATTCTAAGCAGGCAAAATTTGTATTGTTACATTTTGCCTTATCCATAAATATAATAATAAAAATTTATTCATTTTAAATGTGTGTTTAAATTGATAGTTTAGTAGCAATTTAAACACACATTAAAAATGAATAAATTGTTATTAATTAAAGAATTTCTCGAAGGGATTGAGCAAATCCAATTGATTTGTTTTTCTTTACTTGATGAAATTAGGATTAACCAAATTGTTCATTTTTCAAAAACAAATATATTTATGCAAAAATACTTTAAATGTAGAAGATGTAACTGTCCAAAACTTGATATTTTGTTAGTCCACATTTAAAGCTTACACTCTTAAAACAAACGAGCGGTTTTAAATCAGTCTGAGTTAATTTCCACTCCTTTCCGTGCCGAAAATGCACTTCTCCTATAGGAGTGGATTTCAATCGTTTTCGGAGTGGATAAAAGAAATAAAAGATAACAATCTACGTCCTACACTCTTAAAACGAGCGGTTTTAACTCAGTCTGAGTTAATTTTCACTCCTTTCCGGTGCCGAAAATGCACTTCTCCTATAGGAGTGGATTTCACTCTTTTGTTTTAAGAGTGTAATGTTTAAACAAATGTAGACTTAATTTTTAAAAATATATTCAGTATAACTTAAACATCATCACAATGCATTTGTTTCTAATACCATAACTGTTGCCTTGTTGAAAACAATTCATTATGAATTTCAGATTTTGAGTTTTATAAAACATGAAAGGATTTTCTAAGGAAAATAGAATTTTCTAAGGTATATAAAGCAAACGAAGAAACAAAAATGTACATATATATTTCCATCAAAGATAAATGAGGAGAAATAACTTAAAATATACACAAAAGATTTTTTAGTATTTATTTTTCTTGTGTTTTACAAAAATTCATTTTTTCCTTGATGGAAGTGCTATACTTAAACAACCCAAATCGTTAGAGGATTGATGTCAACCAAAATATGCAATGCATCCCTTCACAATTTTAAGCTTTTTACCTGCACCATAATTTCATTTTTTAAATGCTTTTCAACCTAATAGAATAAAATTTCAGATTCATACAATTTAATAAGTATATTCTTAACACACTTTAAAAGTCCACACTTTGAAATTTCAAACGAAAGCATGTCATCTTTCGTTTAAACTATGACGTACTACTTAACAGATTTATGTCATACTACACAAGAAATACATTTATGGAACATTTTAAATGTTTCTCAAATGTAACTGTCTTGGTAAAATTCAACAACATTGTTCACCATTTGAAATGCTTCACAAATTTATAACTCCTTTGTTGTATAGTTAAGTTAGTTTGTAAATATAAGTTTGCAATTATTTTCCCATAGATCATCATCATGCTGAAGTACGTTGTCTTATTGGCATTGTGTGTGACGTTGGCGCACTCTATCGTCTGTCCAGCTAACTTCTGTGACAATTTGGAATGCGAGGACTTGACCATATGTAAGGAAAGCAACGGAATGAAAATCAGAGAGAAGGGAAGCTTCTGCCAGTGCTGTGATATCTGCATCAAGCTGCTTGGTAAGATTTGAAATTTATATGTTATCGAAATGCTTGTAAATATGTTTCCTTAAGTTATTTAAGAGCATTCATTTAGTTTAAATTAATCATTGAAATTTATGGAGAGCAAAGATTTGGGCGTTTTGATTTAGTTTTAACAGTTTTGTTGTAGTTTTTTTACAAGGTTAGGTCTTATTTTGTATTAGTTTCTAAGAAACTTTTGAATTTTGTTAATGTATTATGTTATTTGGCTTATACTATGTACGACGAATTAGTTCATTGGGTAAAATATAACTTTTTCAGTCTATTTGATATTGTATTAATTATTTAACTTATTAAAAACATAAAGGTTTAAAATTATGACGTTTATATTGCTTATTCCTCCGATATTGCCGTTCCTCCGATATTGTTTTATCTGCAAAATAGAGATGGCAGCAGTTGCAAGTTATGTAAAAAAAATCGTATTTGTTCCCGATTTGATGTAAACACTTTTCTTTTGATATTATTTCTAAAATAGCTTGAGAGATTATTTTATTTTATAAAATTATATTTCATACAAAAAATGACGCAGATTGTTTTAAGTCATCTTTCAATATCTTCTTGAAATAAAAATAAGATTTTGATAGTCTATCATACTAATGTATTTTGAAATAATGAATTAAAGGGCTAATAAAAATCTTTTTGTTTCGAATATTCAATATCTAATTGGTTTTCAAACTAAGCTTAAAAAGGTGAGATGAATGAGTAGAATCAATAATTTTGAATTCTGCCAGGATTATATGATTCCTTTAAATGTCCACTTAATTCAATAAACTGTTTAGATTTTCCACCTAAAATATATCTCTATTCCGTTGTTACTGACATAACTCAATCAACAGGTTGAGTCAAGTAATCAATGATTCAATGAAAAGTTCTTACTACACTATAAAACCTTCAAGAAAATTATGATAATCAATGACAATTTTTTAACCATTAAATCTAACTATTACAGGCGAAGGAGAGCATTGCGTACCTGAAGGACACTTACTCGGACATATCCCAACTGCCGAATGCGCCAGAGGACTCTACTGCAGCCCGACCAGCAGAACATGCACTGATATCTTTAATTAAATAACTTCTCTTTACTGTTCATGAGTCATGTTGTTATATTTTGAATAACATTTCACAAGTAAAAAAGTAATGCCAAAAAATATTTATGGAGATCAGTGTTGTTGTGTCACAAATTGCACTACAATTAAAAAAAAATGTTTTAGATCAGAAAACAAAAATAGCTACATTAAAATAATTGGTTTTCTATGAATGTCTTAATTAATAATTTTTTACAATTTTCTTCTAGATAATTATCTATATGTAGATGTAATACTTTTATTAGTCATGCATTTACTTGCAGTGTGAAGTTTTGTTGTCTGCTTGATATACAGATGGCAGCACGACAAATAAAACAAATCTTAAAAATAGAGATAAAATGCTGCTTTTATAGCTCATACACTATATAACGTAAAAAGTGAAAGGTATTGCAATCGTTCAGCCCGTCTGTCACCCACTTTCATATCCCAAACTACAAATACTACAGACAAGTGTGATACGCAAAAAATTCAGCTCTTCGAAATTATAAGACATTGAAAATCTCAGAAAAATATCGAATTCGAAATACTTCAATTATTAAAAACACTGCAAAATTTAATGCTCATTTAAAAAGCATAAGAAGCCATTTTTATTAGTATTAAATCACCATTGCCATTTACAACAGTCGCTCGAGAAACTTTATTTCTTTGAAATAATATATTAAAAGAAAATTATTCTTGCGACGTAAATCAGTTTGAAATGACGTTCATGGCGAATCATGTTTTGCTTCTACTTAAACTTAAAAGCGAGGAATATTACCTAATTATTTTTTGAAATAAAAATTAATTTAGCAAACGATAAGAAATAATGATTGAATTTTGGAAATAAAATAAATAAAACTTCCAAAATTTAGAGTGTAAATGTTTAATGTAGAATTAATACTGAATTTGGTGCCTGTTTTCCAGTTGAACACTAATGTTGTGTTTAAGCAGGTTAATTGATAGATTCTGTTATAGTCCGCCTGTCACTTCTTCGCATCTCAAATATTTTGATTGTGGAAGAATCCACTTTGAAAAAAGGTAACGAAGGTTTTGGGTTAGACAAGAATTACTATACTTGGTGATTCATTGCTTTTATGGGTGCATACTTCTTTAAGGTTTAGAAACAGATTCTGAATTGAAGGGTAGTGCGAACTTGCATCGGTTTTACTTATTGCATAGCTATAGTTTAACTTATAACGTTCCCCTAAGTGATATTGAATATGGTAAATAATACGTACTACAGATGCAAATCTATTGACGATCAATTCAAGATAGAAAAGAAATGCATGTATACGTGCAATTTATGACGACCATCAGCAATGAACTATATCCCCCCTTTCACCAATAACCCATGTTTAGTTTTAGTGTGACACATTATTTCCAACCAAACTAACCCAACAATCCGCTATGCTCGCCAAACACCATGGGATTGGCAACCCTGCCTTCGTCAGGTTCTTTACCTGTTTTCAAAGTAGACTCTTCCACAATCAAAATATTTGAGATGCTAAGAAGTGACAGGAAGACTGTACAAATCTATTTGTTTATTAACTTATAAACATTAGGTGATATTTTTATTCTATTCCCAAAAGTTGTTCCCAATAATTTTCAAATGAAAAAATATTAATGTCTCCAAATTTTTAAACTCTGTCATAAAATTTTAATTAATCATCTTACGCAAGTCCCGACTTACAAATATATAAGGACTTAAAAAAGTATATGACATACTAATGAATCTCCACAGAAAACTTAATGTATTATAAACTAGAAATATTTTCATAGAATGTTTTTACAATTTTTAAAATAACCCACCTTTGCATGCAATAATTACATAAACTTAAAATATACATGTGTTATAATTAAATGTAAGTTTTCTTGATAAACTTATTGAGCACTAGTCTTGCGAATATTTGGAGAAATGTTACTTAAATTTATTCAATATTGACAATGACAATCAATTTAGTCATTACAGAAGCATTTGTTGTAAAGGTAAGGCACGTTCCTCTAATAAACTGCCTATGGTCAGACCCTGACGAAGATATATTTTAATTTTTTTTTATTAAACATTGAATGAGGTTTCCCAATTTCCCATATGTACTTTATAAAACAATTCAATACATTTATAAAAAATATCTTCATACATAAGTTAATTTAAGAGTGTTTTTTTTTTCGATAAGACTAATTAGTAGTTAATACAAAAGTTGAAATTTCCTAAGGCACATCGCATATGTTTCATATAAGCAAAATGCTTATTAATTTAATTAAACTCGCAAAAACTCAGCTGTGGGGAATAAGTGCATCGAGTTGTTTGATTATTATTAAATAAACATAGAAATCCGGGGCATTGATTTTGCATAGAATATGCTAATAACCTTATCACTAAAAACATATTAAGCAATTACGGATTCCCTTAAGACAGTGTATGATAATTGCCATACAAAATTATTGCAAAATGAAATAGTAATGGATCATGCAGAAGAATTAATTGCCTATAGGGACTAGGCAATAATTCTTAAAATTGGATGGAATGCTTCGTTTGAGAGACTTTGAGAAATCAAAACAATTTGTGCTATAATAGATAAGAGAAGGCAAGTTAAGCGTTAGAAGAACTTCTGTAATATTTAGTAAATTCTGATAATTTATCATGTGGGGTTAAAGCTCCCAGTTTTCATTCGCCGAAATTCTTCCTCTGCTACTGCTCGGGCCATTGTTTCGGATTTAGTGTGTTTCGTGGGGATATAGTCTTTTTTTTTATTGTGCATTGATTCAATTTGAAAAGCCAGTAATGTTTTAATCATGCAAAAACATATCTAAAGTGCTTTTATGGCGTTTAACTTTTATATACTTTGCTTTTTTGTGCAATGAATTAGTAAGTTTTACTACATTATATAAATCTTCACTTGTAAAGGGGGGGGCATAAAGTAAGACTCAAATTGCGATTATTACCTCACTAGCCGTTATGTCTCATACTTCCTTTAAGCATACGAAAGTATACTTTTAAAGAAAATAAACTTAAACGCATAAACTTATTACGACATAATGTAAATATAGCCAAGTTCATTGGGAGACTTCCGTACACGCTTCTTTTTCCACTAAAATTTTACGAATATGAAGCTTAGAGGGAAATTCTCCCACGATCTTGATTTTTATATCTTTAATGATTCAATTGTGAACCTTAAAATATGTTTTAGTACTTTATACAATAGCAATTGCATTATTCATGTACAAAGTATTTTATTTATTGCAAATTTTAATAACTATTCCAAACATTCTCCAGAGTATTTAATTTCTATGAAAACTAAATGATAAATTTGTCAAATGTATGTCGATTACAAAAACAATGAACATATTTCCAGCATATTATTTTCGCTTTCATATAGCTGATTTCTAATTAATCGGAATTAATCAAAATTTTAATTTTAGAAAACACTATATTATAAATTAATATCTATAATAGCAAAACCAATTATTTGTCAAATTATTTTACGATCATAAAATATCAAACGCTGTCAAAATGAAAAATGTATTAAAAGTACGTAAATAAAAAAAAAAACGAGAGAGCATTTCCATCATATTATATATTCTACCATTTCATATATTTATATCTAAAGCATTGGTCTTAGTTTGAAGAAAACAGCATATTAGGAATTAAGCATTCTTTCAACCAAGCAAGTTTTTACCTTTGATTACATTATAGCCTGACGCCGTTTAATTAAGTTCTTAATTAGAAAATGCGGCAGTGGAATGTTGTGTGCTGAAGTAAACACGGGGGAAACATCTGGTATTTCCATATAATCCAAAAGAAGACAAGAGGAAAAAAAATCTGAATTTTCTCATAATACACTAAGATTGTTGAAGGTCATAGGGTTTTACTGTACCATGAATTCCTGTGTATGTTTTTATTGTAGATTAAATTAAAAATTAATGGAAGTATATTTTTAAAAAAGAAGTATTTTGAAAGGATTAAGAATTTTTAAACAATGGCCTACGTAATATTCTTTACGAAATTCCGAAACAATTTTTTTTATCAGATATAAAGTATTATTTTTATGTCACTTAAGCTTAAGAATTTATTTTTTTATTTTTATGACAAACCAATAATTTTTTATTCAAATTTTTTTAAGTTTAAATGCTATAAATATCGTACAATTATTACTGATAAATTATAAGTTTACACTTACCTTACAAAAAACAATGTAGTTTCTAATTCAATAAATATACTTAATTAACTGTCTTTTAAAATTAATTTATCTAATTAACCTGTTTTAAATAACGCTGGTATTTGAATAAAAATCGGCAGTACTAAATCCATTTTTGGTTGGATGGATGGATTGTAGACATATATATTCAGGTTTGTGTGCTTGGTCAGAGACCCGCTTATAAACCTTCGTCAAGTAAGACAGACACAACACACACACACATAAGTGGATCCATCTAATTTTTAGAGACAGAGGCCAACTAGAGGATCCCCAGAATTGGCTTGTCAACCCCAGAGGTATTGATTTGGTATGGGAACTTGGAGGACTTTGTGACCACGGCGGATTTAACGTTCACCAGTCACCATTAGCGTACACGGGGTCTTCGGAAGGTAGCGGGACTCGAACTCGCAACCTTAGGGATGCCAGTCCAAGACCTTACCAACCAGGCTATCCCGGCCCCCCCATTTTTGGTAAGGTAAGGTAATCGTTTCCGGCTGCCTATTTCTAGCCTCCTTCAGGAGCTTTAACACAGCCAATAACGCCTCGTATTTTAGAACCCTGGTCAAGTGAACCCATTATTTGGTAGGTTGGTTGGTAGACATATATATTCAGGTTTGTGTGCTCCATTTTTGGTTGGTTGGTTGGTTGGTAGACATATATATTCAGGTTTGTGTGCTTGGTCAGCGACCCGCTTATAAACCTTCGTCAAGTAAGACAGACAAAACATACAACACACACACACATAAGTGGATCCATCTAATTTTTAGAGACAGAGGCCAACTAGAGGATCCCCAGAATTGGCTTGTCACCCCCAGAGGTATTGATTTGGTATGGGAACTTAGAGGACTTTCGGACCCAACAGATTTAACGAGCACGTACTCCGATATACTCGTTAGGTCTTCAGTGGTACGAGACTCGATCGCATGACCTTCCGATCCCGAGACCGAGACGCTGACCACTAAGCTCACTACGGCCCCCCATTTGATTGGTTGGTTGGTAGACATATATATATTCAGGTTTGTGTGCTTGTCAGAGACCCGCTATAAACCTTCGTCAAGTAACACAGACACAACAGACAACACACATATAAGTGGATCCATCTAATTTTTAGAGACAGAGGCCAACTAGAGGATCCCCAGAATTGGCTTGTCACCCCCAGAACCCATTTTTGGTAAGGGTAAGGTAAGGTAGGTACATATATATTCGGCTTGTGTGCTTGATCAGTGACCCGCTTATAAGCCTTCGTCAAGTAAGACATAAACAAAGAATTTTTACTGTCACAGAGAAGGAAGTACCCAGGGCGAAGCGGAAATCGAACCCGCACCCGTTACAGCGCGCAACTGTTAGCGTAAGGGTCTGCGATGCAAACCACTGCCATCCGGCCCCCCATTTTGACAGTGGTCCATAACGGCGGCCATTTTTGGTAATTTTGGTAATTTGATAATTTAATCGTTTTCTGCTGTCTATTTCTAGTCTCATTTAGGTGCTTTAACACAGCCAATTACGCCTCGTAATTTATAAATCTGGTCAAGTAACGAGTTCGACACCTGACGGCATCCAGCTATGACGGAACTATGAGCGGTATCGTACGATAACGCCATCGGGCATTTGGACTCCACAGATTTAACGAGCATGTGTATCCGAAGACTCTCAGTTATTTTTAGTTGCATTTAGGTCCGTCTATATAGGGAAACGGTGACTGCCACCGGGATCGAGCCATCACCTAATCCTTGCTGCACTAGTACCTAACCTGCACTAGTACTAAACCAAAACTTGGCAAAACTTGGCCCATTTGTGGGCCAAGGCCTACCGTGCCCAATTAATTTTTCGTGACCAAGGGCTAGGCATATGTCCCGGCTAGGTGGTCAAACCTCACGCAGGACCCCCAGGGTTTAGTTCCCAAGCATGCTTGGTCCTCATTTTATCGACCCATTTAAGTGATTAAAGATTGAGTGAACCTTGCTCAATCCGGGATTTGAACCCCGGACCTGTGGCACGGCAATGCAAAGCACTTTACTACTGCGCCATGAGGCCTCAATTTAGATATTTATGTTTGCCAAAAATGAGCAAGTCACTGTATTATACAACTGAATTTTTTATGTTATGATGACGTTTTCTTTTATGGCGGCGTTTTACTAGCTTTGTGTTGGCGTACTTTTGATATTTAATTTTTAAAAAATACAAAATTTGTATCAGAAATTTATAAATCCCCTAAAGAACAACTCAAATACAACTTCTTAAATACGTACGTTTAAATAAAGCTAAAATATTATTTTCAATTAGTCTGAAGAAATGGAACCATTTTTTATGTCTTAATCTTCTAGGTTGAACAAAAGTGAAATAAATGATCCTTATATTTATTACCTTAAAAAAATCCATAAAGATATTCTGAGCCTCAATGACAACGATAATTGCAATTAGGTAGAAAGCCGCGGCAGACATAAAAAAAGTCCCGAGATCACTTGACTCTCTAATTGCAAAAAGGAGTCAACAGAAAGATTTCCTTACGTTTTTATTCTTATAATAACATATTGGAAGGGAGAAGAGTAGAGGGAAATTGTCTAAAGGACTTAACCCCTTTTTGATATTTAGAGATTCAATTGAATGTGTTATATTTCATTTCTAATCGATTAAGAAACATAGAGGATTATGCTGTAGGGAATCGTAATGGCTAAGAGCAAGAGTTTTTTTTAATGACTATATGATCCTCTCAAATCAGTGGTTGTCATAGCTTTGGAGGATAATTGTGAAAGAACCCTCGACCGCAAGTTTTGAAACATATTAATAAATTTATTATTTAACATTATATTGAAATATTATAATTATTTCTTCATGAATGGAGATGAATTTATTTTAACTACTATAGATTCGGTTTTTTTAATGTCCGTTAAGCTAGTGATTTATAATTTGGGAATTTGGAATGTATAAAGTCCAAATTGTGAAAGAGAAGTTTTCGGATTCATTGTACAGTGCTGGACCTATATTTGCGGAATACTTGGGCCTGGTGTTAACTAGAAAGTAAAACCAACATAAATAGCTGGTTCACGCAAAATACAATTGTTTTTAGAGATATACACTCATGTTAAAACTATTTTTAATTTTTTTCTTCCTATTTTAGGTTTGTAAATTTTTGCTAAGTATGCAGTCATTCTAGCGACTCCAAATTAAGCTGAAAAAGAGGGAGTTATCCGCTAAGTTTTTGAGCGACCCAACGACATAAGATACAGTGACCTTTCCTAACGTGTTCCTTCCTCCTTGTTCTTGTTGTTTCCTTTTTTATCATTTGAAATTATTTAACAGATATGATTTAACCTGTTTAAATTGTTTTTACTCGTTAAACTATCAATAAATTCTATTTTCTGCGTCACTCATATACATCCAAATACATTAATTAAAATGTTAAAAAGATATCCAATTTCTCTTTCGAATTCTTGAATTTAAGATCTCTGTTATCATTCATGTATTACATCTTAATCTAATATCTTTTTTTAAGCAATTGACTTTTTATAGATACATATAGCTTAAATAAACATATACTTCAAAGTTATAGCTGTATGTAAAGTTTCGTTGGCGTATTCTCTATTCGATAGAGTTTAAATCCTAAAGCGTGATATAATTTATATGTTTCTCACTCGAAAAGAATGTACATTTGCACATAAAACTTACATATAGAGCCGTGTTTTATTGCAACGAAAGTGCACTTTTGTATCTAAGAATAACAACGACCCACGCCAACGCCCGTATAAGGTAAATCCGAATATATTATGCATGTACTTGAAAGCAATTTGTTAGCGTAAGTCGCTTTACGTACATTACAAAACTTTTCGCTGCTTTTTATTTATTTTTAGCTTTCATATTCCAGTAAATCCATTGTGCCTTTACAAAATGTATTTATATTTTAAAATTTCAACTTCTTGAAATTCCTTTGTGTAATGTAGGATTTGATGGAAAATATAAACTCCCTCTCAGTCAATGGAATGCTTTTCGAAATATATTATTTGACCACTTCGTCGCCTAGCAACTCCGACTTGCAAAAGCAGTAATAGACATTCTCTGGGGAATGTACCAAAAGTAGGAGGAAACTAGGTTGATATGACAAAAACTTAACTGCTGTTTCGTAGAAAATAAGTTTTGACGTTAGAAGAATGTTAAAACCAAAGTTTTTTTTACCTGAAGTTTTCGCTTAGTGTTATTTTGCAACATCACAAAACTTTGAAGGCTTCTAAAGTATTTATTGAGTATTCTCAAGGTAAGTAATAATATCAATGTCAGGTGATTAGCTCTGACATTGATGACTAAGCTGAAAAACTGAACTCAAGTTTTGTAAATAGTGTTGTGTCATTTTTTAAATAAATATTTTCTAATCACAACTTACTATTTAAACGTAAAAATGCGTGTTTAAGGAAGTACAAGGTTAAGGTTAAGGAAAAACGCTTCTACCATTTCTAATAGTATTTTGAGCTTTTTAACAAAACACATATATTTCTTCATAACTGACTTCTTATACCCAAATATGTGCCTTTTGAAGAAAAAAATTCCGTATCCAATTATTTAATCAAAATTCCGTTTTTAGTACCGAAATGGTCGTTTGTCAGGTACAATTTTGTCAAAATAAAACCGAGACTAGCACAGTAGGCGTTGTTTCTCGAAAAATCCTATGTTGTTAAAACAATGTTCATTGGAATTCACATCGTATGAATATGCACAGATGTGAAACCATATTAATATGTTTGATAAGTCTCGTGAAAGTGTTAGAAAGGTGATTCAAAACAATGGATTTATTTACGGCAACAAGTGACACAAAATTCGTACAGGAGAGGCATTATTCTAAAAGTAATACAACGCATTTGGTGTTTGTTTAAAAAGCTGGATACATAATGAACAATTGAACGACTGGAACGACCACTTTTACGATGACGTCACAGCTACGTCAAACGTTGTTTTATACCCCACAATCCAACTACTAGACTCCTAATTCGTCCAAATCAAAATGGCCACGCCTACGATGACGTCACATCTACAGAAAACATTTTCTTCGACTCACAAACCACGCCTGGCCCCGTTCGAATTGTCGATTGAGGAAACAAAAATTCAATTAAATTTCACATTGCAATCTTAAATGCAAAAGAAACATTGTGAATTTTTAAAAAACATTGTGTTAGAGACACAGACAAATATCAATAACATTTACCTATGATACAACTGAAACACTAATGTCTGTAAATCTCCATCGATTTTTAAAAATTTAATTTATCCAAAAGTATGGGATTATTTGACTCTTTTAAGAGAATTGAGTAAATATATAGAAAAAGCTATTCTAACCATCAACAATTAAAAATTGTATGTTACTCTTAAAGATTAATTTTTATGCAGATAATATATTTAATTATCTTAAGTTTTAGATTAGTATTATGCGAGTGCTAGTTAAAATATTTATTACTGATTTAAAATAATTTTAAGTATTTTAATAATATTTCAATGTTTTCCAATTCATCAACCCAATGACTACTGTCTAGACATTACACCATCCAACAGTACCCATAAATATTTTAAGTACATTTTTTAATAACGCGCATTAAAAACTAATAACGCGCATTAAAACTAATACGTTTTCACTGAGTTTTACCGAAATATTTGAATAATAAATTAGATTGAAGCCTTGAACCAAACTAAATCATTAACTATTTATACTTTTCAAAGAGTCTTTAGTAAATATAAACATATGCAAATTAAATTCAATATTGCCTTTTAATTTACTTGACATTTACTATCTTTCGGAAAAACAACTCGTCCTATTTTTCTGTTTACCTAAAAACATAAAAATAACGCTATTACATTTATGTAAAGAAAATTATCCTAAAAGTAACAAGTAAATACGCTAGGGAATTTATATATACTTAGTAAAAAAGTGGTCGACTGTCCAATGTACTAAAAAAAAATAAGAATAATTCGACATTTCCTTTATGAAGATACATGTGTATATCACTACTATATAAACCAATTTCTTGCGGATCATTCTGTGCAGGTGGTTTATAAATGTCAACTACAGAGGCTTAAACGGATATAAAGGCTGCAGTAATACATTTGCCATGCTTTAAAAGACATTTAATGCTTTTAATTCTTAAGAATACACGCAAAATATTAAGTATCAAAATTATATTCTGTTATACTTCTTCGTAATGCGCAACCATTTCAAAATTCTTTTGAATTTTTTAATAAATTTTCGTTTTCTTTCAAACTTTTTTGTGAGATTTCGGACGGCTCAAATATTTTTGGAAGTTATTCGCAATATATTTTGGGCATAAAATTTATTAAAAAAGTTATTGGGATTAACTATAGGAATTTTAATAAAATATATTTAAGTAATTTCTTAATTTAAAAAAATCTCGTTTGCAAAATATCTAGAAATTTTAGAGAAAACTGTTTATATGTTCAAAGCCAGCTTTAAAAAATACTTATTAAAAAGCTATTGCACTTAAGTTCACAAACAAAAATTTATTTGCAGGCTAGCGTAATTAAAAGTATATATCATGCGAAATATAAATTAATTAACACAAATATTTTTTAGAAGAGCAAATGATTCTACAAAATGTTATACGGCAACGGGAAAAATTATTTATAAACTGATTACATAAATTAACAACAAAAGTTTTAAAATAACAGCAACAAGTGCAAATGTTTTTTATTTAGTTACTAAACTGTATCAAATAATCGAAAAAATGCAATTAAAATTGATGATGTCGGCACATTTTAAGAAAACATTTGATTAAACCAGATATATCGAATTGTCAATGTGAAGTTTAAATGAGAAACCGCATAGTTTGCTCTGATGCAACAGTTCCTTTCTCTCTATATTAAAAAAAGTAAGCTTTTTCTATCTGTACGACGCAATTTTTATAGTACAACTCCAATTTTTTTACTGAATGTCTCAATTGGTCTCAGTGTCATGTCCAAAAAATATTTTTAAAAAATCTAATTAGTTTTTTAATTAAAAATTAAAAACTGCCGTTTTTTGCCGAAATTCGATATAAAAAAATTTGGTATTACAAAAGTTTCTGAATTTTTTGTATTTTATAGATTTTACATTTATCAACAAATAAAAAAAATTGGGAAAAAATTCTCAGATCGGATTTTAAGTTATGGGTTTTTTAATTTTATTTTTATTTAGTTTACAGTCAGACTTTTTGATCTCTACGACACAATTTTTACCAACTTTCTCCAATTTTTTTACTGAATGTAGAAAGTGGTATAGATATCATGTCCACAAATTTTTAGAAAAAAATTCAAATTAGTTTTTTAATTAAAAATTATTTTTTAAACATCCTTTCAACAACAAGTCAAAAAAGGCGTTTTTTGCCGAAAATCGGAGAAATAACTGTCTCACCAAAGTTTCTGAATTTTTAGTATTTTATAGATTTTTCATTTATCAACAAATAAAAAAAATGGGGAAAAATTCTCAGATCGGATTTTAAGTTATGGGTTTTTTAATTTTAATTTATTTAGTTTACAGTCAGACTTTTTGATCTCTACGACACAATTTTTACCTATTTTCTCCAATGTTTTTACTGAATGTAGAAAGTTGTATAGATATCATGTCCACAAATTTTTAGAAAAAAATTCAAATTAGTTTTTACATTAAAAATCGGAATGTGGAGCCACCAAGAAACCTTATATCGCCAAACAAACCAAAAACCAACCAAACCAAACTGTTGGACGAGATTATAAGGAAAGTGTGCTGTGATGAGTTATAATGAAAGTTTATAACTTAAAATCTGGCATCAGTGAAAGGATGTTTTCAGTTTTGATTTAAAAGCGAAAAAAAAATGGTTGTTCTTTTGAAATAAGATATTTTAAATTACTCATTCTAACGACGTGGTGCTTATCAGTTCGGACAAAAAGAGACTAGACTGGCATTAAAAAAAAGTAAGCTTTTTCATGAGAAGTTTTAAATTTGCTTGCTATGTTTACATTTCAGATCAAAAGCAATTGTACCAAATCCCACAAATGCTATTCCTTCTATTTTGTAGTAATCTTAATGTGCATGTACTCAAAAATACTGCTTTGTGGTTATATGGACTATTTAGAATTAATATTTAGACAGTTTTGCATATTGATATTAACAGTAATGTAAGGAACACTAGCGTATTCAGGCCGGAATGCCATTTGGCAACTTTTGGCGTTCGTGAAAAGTAAACACAGGGTTGCTATAGTTAGTAGTATTTTACGAAATCTTTATATTAATTCCGGTACAGCATCAGTAAATTCACTTAAAAAAATATTATTTTAATTTTTATTAACAATATTTGGTTCCAAACGTTAAAAAATTATTAAGATTAGTTAATTTAGAATAATAGTTACGTAGCTCGTTACTTGTTTGTTTTGTTTCATAGCCGGTTTATTGCTTCTCCAGATGCGGCTTATTCCTGTCATTGTAGTATGGCTTTTTTTCCCCGTGACGTATTCTCTCGGTTGCATTTCTTGAATTTCTTCCGCTGTTTCTGCTCACGGAGTGGTGCCGGTAGCGTGAGGGAATAGTTTCACATGATGATTTGTTTTTATCATGTCTTGAAGCCCATTAATGTTTTAATGGTCGAAACTTAAAATGTTGTACGCCATATACGTTACGAAATTATCCCGTCTGCGCCGCAAATTTTAAAACTCGGAAATCTTTCGACTCCCTCCGGGCCGTCGATTGTGGCCACTCGAGCCGTGATATCCTTTAAAAAAAAACCGCTGGAACCCCCTCCGGGCCGTCGATTGTGGCTACTCGGCAATCCTCCGGGCCATCGATTGTGGCCACTCGAGCCGTGATATCCTTAAAAAAACCGCTGGTACCCCCTCCGGGCCGTCGATTGTGGCTTCTCGGCAATCCTCCGGGCCCTCGATTGTGGCCACTCGAGCCGTTATATCCTTTAAAAGACCGACCGGCTTGCTGCGCTCGCAGGTGAACATAATTAAGATTATGTGCTAGCAATTAAATAACAAATATGGACCACTACATAAATGCACATGAATGTGCGCCCAAATGTATCTTTAGCATGACGGTCACCGAGGCTCCACCCAATATTGTCATAGATACCGACCTGGATTGTAAAATATGCATAGGCCTGTGCAGGGTTGGAAAAGTTACGGTGACCAGCCGGCCGCGAAGCGGCTAACGGGAATTGCGCAGCAATTCTCGGGGGTTGGAGAGCGATAGCGAGCAGAAGAGCCTTCGGAGATTGCACAGCCATACAAGAGTTCGACTTTGCGAGCCAGTGAGATTGCGCAGCAATCCAAGGGTGCGAGCTTGCGAGCCTAGGGGCGAAGCCCCTAGTCTTTTAAATAGTAACTCAAAATAATTACGTTTTCCCCCTGCAAATGGAATCAAACGCGCCATTTATTAAATTTATACTTTACATGTGTGTGACAACAATGGACTTATATTTAGATTATAAAAATGACTTTTGACAATCCAATATTGATTTTTTATCTGCATTTATATAAAGTATTTTATTAATTCAAAAAAGGTATAGGGACCGAATGAGCCGGGCTGATCTCACCCTATTTCAATGAATATAAAAATGCTTTGTTAGGTTAGGTTGTATGTTTTCCGGCTATCAATTTCTGACCTCCATGGAGATTTAACACTACCAATTACGCCAAGTAACCCTGGTCAAGCGACGAGTTTGACATTTGAGCGGGCACACAAAGCAAATCAGTGGCGCCATCGTACGCTTGTTCGAGACCACAGATTTAATGAGCGCGTATGTCGCAGTGTACTCAAGACAAATATAGATGAACACATAACACAAATATCCCTACGCATATGTCTGGATTCGTATCCGGGACCTTCTGAATGCCTGACCATTCAGTCGCCCAATCGGCGAAATGCCGCGTACAGGTGCACTGTAGTTCAGCAAAGTAGGGCCTACTCGACTGATAATGTTGTTCGATGATCAATTTCAGAGTGCTTATTAAAGACACGTCGGATTGGAGATTTGTCCTTGACTGGAATATTTGTAAGCAATGATACAACACTATTGATTCAATTTTCGAAAAGTGCTATACACTCTAAAAACGAATCAGTCATTTAACGGGTATAAACTAGCAGTTTTTCTGCCTGAATAATTCCGGAAATTGACACCATTTCGTTTATTTTTCTCCGTTTCAGAAAGGAATATTTCCGATAATGGACACCATTTTCTTTAAAATGTTCTCTATTTTGGAGAAAATTAACGTCCAAGAAATTCCGGAGGGTAGATACATTATTCATTGCCAGCATAAATCTTTTATAAAGAGAGCTGGGGTTCGAAACCATGCATTCTCGACTCCAGGGGGGTGTCTTACCGATTCAGCAGGATCGGTTGGCAACAGAAAGCAAGTAGAATTTATAAAAATTTTTCTTGAAAATGACAATTGAGCATGAGCGTTGAAAGTTTCCCTACAAAAACGGAAACTATTCGTAGGCTAATCAAAAAATAATGTCTAGGATAAGAATGGAAATTATTTGTAAAAAATGATGAATAGCTTAGTATTAAATTACGAGTTTTCTGGCAGTGTCCTTTGCCGAGTCCTTTTTCGAGTCCTTAGCCTTTAAAAAAAATCAGTTATTGTACTATTTTTTAAAAAGAATTATGAGCAAAAACCAAGTATCTGCACTTTAAGACTGTAAACATTCTTGTTTAGTGGTTAATAAAGTGGATGAAAATTACCAGTTTAGGATATGCAACAAGACATGTTTTAAGATTGCCCTTTTTTTATAGGTTTTTATTTTATCTGTTTTAAAAAACACTGAATTCACCACATGTATTACAAATGTCAGCGTTTATAAAATTAAAGACTTTTTTATAAATTATTTTTATGAAATCGCTTTTATTTGGCTTTGTTAAATAGAAGAACAATTTTATAATAAGGAATGTTTGGCAAACCAAATAGTCTCAAAATAGAGATCTTGTATTAGAAAATATTAAAAGAAAAAACATTATCAGAACAAAAGCATTACAAATATTTTTAAAGTTGCCAACTATAAGCTTGTTTTGCTAACAATCTACACTGTTGAACGATTTCTCAATGCAACAACATAAATAACAGCAAAAAAACAATATATAAATCCAGTTTTATATTACTTAGAAAAGCATCCTCTTATTTCTGTAGAAAATAAAACTCAATTTGATTTCCCCCCCTACATTTTATGTATAAAAAAATTTAAACATTCCAGTGGCGTGTCTCGTATCTTAAACACCGATTCACGCAATCGAATTGCTTTCAATTTCCCCAGAACTCCCGTTTGGGACAGAGGCAGAAACATTAAAGAGGATAAGTTTGAGAGATTTCACTTGTTAAAAAGTGGTTAAAGTGGGCGATTGTTAACTAGTTGAGAGCGTTCTAGTGTTTACAGCTTATCGTATGTTTCACCTAAGAAACTTAGTATAAGGAACCTATTTTAGCTATATCAACAAGTATTTAAAATTGACTATTACTTTTCCAGAAGTCTTAAGAATTATAAAGTTAAATAACAAAATTACGGAATGTTTTTTTTTTGTTTTGACTTGCGTTTTGTTCCAAGTTCAAAATTTTTACGGGTTAGCAAAAATGAAAAGTTAAGAAGTTTTGCAAGTAAACAAGTGCTACGTTTTAACAAGAGTTTTTAACCTAAACCGAAGAAAAGTAGACCTACAACTTTGTTAATTTAATTTTACTCCGATATCGAGTGTTATAAACACTCACCCAAACTAGACACTTTTTATATGGAAAATACATACCTCGAAAAAAATAATAAATACCATACAGAAAATATTTGAACAACTACTCATTTAGAATAACTGATGCCTCCTGTCTCTATATTGGGTTTTTCATACCCGGCGGATCTGTAAATGAGATAGAAAAAAATAACCTTAACCGGATTTCCTGGACAAATGTTCTCGCTCTATACCAGAGATATTGATTATTTTTTATGAAACTTTTTATTGGTTTTTATATTGGGTAACTATCGCTGGAGACACGGGGAAATGAGGCGAAAAATTGCAGGAACTAAAATAATGTGTCTGTGGAAACCAATTTAACGTTATTCATCTGTTTGATTGCCACACAATCTGTTGTAGATTTGATAAGGAATCAAGTAATCTTCTTATGAACGGACCAATTTGTGTTAAATTGAAAGTATTCGTTAGTGGAATGGAGCAAATATTCAAAAAGCAATTTTCAAAGTGGTTTTTGTTATGTACTGATAGGTTACTGCTATCACAGCTTGCAGCATATAACTACAACGATTTTTGAAAAGCATATTAAGATAGTTGAATATATTTTTTTAGGAATTCTGCTTTATTATTATTATTGATATCTTTTGTTAGTACTGCACACATTTTGTCTTCCTACATTTAATTGAGCATAGATAATTTTTCTTTTTATATCCGACGAACATTTTAGTTTATGTATAAGCATGTGTAAAAAATAAAATAAATTGTTTGGAAAATACCACAGTTTAGTTAAGAATAGAAAGAACATACAAAAATAACGAGCCAATACATTTATTTACATTTTGGTCTATCAAATGGAAAACATTTAAATCATTGTCGTTTATGTTGAGTGCAGTGCTTTCAATTTCTTCATATTTTTGGCCTAGGTCCCAAAATGAGTTTCTGGGCTACGAATGCGTATATATAAATTTATTCACGGTGAAATTCAAATATTTTTTTCCTGATTTAATATTTAAAAAGATAATGGAATAACTTGGGAGACCCCAAAAAAGAAAGCTCTAGAAAATTTATTATTGACAGAACAAGCGCGGTTTTTGTCTTATTTCAAATCTACTTTACGATTACGTTTGGAGATGTCATCAAAATTTGAGCTGAAAAAAGATTTGTTTCAAATAAAAGTGTCTTATTCAAATCTTAGGCTCAACATTTCAGAACGTAATGTCAAAAAGTGAAATGACCTTTTCGTTTATTTTTATTCTTTTCCAATTTTATTTTTTAAACCGTGCCAGCTTTTTAATCAAAATAAAATACTTTTTTTTATCAGAATGGAAAAAAACATAATACAATGTTATAATTTTATTCTTTTTGAATGGATTTAAAATTGTGTTAAATAAAAGTTATTCAGATTAAATGTGAATGTACAAACAAACATGTTAACTATTCTAATATTTAAAAGAGTTTAAATTGAACTTATAATGATTTTTGTCTCTTCAAGAAATAAGATTTTTATTAAAAAATGTTCGAAATAAATTAAATTCATTATTCGACAAATATTAGTGACACACGACCGTAGTTCCTTCCAGCTTTCTTTTCGGAGATTTTTTTTTGATGGTTTAGGTGATGGAATTCTATTGACGGCACCTAAAGTGACTCAAGGAATTGAGGATACACCTTAGTTTTGCCTGATAAATCCAACTTCTAACAGATATTATATGTTATCTAAAAGACAAAACGTGTTTATATTTTAACACGTAATAGAAGGGTTCAATTACAATACAAATAAGGAAAATCTACAAAGAAATATCTAAAATTAAAAATTTTACAAGTATTTGAAATAAGCACAGGCATATTTTTACCTCAAAAAATTATGGATACACCACATAAAGTTTTGCAAAATATAGCAAATAAATAAAGAGTCAATATTTGGTTGCATGTCCTTTAGCTTTTATAATGTCCTCCAAACGTCTTGGGACTGAATCAACCAATTTTTTGGTGGTATCTGGAGATATTTTACCCTATTATTCTTGTAACACTTGCTTTAAATGGCTTTTCCTAATGTTGAAATAATAATGTTTCCTTTTGTTCCTAATGTTATGTCTTTGGACCGCTGTTTCGAGCGTGGCCCACAAATTTTCAATAACATTGATATCAGGTGACTTGCTGGAATATAAAGTTTCCATCTAATCTCAATTTTTTTGCACTTCCTTTCAGATTTTTCTGAAGTATATCTATATAGATTTTATGATCCATTATTCCATCAATAAAAGCTAAAATTCCTACACCATTTGAAGCCATACAACCCCAAACCATGACGGAGCTGCCACCATGTTTAACAGTTGGACGTAAATTTTTGGGATCCAGAGCTGTGTTGGGCTTTCTCCAAACGGTTCGACGACCATCACTACCGAAAATTTTAAATTTGCTTTCATCACTAAATATAACTTTCTTCCAAAAGTTATCTGTCTTCAATTGATAAGTTTTTGCAAATTCTAAACGCTTCTTTTGGTTTTGCAAGCTTATAAACGGTTTCTTTCTAGCTACTCGACTTTTATATCCAGCTTGCCTAATCACATTTCTCACAGTTTTAGCACATACACTTCTGCCAATGATTCGAGAAGTTTTTGCAGCAAGTTTAACTGCACTTACTTTAGGATCAATCTTCATATCTTTCAGGATTTTAATTTTGGCTACATCACTCAAAATAGCTTTTCTTCCTCTTCCGGTGTTATTTTCAATTAATCCACCACTTTTAAATCTTTCAATGACTTTCTGGACATGCGAGTGGCTTCTACCAACAATTTCAGCTATTTTACGATAAGATTTTCCATTGTTAAATAACCTTATTATAAATTTTCTGACGTCAATACTAGTCTCTCTTCGAGAAGCCATTATCAGTTTTAAAATGTCTTTAAATTAATGCAACAAACCTCGAAACACAAAACTAACAGTCAGGAAGGAAAGTTAAACTGTAGGCACGCAGAAAGGAAGCCCACAGAAAAAAAATAAGAGCTAGTTAAACAAAAATTCTATTAGTGTATCCTCAATTCTTTGAGGTAAAAATCTATATGTGTTTATTTTAAATACTTGTGAAATTTTTTTGTTTTAGATATTTCTTTGTGATTTTTCGTTATTTGTACTATAATTTAACCCTTTTCTTTTGTGCTAAAATAAAAACACACTTGGGATTCTAGATAATGTTTAATTTCTATTCGAAGTTGGATTTGCCAAGTAAAACTAAGGTGTATCCTCAATTCTTTGAGTCACTGTATGCGTAGTTAAGCTTTTAGTGGCTTCATTTTTTGGAAAATGCGATTTAAAGCTGGTCCAAATACGTTGCCAAGCTGTTACTTAAAAAAAAGCCAAATGAGCAATATATGTTTTTTAAATGATTTATAAGCTGGTTGGGGTTACCGCTCTATAGTTGTATAATGAGTCTGTGGCTAACTCTATTTTCTCGGCAAATAGGATTTCAAGCACGACAAATTCTTACCAAAAATGCACCAAATGAGGGAAATGTATTTCTTAATGAATTTGTGCTGTTTTTGTTCTCCAGTCCTCACGTTCTAGAGCTGTATGAAGCATCGTTTGTTGCAATATTCATTTTCAGTCAAGCCAAAAGTGCAAAATGTATTTTTTTAATGATTTGCAAGCTGTTTAGTTGTAAGAAAGTCAGTGCACTATAGAACTATATTGTTTTATATTGCGTTTAAACCTATCTTAATTTCTCGCCAAGTTTATCCCCCAAAACGCACCAAATCAGCGAAATCCGCGTTTGTTTGACTTATAAGTATTTTTTTTTATTTTATCGACAATTTTAGTAAACTCCATATTCTCATCACTTTTTCCATATCGCCAAGTTCATCAATGCAGCCATATAATAAAATGTGTTAACTTTGTGTTTTATGTGGTTGGTTGGTGGGAAGATATCGCGTTACAGAGCCGCACGTGACAAACTCAATTTTGTGACGAAAGATGATGCTACTCGCCAAATTATCGTCAAAAACTTTCGAAATGATTGAATTGCGTTTTTCCCGTCATATTGAAGATATAGACTTAAACTAAAAGCGATCTCAATTTTCTCGTAAATGTATCGTCAAGCAGCCAAAGTCGCCAAGTGATATAAATGTTTTTTTTATTTTATTTTTATTGCTGTTTTTGAAGTCATAGTTTTAGAGAGATGTATAATGGTTTAATTGTGGTGATCTAAATTTTTTAAAAATATATTATTAATCTTGCCAAAATATACTCCTAAAGTTCGAAATGTGTTTTCTTTTGTCATAACTAAGATTTTAACTTGAACTCCGATATCAATTTTCTCGCCTTCACCCAAAGTTGCCAATTGTGTAAAAGGTTTTTTTAAAAATTGTTTTTATACAGTTTGGTCGTTTGGAAGTAATCACTCTATGTAGAGAGGTATTCTTGTGAGCAATCTAGCCAAAATTATTACCATAAACTGGCATTATAACGGGATAAGAGTGTTAAGTCAGGTTTTTTTACCACATAATTGAATTTTTTTAAAATCTAAAATGATAGTATTAAATATTTAGGGTTTAACTGGGATTTAAGATGGAAATTACGATTATAGTAAAATTACATTTAGGATAATTTTTATTTTTTGGGTGTGTGTATTGCATAGGATATTTTAAAAGAGAATAAAAACAAAATTTTATTACCCTATAGCAGGTTTAATGGTACGTATACTTGAATCGACTTCATATTTTTCCGTACGATGAACGGGTATTTATTTGTAATTCTTTATATTGTGGCGGTATTGCGCTACTTCTCGATGCAGTGCTTGTTCGACAACATCTTCCAACCGTGTTTATTACCTAAATGTGGCAACACCGGTACTGGGCGTATAAAAACTTACTGCTTGCTCCGACCGGGGCCGTAGGAGCCTTGGAGCTCTGGTTCGGGATCGGAAGGCTGCGATCGTCGGTCTGCTCGAGTATATGCGGAGTACGTGCTCGTTAAATCTGTTGGGTCCGAAAGTCCTCAAGTTCCCATACCAAATCAATACCTCTGGGGGTGACAAGCCAATTCTGGGGATCCTCTAGTTGGCCTCTGTCTCTAAAAATTAGATGGATCCACTTATGTGTGTGTGTTGTCTGTTGTGTCTGTCTTACTTGACGAAGGTTTATAAGCGGGTCGCTGACCAAGCACACAAACCTGAATATATATATGTCTACCAACCATACTGCTTGCTTACGAACTCTCTCTTCTCTTCGGCAACGCTGTCGCCCCGGGATCGCTCGTTGATCGAGCGTCGCAGCCGATAATTATTGTTCATTTTATGTTAACTATTTATACACTCGTTATATTTACTAACGTTAATTGAATAAATGTTGTGACTTCAAGCCAGCGTATTCATTGAACACTCATCTACATGATTAGTTCAGAACAGTTGCAACCGAGCCTGGCGAGGGGTTAACTCGGCGACGCCTTCGTCATAATATAAAATACAAGCTTAGTAAACCCTGCGTTTCGCGGATGTACATTTAATAATGGTGACTTGTTTATTATGTAAACTCTTACTTAATGCCAAATCTTCCCTACTCGTTATCAAACTATCAGGGTGTTATAACCTTCCCACACACAGATGTCACCATTATTTTTTTAAAGTTAAATACCCGACTCCATTCCAGTCCCTTCATCTGAATTTAAAAAAATTGCATTTTAATGACACCCTCAGTACAAAAGGTATAAACTTCTAAAATTTGTAATCTGTACTTTTTTTTGTCTGGGCGTTGATACTTGAATGCGTTAGTCAGTCAGGTCTTTTATGTGTTTCTATGAGAGATTTTATAAAATATAAGATCAACACAAATAAAAACAAGCAAATGCCATAAACACTTTTATTTTCAGAAATATTCAAAGAAAGATAAAATTAAGTACTCAATACAATTTGAAATTTTAAGTGTTTGACAATTTCTTGGTTTTAAAAATCAAGTAGTAGATGAAGTAGTAGTAACACCTTATGGCTCTTTTAAGTTCATTCTTGTTGTAAAATATTATTTAAGTTGCTGTTTTTGCTAAGAGTTAATAAAACTTTATTTAAAAATAAAAGAAAAATACATTCATATCATTTTACATAATTTATCAAGTCATATAATGTTTTCAAGTAATCTCAAATGTAAAAAAAACCCACTGATTGTTTAAAAACGATAAAAATTGATCTACATACCCTTTTCTAAAACAAAAAAATAATAATAGTAAACATTTAGTGTAACATTACTACATTAAACCAGCGGAAGTATCCAGATTTGTGCTGAATCCAGCCTTATGGAGGAATATTATACCACCAAATAAAAAAAAGTATACATTTAATGGGATTTAGCTTAAAGCTGACTCCTATCTTGTAGTGTAATACGTTACTTTATGAAGATGAAAGCAGTAAAACCTGGATACTGCTGCCTGTTTTATGGAATAATTTTATACCAAACTCTTACAGTGTGTTAAATATTTTACTGAAAATAATATTAGCATTCAACTGCAGTAAATTAAATTAATTATCTAATAAACGTATTTATCTATAAAATATATCACACATTTCTTCTAAAATAAATAGACTAGGTATACACATGAAACAACCTTTTAAACAAAATGGATCTTAACCAAGTAAATAAGTATATTTATTAACCCTTCACTGTCATACGTAGCACATACCTATATAATTGATTTACTTTTTATGTAAAATTTCATACCATTGAGAAATGTCAATATCTGACACAAGTAACGAATTAATTGAAAATTCTTCTATTACAACCTTCTTAAAAATAAACTAATTAACTTTTATTCTTTTTTTGATGTTTTTTGGTTTAATTGTTGTAATTAGCCTATTTTGCATGTATTGAGGAATTATTGTAAACAAAAAAAAATATTGAGTATGTCTATGTAGTCTCCCAAACCATTAAAGTAGTAAAAACTGTGTATCTATTAGAAAATTAAGTATATAGTAGTTATTATTTTTCACAGGGCCATTTTTTAGTTTAACACTTAATCACACAGATCAGCAATTTAAGTGGCAAAGAATAAACGTAAATTTTTAATAGATTTTCCAGGTAATCTGAACAACTGAAGATATTAAATCCTAGTTTCTATCCAGAAATAAAATCATGCAGTAAACGATTAACATTTAGTACTAATATGAATGTAGGAAAAATTTAGAGTTACCCATATATTGACTCTACAAATATAGACAAAGTCGTGACAACCTTGGCGGTATGGCAACCAGCAATCACCAAGAACCCTGGTAATCGTAAGGCAGGCGGAGCTCTATTGGCATAGAGGGCTTCATAATTGCACTACATTGCTGCCTCAAGCGGTGAAAATAAACGTATTCTAACTCGAAAAAACAAGTTGCCATTACTTTACATGTTTATATAAGTCTATATTGAGTGACTCTAGGAAAATGTAAAAGTAAATTTGAAAACAATCAAGCCTCTTGGTCAGATCAATACCAGAATTGAAATTTTTTGGGTTAGTCCATTTTTTCCCCATTTTAATCACTTATCTTGTTCGATTTATATGTAATAAACATTTTTGTGTAGTTATACATTAACAATAATGACACTTTAGCTATAGAAATTATCATTACTAGCTTTAAAGCAACGTCGGGGATAAGTAACCTGTCATTTTCTTACAGGAACCGGTCATTGGTACTACAAATAGTGCAAGCATGCAAGTTTGCACGATAATTATGCAAGTGTGTCATGTTGCTCACCATTCTGTATAAGAAAAATATGGAATGTTTGATAATATTAACTCCAAGTAATTAGTCTTTATACTGCCAGTGATTTTTAGGGGAGGAATTGTTTAAAAAATGAGAATTTATAAACTAACATGAGCTTATGAAGTGCGATGATATACCAAAAGCAACAATTTTGTGTTATAAAATATGCATATATGTACTTGTGATACACATTCATTAAAACAATATTGTTACGAATGTAGACATATGATACTTAGAACACTTTTCAAAATCTAGTTTCTACTATTGGATGTGTATATTTCTACAATCTGTTTCCATATGCACAAGTTTTACTACCATCCAAAATGAGTAAAATCTAACTCAGTAAGATGTTTACTGCAAACACACGAAAATAGATAAATTCTACATTCACGTCACTAGTCCTCTTCCACGGTAATGAAAAATTTATATTTTCAGAAAAAAATATGATGTTTCCTTATTGAAAAACATGTTTCGAGAATATGAATTGTATGTGAGAGAAACATTTTTGCGTTATGCCAATACATGAAACCGTGTAAGCAGAAACACTGTTTTTGTAAGTAGAAACACAAAATATGTCAAAACTTCACATGTGTATGATGAATGTTCTGTACTTTATGAATCGGGAAATGGAGTAATTTATCACACATATATTGTACATAAGATTAAGCTATAGGCATGCTGTGCCCATAGTTCCCATAGTTTGCGTTGGTTCAGCGGGCGGGATTGCTGCCCATTTACTTTTACCAAATCGATGGAAAAATATGAAAGTGAACGTGTCTCTGAACTGACGACTCATCGTGCAGTAAATAATGAAATTAACAGCGCTGTTTACCAGTGAGACAATGTCCATCGTCTCGCCAAAGTTAACGTACACATTGTGAAAGAAGTCTTCACCGAGTGCTCCAGTTAGCAGGGCAAGAATTCCGGAAGGAAACTGGGTAAGAAGAAACAGAAACAAGACGGCAAGTAGCATCCTGGTCGTTCTGTCATGAGTCTTGTCAGTGTCTGATCTCACTTGTAGCCGCTGGCGTCTCAGATTGGCTTTGTAGAGAACCTTGAGAAGACCGCAACTGAGGCCCGTCAGTGCCACGCAAGGTACAATTTTCGACATCACGCTGAACATCCAGAAGTCGACTGCAGTCAGAAGACCATTGTTTGCAGTCGCCATGTCGCTTAAGGTCACCCTGTAAAGAGTATGGTTTTCATTGTCTCGGAATTCTTTGACGGCGAAGGAGAAATAATTGGGAATGCAGAAGATCGCACAGGCCAGGTACGTGCATGCCACTGCTATCCTCGCCTGAGGAAGGCCCCTGTACTTCATAGTTGGGGCAGGATAACAAACGGCCATGACCCTCCAGATAGCCACAGTTACAGTTAGCCACGTAGATGTGGTGTGGTTGACCACTGAGAAGTGGGCGTGGAATAATGTGAACGCTGCCCAACCGAACGTGTACTTTTCCCTTTCGCTCAAACTGAATCGAAGATAGTTATGGAAGCCGAACGGAAGGTATGACAGCATTACCATCATATCGGCAATGGCCAGTCCAGTGAGGATAGCATTGATGGGCGAAATCATGTTCTTCCTCGTCAACACTATGATGTTCATTACATTTGCTGTGATTCCGAAGAGGCAAACGAATATGCTGATATATCCATGTATTGTTGAATAAGAGTCTTTGTATATACTTAGTTGGTCCCCATAGTAGGGTTTGATTTGCAATGTGGAATTTATAGCTGTAGATACGTTTTTAAGTACTAAAGCTTCAGTTTCATTTGAAACTAACATATCTTCTGGATATTTCTGTATAATGCCCCATGTACTTAGCAGTGGTTCCAAACTTTGATTCATTTTTGATATTTAAAATATTTTTTTTTAAATTTCCATTGCTTTCGGATATTACTTCAATTGAATGCGCCTGAAAAAAATAAGGCAAATAAATTTTCATAAATTTTAATACAATAAAAAATTCATATTTAAATTATTCTATAAGAGTTTACTACTTGCAATTCAATTGGAATCTGTTATTATATAAATAAATGCCATGGGGGGCATACATTTATCCAAAAAGTTAAGGTTGCATACAAGATTAAAAAAAAGTTTAAGTAACATTAAAAAATATTAAAGGACAAATTTTTTTAAAAATTATTTTACTTTCTACAACATATTGTATAAAAATACTGTCAGATGATACTTAAAAAGAAAAAAAAAACTTTTTGTAGAAACAAGAAGAAAATATTTTACTTTTACTAATTGTATTTCCAAAACTGATCGAAAAAGGCGAAGCAATAAATGAGTTTATATCTAAACAATTTTATGCAGACATACTTTTATAGGTGTTCTACTTTCAAAACTCACGTTCTAAAGTATATTTAAGGTGTACTTTCCGGTCCGTTGATTGACGACTTCGTCTAATTGAATTGACAATCGTCTAAAGTCGATCGCTATACCTTAGTAATACTTTGGAGAATGTGAATTCTGGATCGCGACCCTTCATATTGATACAACTAGAAGTTAGTAAATATTTGCTTCCTATTATAACACAACGTAAAAAAAGATCCAAAATAAGAAAGTCACGCGAAAACATGATTTTATATCTATACCAATATAATTCCTATTTGCTGATCAAAGAAACGTCCTAAATAACATTTACTTAAAAAATAAAAAAAAGGTATGGAAAAATTGATTTAACAAACAGCCTTTCTATGCAAACACAGATTTTGCCTGCTCTACTAAGGTTGTGTACAGCAGAGAAAACAGATATACAGGTGGCATTTCGCACAGCATAAATTAATAAAAAATACATTTAGATGTTTTTTTTACCTTTTCTTTTCCAAAACTGGGAAATACGCTTATTTGCGGATGTGTTTCGTGCTTTTATAAATGATTCAATTACTTGAGTGTCAGGACACGAAAAAATGCACTATAACTAATATTTTATAACGATATATTAAGCACCGGAGAACCAAATAAGTTTTTTGATGATATTCTGAAATTAATTTTGTATAAAACATGAAAATGTGATTGAAAATTAACATGTTATCAGTTTTTTTTTATTATATACAATAATTTATTTTATATTTTAATGCATAAAAATCTCAATGCCCTAAAAACAATTTTTATTTTCATTCTAATTTAGTGAATAAATAATGAATAAAAAAAAGATTATAAATGAATATCATATTGCCTTGTTCCCTTAAGTACAATAGTTCAAGACACAGACTCCATTAGCTTTACCGAAAAGACTGCAAAAAAAAAGAGATTTCACATAACAAATTAAGAGGGAATGTCAGTCCCATAGAACTAATGCATTAGCTTTGAAATCATAACTTTTGCAAAAGAATTGCTTTGCAATGTTATCCCATTTTCACCATGTACGAGAATCATCATAACATCAATTTAAAACAAAATCGAAAAGAAAATAACATGTGTTTTATAATTATTAATTGATAAAGTTTTAAAATATTGTCTCCATCATCTGCTGAATATTTTGGGTATTTTAAAACTTCAAAAATACATAATTAAATAACTAGATAACATTTTTGTTTCAAATTTGTTTCATTTCGATGTTATGTTGATTCCCATACCTTGAAGAAAAGGGCTATTATGGCAAGGCAATTCTTTTGCAGAAGTTGTGATTTCAAAACTAATGCATTAGCTATATGGGACTGACAATCCCTCTTAAATCTAATCATTATATCAATCAAAATCTTCTCTTCGGGTGTGTTTCTTAAATAAAAAAACTGATTACATTGTTTCAACTCATTTTACCTACTTCCATTTTTATATTTAGTCTGTGTCATGGAGTATTTACTATGACAAGTTAATCATACAATTTGACAGTCATGCAGTCATAAATGTTATGAACATTTATTAGTGCATGTTTTATAATGATTCTAGCTCGAATTACAGTAATTTTAAATAGCCGATATTCATCTTATGATTTTTAACCCTAGTCATATAAGGAAGACAACGCCCAACCTTAAGCCAAATCGTATTCTTGACTTTTAACCACCCCTGTACATCAAAGGTGCCCAAATCCCAGTCCCAATATACCCGAAGCACTAGAAGGACAACTTTATGAGTTTGATCAAGAGATGAACCAATTTTCTAAGAAATATTCTACTAACACGTGTCTACCACGTATTTATATCTTGCCATACACCAGTGTATTAAATTTTAAATAGTTTAGGAGTGAGTTCTACAATAGATTTTAGACTACTTATTCGAAATCTTTTAAATTCATATATTTTAATTAATTAAAATACATTATTTTATAATTACTGATGCAGGGAATTATTCCCAAATTACCAAATATGTTCCCAAATATGTATTGTTTACAAATATTATATGTCTTTTAGTTTACAATAGTACCTGGTACCTAGTTCAGGGTTATGGATAATTAATGTATATCAATACTTTTGACTAATTTTAACATTAATTTAAAATTGAAAACTGCTGAAAATAATCTTACGAAAATTTATAAGTTATCTATATCTTAAGATTTCATAAATTTTATTAAATAAATTAAATTAATTAGATTAGGGAAGTTATGATGATTTAATATATAGTAATTAGATAGTAACTAATGATTTTGAAGCCATAAAAATGTTTAGAAAAGTTAACTATAAAGAACAACATAACTTGTGAGTTGCATACACAATATGCGCAAAATGAAATAATTTTTTATGTTAATGGTTAAGATTGATAACCCTTTTATTTGCATACGCATGCTGGTGCCACTAGTTTCATAATTTATTCAAAGATTATTATCATCGTGATAAAACGTGGGATCATAAGTTTGTAAGAAGATCTTTTAACGCCTCTATAATTACCCCATTACAGATTGTAAATCTGGTGAAATTGTTAATATAATTTGTTAAAAATTTCTTAAAATTTATTGGCAAACCCAGATTAATGGAAGGGTGTAGTTTTAAAACTCATATTTTCGTCTAAGGTTTAATTAAGCTGCTGGGTCCAGTTCCTTTATTGGCGACTTTTAAGGAACTTAATTTCAAGTCGCCGATGAACCGGCCAGACCCTATATCTTATTTATACTTTGTGGAATGCGAGTTTTGCAACTTTACTCTTAAATTAAAAAAAAATGCTATAAAATATATTCCTCAGATAATTTAAAATTGATCCCTTTTACGCGCAAGAACTTTTTGAAAATGTTCCATTTTATTTATGTAAGTTTAGTGTAGGATGATCATTAATATTTAATAAGGTATCCCTTTTGTTGAGTCTTTTCTGCCACCATCTTTTGTAATGATGAGTTATAAAATTCCCTTTTGTATTTTGCAAGTCTGTTGTCATCGTTTAACAAAGAGAAGGGTAAAACAATTTCTTTGAAAGCACAAAAGACTTTTTTATCCATAAATTCAAAATTTTATTTTTTAAACATACATTTTCGAATAGCTACTCTCATTGATTTTACACATCCTATTCTAAGTAAAAACTAAAAATAAAATTTTCCATGAAATTATCTATGAATGATTGCAAAAACTACTTGGGATTTTTTTCTCGCAAAAATATTCTCGCAATTTTTCCTTCAGAAAACAATGCTTTAAAAGATAGAGAAGATGATAGAAATAACTTAAAATGGATAGAATTATGAAATAGATCAATGTATATTTCACATAAAATATAATAGAATAATAATCCCTTAAAGAATAGTAATGAATATTAATCAATAATAGGAAAATTGTATTAAATTCATGCATTTAAATTAACATTGTATCTCTATATAGAATGGCGTATATTAGAGTGAATTACTTTGAAATAATGACCCTCCAAGAAAAATTGATTACTTTAAAATTTAAAAAAAAACGCACGATAACCCTTTCCGGTAATAAAAATATAGTATATTTTTAATTTCTTTTAGATCAAACAATATTCTTGGTAAATGATAAAAACAACAGAAAAACATGTGAAACGACCAACAAGCTGCAGAAACTAAACCTTTATTGGCTATGTGTTCATGCCACACCTGTTACTTAGAATAACTCCTTCGATGAATCAAATGAGACATCCTACGGTGCTGTTTTTTCCTGTTTCTACTATATCGTTTTTTATAAATTCATAGTCCAAGTCCACGGATTTCGTGTCTAAAGATATAATTAAATTATGTTTGTTTGTCGGTAACTAACGTTACAATACGAGGGAATAAAATCATATATATTTTTTTAATATTTAAAATATTCAAAGAGGCATAAAATGTTCGATAATCTTTTGAAATCCCGAATATTTCCTGATGTTTTCCTGGAGAGTACTTAAAATACGGGTCTGCCCGCGAAAAACACCGGACTTCTAGTACGCTTAATTAAGAAACAAGACAATACAAAATTAATCAAGATCAATTAAATTAATCAATTAAAGATATTTACATTCACATAACTGAACTAATCAGATTCCTGTAACCTCGAGTCCATTGAAAAGAGAAAGTTCCACTATGTTAATTCGGTCAAGACCAACTCTTTCACCTTTCTGATAACCCGTTCTTCTAATGGGGTTAGTGATGATGGAAGAAACCTTGTAGTTATGGTTTGACAGAATGGAAACCGTCATTACTATTTAATTTGAATTTTCATCGATTGATGTCTTTAATCGATCAGTCTGTCTGAGAGACGTCTAAAAATTACTTTAAAACAAGTCTTAATTAAGTGATATCTTCGTTCCTTTTTCTGCTTTGAAGTTAAGACTGTTAACTTGAAGGAAGAACTAAGAACAATAGTACAATATCAGTAAGCGTCAAAGGGGTAACTATTGTACCTCGTTGCAAAATTCTGCGGATTCTAACCCCGCTTCTGCCATGAATGTTCACAACAGTTAAGATTCTGCTTTTAGCCAAGGTCACCGTTCAAGTTAGATTTATTTAAAAAAAAAACTGCTTGTAAAGCTTTCAATATAACCAGGTAAGAAACAAAAATACGCATAAGTTCAGATACCTTTATGTCAATTGAATAGATTAGAGGTTACTAAATAGGCTTGGTGTTTGGGGTTAAGCATTAGGGAACTTCTGTTACAAGAACCGGTTGGGAAATTGTTTTTGCGTTTTCCCAATGGTGTTGATTGAAATGAGGAGATGGAATTGGAGTATGATTGATTTATTTAATTCTTTTAAAAGATATCAACAACAGGAAATAAAATTTCCTTTTTATATTCAGTTTTCTTTTCGATCTATACTTCAGAATTTGGTTGATTTTTAATATTTTGTGGAACATTTATCAAAATTAATAGTTTAATAGAAAATTGAAAATTATAATTCTCTAAATAATATACATTTATAAAAAGTTTCTTACGTATGTCAATGTTTTTAAGGACGAATATATAACTTTTTTAAAAAATATATAATTTTAAATATATTTTATCATGTAACTGACTAAATATCTAATACTCTTCCCTAATCGAGTATTCTATAGGGTCTTTCCATTTATGAAATAACCTCGCATACCTAATACAATATCAGCAGATATAGTGGATATGAATATACGTGAATAGATTGCAAATTCAATGGAACTTCTGTTGTAAAATTATATGCCTAACCTTTTAGCTATCAATGCAATGCTTCGAATAAAATCGACTGTTTCATTTTTACGTTATTTTGTATGAAGAACATAAAAGGAAATGTGCAGGGAAATGTATCCCTTAAGCCAAAGATTGTTTGCTTAGAATTGATATCACGTACACAATGCATACTATATACAGAATATATATTATCCATACACAATATTTACATTATGTTTCGGTTTAAAAAAATCTTGAAGAAAATGGTAATGCATTTTTTATTTTCAATGTATATTGAAAATCTAAATCTTCGTAAAGGATGAAGAATTTTAACTTAAAGCTGTTAAAAAAATCGATACTTTAAGCAAAACTAAAAAATTCTAGGAAAATTAGAATTCCATCATATATATTTAATAAATCATTAGAAAGTACTTTGTCGTATTTTAGGACATTGCGAAAAACGTATCAAACGAGGTTGTAAAACTGACTAATGGACTTTTGAAAATTTCTTTCTAACTAAATAACTCATTTGTGGGACTTATGAACATGGAATTATAAATAATAATTTAAACAAGTATCTGAAGTCGTTAAAAGAATGAAGTTTTCAGAAAGTATTTAATGGTTTTCTTGTGTCTTTCTTTAACTATTCATTTTTCAAAGATAACAAGTGAATACGTTTGCGATGTTAAAATATCTGCTGTTTAATGGATGTTTTCTTTTGTCAAGCACAAAATATAATTTGATAATGGAAGAAAGGAATTAATTATAAATTATTTTTTACTTGGAATGCAGGTCGTAAAATATAAGAAAAGTAATTTCGTAATTATGTGTATAAGTGTTATTAAAAGTTTATATGAAGGGTGCAGTTTCAAACTTCATATTCTTCAAAGTATAACAAAGATATAAGTTCATTGGCGATTTTTGATAATGGTAAATTGGACGAAGTCGCCAATGAAAGGGTCGGACCCAATATCTTATTTATGCTTTGGGGAAGTGAGTTTTGGAACTACACCCGTCATACATTTAAATTTACTTCTTATAAGTGTATATGAAAAGTAGTAAAGTTTGGGAAAATGAGTCATTTCTCTAAAAAAAAATTACATTTCTTACAAGTCTAATAAGAAATGTAGAACAGCATTAATAGCGAAAAAAAAAGCACGTATAAACTAATAAATGGCTGTAATTATCTACCACAATGCATTTTATGACTTAGTCAGCGTTTACTGCAATGTAATTACTAATGAAAAAACGCTTGGAAGTTTTGAATCACTGTAATCATCATTATTATTTTAATTTTTTTACAATAATAATTTGAAGTTTATAAGTAATGTTTTGAATAAAACAACTTCTGTATCTTATTTTTTGGGAGTAAATGACATATAAAACCAGTTTGTTTAGTGAAACTTAATCTTTACTAAGAACGACCTCAAGTAGGTTACAAAAACCAATTCCTCAATAATGTTTCTAAAATAAGAGATTAACTACACCAACGGAACATTTATAATGTATGGCATAAGCATTCTTTTATAAAGAGTCAAATAAAAACTAGTGAGCTACAAAATCATCTTCAACCAATATTTAAAAAAATATCTATAAGATACTTTTTCAACCTCCTACAATTTTTAAAGATTTAAAAAACAGAAAAGTTTGAGGGCTTCGCGAAGATAAACCAGCGTAATCAACCAACATAAATAAATCAAAGAAATTTGTTGAAGAAAGTGAAACACGACCTCTCATGTGTCCTAAGCAAAATCGATCTAATGATGTGCAATTGTTACCGGTAATTCGAGTCAAAGAATCAATGATTGATGAGGCATAGTTAGAGTAATCTCGAATGCTACGTAAATAAGTATAAAATTTTATACTATTATTTAAGGAGTAGAGTTGACTTTACTATACACATGAAAAAATATTAATCTTATAATTAAACCATTATTTTAAGTTTTGATTTACATGAAATTGATGGTAAATACACACAGATGAAGGTTGATAAAGGTCATGTCATCAACTATTTAACAATTATTCGTTCGAGGTCTCTTTTTCAGCTTAATTAGGGTATTGTTTACCTTTAACTATGAACATAAATCACGCTAAAATACTACAACTGTAATTTCACTACATTAAAAGTTCGTAAGTCATACGCAAGAAACAATAAGTTTGTACTATCCGGTCCTTTCAACGCTAAATTTAAATTCACATATGTCATCTTAGAAATTATTTCCCTTAGATTATGGATTCGCACTTATTTCTAATAAAAATGGTACTAAGGGAAAAAAAATGAGAGGAATAGAATGTGTTTATTTTAGATTTAATTCTGGCCCCAATTTTTTAAAAATTAAACTTTGATTTAAAATCATTGGCTTTAAATGTAAAATATTTATTGGAAGATGTATTTTCACTCACTCCCATTTCATACTCACTCCAGAAGGAAGGTTGTGGGGTGTATTCGTTAGTGGTATTCTTTATCTTAGTTATTTCTCCAAATTATAAATAAGATATAGGGTCCGTTCAATTCATTGCCGATTTTGTCAGATTGAATTGATCATTATTGAAAGTCGCCGATGAATGGCCGGACCCTATGTCGTCATCGTTAGGCTTTGAATAATAAGAGTTTTGCAACTACACCCTTCAATTAGTTTATCCAGTATAAAATTCTTGCATAAATCATACAGTACTTAACAACATAATAAAAAAAACAATAAATTTTATAACCGTAATAAATGTACCTAAAAATATTTTCGGATAGTCCTAAACAACTTACATGAAACAGAAATCATTTGTAGCCTATAGTCTCCTTGAAATGTTTTGTTTGTGAAGTGAATTTTTCATGGCCTACAAATTGCTAAGTCAGTAGAACCACTTTAATCTTTCCAAAAAGTTAAGCTGACGTTGCAATTGACATGTTTCGTGACTTGCCTCTAACAATTACTTGACAGTAAGACTTTTATACGTGTACTTTTGTACACTCTTGGGGCGTGTTTTACATGCTGTGCCTTGCTTTTATTTACTTTAAGCTTACATGCAAGGTTGTTTAAAAGGAACACTGACGGAGAAGGTTTACAGAGAGTGATTTTTAGAATGAATATAAATCTATGATATTATAATTATAATAGATAGATAAAATTTTTAATTGATGCAAGTAACTTATTTTAGATTTCATTACAAGTTTAAAGATTTACGATATGATAGTAAATAGTAATATTAAAAATAAGATAGACGTTTTTGTACTTTTTTTAGTCTGCTGTGTGTTAGCTAAGGTGTCAGTTTTATATCTCGATGGTGGTCCTAACTTACGAGATTTGAGGAAAGATGAGAATCACTCGTGTTTGAGAGGTGACTCTTTTGATTTTGCCGTTTTTAACGCAGGGTCGGATTTAAAGATTTGCCGCTTGTAGGCTACGATTGATTTGCCGCACCTGTCATAATATTCCCACCCTTCGGGGAAAGGTAGCTGGTTAGCTGTAAAATAGGGTGGTATGTGCTGTTTAAAATAGATACACATATTAGAATCATTTATGTACCTTTACACACTAAATCAAAAGCTAAATGGGCGAATTTTTTTACCTGTTCTGCTATTTTTCTTTCAACTTTGAAATCCGGGAGTTGCCGGGGTCCGGGGATGCAATTGCCCTCACAGCAACCATTAGTACTGTATATACGTTTACGGTTTAGGCATTAAAACGTAAATTATTTGTTTTCTTTTAAAAAAATATTAGTAGTTTTATAATAATTTTTTTATGCCGCTTTAATTGGTCGTAAAATTTGCCGCCCCAAAAATTTTGCCGCTCTAGGCTACATCCTACTTAGCCTATTTAGAAATCCGGCCTTGCTTTAACGAGTCTGATAACAACTGTCGTTTTGATAGTATGTTGGAATTGAAATGGACGTGTGGAACGGCCACACCTACAGTGACCACACAGTTACGTCAAATGTTGTCATTAACCTCACAAACAAACCACCTTGCAGCTAATTCGTCTACACCAGAAGTGACATGCCTACAGAGTAGCGATACTTACGGGAAGCAAGAACCACGTCACGCCGCGGTGCGCCGTTGAAAATAGTAAACTATGTACATAAAACAGGAACAATTTAATCGAAGTATATTGAGAAAATGACCAACGTCATAACCTGAAAATGTTTTGTTTTGTAGTTACAGCTGGCAAAACGGAAGCGGTACATTAAAACGTATGAATAAACAGAACACAAGTATTTTTTTTTATTTCGCCCCATATATAATGTATTCTATCAGGTTTGAGTTTGTGAATGTGATATGTAAGCATTCATTCGAATAGTTTTAATATTATTTTTCATACAAATTAAATTATAGCTATTTGAACACCATTATTTGACAGATACATTTTGGATTATCATAATTTGTTTTGCATACAAGCTAAATTTCACAAAAATATTGCAATAATAATTTTAAAAAAATAAGCTTGTAATACTAAAAACTAATTACAAATACTTTTAATTCACTTTAGTTAACAATTGTCAGTTATTTGTTTAAATATATTTTCGAGTTGTTTTCAAAAATGCAATAATTTATTATGTGAAATTTGACATGTTAATATAAAAACATAATATATAGTACGAAATACTTTTAATATATTTTAGACATAATTTAATTATTATATAGAAATTATAAATACAGATATTCATAAATGTTTATATAAAATAAATTGAACAAAATATTTAATAATTTATAAAATTATATTATATTATTATAAATAGATTTATATATATAAATATATATATATTATGATAATATATATATATATATTACTAATAAATATATTATATATTTATATAGTTATAGTTTTTATAATAATATATATTAAAATAATATTAAAAAAATTCGTATTATTTATATCTTATAAAAATATATAAAATTATTATTTTATTTACTATATATTATAGAATAATTAGATAACTAATAATAATATATATATAATATAGTTATATATAAATATTAATAATTATGTACGAAACTACTTTTTTAAATGAAATCTTTCAGAGCATAAAATTTTAAATATTCCTAAAGAAAATTAATAAAAGCCAGAAATATTTCAATAAAATGTCTTGGATAAAAAAAAATTGTAACAAGAATATTTCAAATAATTTTAAAAACTTACTTCTTACTCCTATTAAAATAGATTTTTATTATTCAAAGATATTTCTTCCATGCCAGGCACCATTAAAGTATCATTTGGTTTCGAACCTAAACGAGAAAGATGATTCACCGGGTAATTTTCCAGTTTTAGTTTCTTTAATAAGAGAATGTTAAAATAATACTTCAGAAAAAACATCTGGCCGCCTCTTCATTATTCTTTAAAAATATATGAAAATGTATGCTACCGTTTTTCTCGTCGCTATGGCTACATTATCAGAAAAAGTTACGATGAAAGCCTAAAGCGAAATATCAAGTTTACATAAGTTTTTTCAAAATACATTAATAATTTTGCAAGAAAGTCTCTATCTTTAAAAAGAAGGGATGTGATTAAAGAATACATATGTTTTTTTATCTGTTCCTTATCAAACATAAAGTTGAGAAGGTAGTTTTATCTTTATTATAATACAAGAGTCTATTTTAGTCCTTAAAATTAACAATCATTAAACTGTATGTAAAGAGAAAGCCATGTAAATCGAATGCAGAAAGTGCACAAACTATCAATAATTTAAAGCTACCACATACTATTGGTTTTACTAATACCTATTACCTAGATACGACCAATTGATAAAAATCAATTTAAGTTTTCACTTTTGCTTATATTGTATATAAGTTTCGTATAATAAATAATAGATTAGGTTTATAATTTTACGCAATTCATTATTTAATTAAACTTCATTAACGGTTTTTATAGAAACTCAACTTCTAAAGGTAGCAAATAATTCCTAAAATAGCATTAGGGGAAATAGAATTTAGGCAATTCAAAATGTAATGGATTACTTATAACTGTTCTGAAAGACTAACAATTATTTCATGTACTACTTTTTTAAAAAAGGTAAAGATTAAAAAGGATTTTGAGTATCTTTTTGCATCTATTCCGTACATACATTTCCCTTTCAAGAATCTACTTACCGAAATGTAATCAGATTGCTTAGAGCAGGCATTATACTAAAAACTTTAAATATTTTAAATATAAAATAAATTTGTGTTTTATATTTTAATGGTAAATTGAAATTAATGTAGCAGGTTAAGGATAACAGGTTTATTCGACTATAAAATAGCCTTTTATAATTTTTTTACGATGGAAATTAAAAATATTAATCTATAGTTAAAGCTCACCAGCAAAATTATTAATTTCAGGAACGTAGCTTTCCAGAGATTATTAAATGCTTTAGTAATGTACACGGAACAAAAACTGTATTTAAGGAAAATTCCACGTTTTAAAAAATATTTCTGAACTTTTTTTATTTTTCAGTTAAAAATATATTTTCAAGGATTTGATAGTAAAATAAGTACTGTAAACGGAAATTAATTTAACTTCCTCTAAGGGTATTTTGGAAATTGGAATCGTTAAATTGAAAAATACCTGTACTATAAGTGTTCTTTTTAATTACTTAAGCACATTGGAAGAGAGTAAGAAGGAAGGTTATTGGGTTAACAATAAAAAATGAGAATTTTTCGTCTGTAAAAATGGTTGTTAATGATGAAACTGCAATAATATAATTTCAAAAATCCATTAATTCAATGCCTTATTTATTTAACTTATCAGAGTGGGCTTTGACCCACAATGAGCTTCAAACAAGCATATTGTTTCATTTCAACTACTTCTCCCCCAATCTCCCCACAGAATACTTTCCTTTTGTATAATGTTGAAGAACGATTTGAATTGATTGGTTTTCCTACAGATGTCCCATTAGACCAGTCACAACAAAATAATGTCACGTGATTAATTGGTCTATTATTTGTGACACGCAAAGTGAAGCTGGGACTTAATCAGTGACGTTTCCAGTAATTACATCGGGTGACCAATTAGCGTAGGACACGTAAGAAACTGATTGTTGATTTGTTTGGTAGTTTTGCTGTCAATAATGTATCATCGGTAAATGTTATCTAACTGATTATATTTTTTATTATTTATGTATTCCTATTGCATATTTATATGTGAATTGCAATCAAAATATTAATATAATTGTTTTGCTATTGAATATTTTCTAATGATTACATATTTATTACTAAGACTTTTTAATAAATAATAAACGTACAGATACCTTATATATTTAAATATCTATATATATAGAAATCAATGTTAATTAATTTCAAATAGTTTTGTGTTATAAAATAAATTACCAGAGTTAAAGTTTTAAAATTTTGTTAACGTGTGTAGAATTTGTAAAAAATATTTTTTGGTTGGTTTTAATATTCATTATGAAATGAATACATCTAATGCATTGCTAAGTTAACATATCAGGCTTTCATGGGCAAAACGGTTTTTTTATTTATATTTTTACTTCAAAATATGGTTTTATATGTTAACGTATAAAAATCAACTCTCATTGAAATGCACACTTTTTCCTTGTGAATCTATACTTTCATTGTCCGGATGTGGTAAAAAGCAATGGGAAATTTAGAAATGATAAAATGTGGTGTATAAACATGTTCTTGCTTACTTTCCTTAAATAATCATCATAAAAAATTCATATAATTTAAATTATATTATACCGAAAATGATTTAAGTTGTTAAAAATCAATTAAAGAAATCCGCTAAAATCAATTACCACACATCCCTCTTAGAAAGTTTTAAGAACTAACTTTGTTGAAGTACTACTTAAGGAAGTATTTTCACTGAGATTGTTTATCTCAATTTTACAAGAAGAAGGGTATCTTTATCCACTTACCCGACTAAGATAGGCCACGCTCCAAATTCTCATTTCCATAAAACTTTTAACATTCAAGCGAGAAACCCAAATAATTTGTTAGGAACTCTTTTAAGTAAAGGAGTTTGCTTTCTAGTTTATAAACCCGATATTTAAATTTCAACTTCATCCTTAGAGAGTATACATAAAATTCGGTGGAAAATTAGAGCTACTTATTATTCAGGAGAGGTAAATATACGCATTGAATTGATTGGGATTTAAAAAATAAAGTGGAAAGGCATTTAAAATGAAGATTTCGAATATCAATGCGATTGAATTCTTATTTTACTTATTTAAAGATTGAATGCTGTGGTCTAAGGCCTTTACATTTTATACAATTTTAAATGGAAGGTGACTAGCAAAACACAGCAGGGTCCAATTTCCCTAATATATTGTCAGACTAGATTTTCTATCTTCAAAATATTAAATTGCCTCTTATCTGATTATTTACATTGGAATTTCGAACTCAAGTTTATTTATGATTATCTTATTTCTACATTGTTGTAAAAATTTTGCATTTTTTATCTAAGATTCCTCATATTTCCACAAATGTTACTCTTTTTTACTAAAAGGTCACAATCAAAATACTTCTGAGCCAATATTCTTACATTCAAAAATGACAGGTGAAGTAATGCAACCAAATATTATTCAGATTTAAATACTTGAGATTTTTACAAAGTACAGTCTTGAATTAAACTTTTTATAAAAATGTAACGATGATGTATTCTTTTTGCAACATAATAAAATTATTTTTGTACTTTCCATCACTTTTCGAAAAGAATTCAAAGCCACTGGGGCTTTTTTTCTTTGGTTTGTTTTTAATGATTAGATTTCTAAAAAAATTAAGCATAAAAACTTTAAACATAAACTTTATGTTTATTAAAAGCATCACTAAAAGAAGTTTTAAAAATTAAAGTTATACAATACATAATGAAGTGCTGATAAAAAGTTAATTTAGTAATACAATTAGGAAAAAAAAACTAATATAAAAACTATTTTTAAAAATTGGTACACCATTGTAATTGTCTTTACCTTCTAGAGTGAAAAAATACGCCTAATATAATGTATTTTATAAGATTATCTATCCACCAAACTTTTCACAGCATATAAAATCTATCCTGTTTACAAAACGCGTGCCAAATTTCTCTATAAAAATAATTAAACTCAAATTCTTTAACAAAAGACTATGGCAAGAAAGCCCGAATTATAAGAGGCACCAAAACCAAATTGGAAACAGATTATTACCCCATAAGGACCTTAACCCTCATCCCAATCCTTTAATGTGTTTATCGGCGCTTTGGTAATTTCTTGAGGAATGCACATTGTGCTTTAGCCAATTATTATCTTATGGGACACTGAAATTTTGATGGCTTTTCTATGTCGTCTTATTTACGTCATTTTATATTATCTTTCTGCCATTCAAGAGTACTGATTTATAGGCATTTCGTAGAAACGTTTCCCATTACTCATTGGCATCAGGCAAGTTGATATTTATCGCCAGCCGTTGTTTTTGCAATGGATAGAATCTTCTGATGGCATTTACTTAGAGTAACCGTCGAATGTTATAGGTGAAGGTAAAGCTTGTTTTATAACTTTTCTTGAAACAACGCGCTTTGTACAAAAACGAAGTAGGTTCAACAATTTACAATTTTAATTTAATTTTAATCAATTTTAATTTTAAGTTCAACAATTTACCCATTAAAATTTAATTGCACTAGTTCACTTTGTTCATATTTTTCCTGTCATGTTATTATTACACGCTTTTTGAAAGGTGACTGCATACACAGGAAGTGTAATTTTAATTGAAATTGGGTTTGTTGTTTATGTTCTAAATTATTTCTCTGTAATCTAATCTCCTATTTCGAATAAATTTTTATGTATTTTTTTCGAATGAACTCAATTCACTTTAAGATACTTCATTACAGAAAAAAAAGTAATTAATTTTTTTGTTATGTAACAATTTTTATTATATATTGATTGTAAAATTTATTTAAAAGTTTATTTAAGACTAAACTTAAATCAATTATTTTTATTTCGCAATTCTTATGGGCATAAACCATCTTAAAATACAAAAAAGTGTGGATAAAAACATATCCTTATTATTTAATAGAAAACAAGATAAAAATTATCTGAAAATAAAAATAAATTATATTTAAATCCAAATTCAAAATTACTTCATCTAAAAAGATGTATAAACAAGTATATACTACGCCACTACATTCACCACTACAACTCCAAACCCTTTAAAAACAATAAACACTTATTTCCCATCCTATAATCTCAAATAAATGATTCCTTAATCCCTCCACCTTGCCGTTAGAATGCTCAAAATACAATCAATATCTTTCCTGGAGACGAGACGAAATATCATCCAGACGCAAGCAGAGGCACTGTGCTGACAAGCTCGGAACGGGCCATTGCTGGTGATGGATGGTGATGGATCTGTGCTTATCACATGGCCGCCGGAAACATTGGGATGATAGGAAATATTTAAAATTAATTGTTACTTGTTCTATTTTTATATGTTGTTATTGAAATAGATGCAGAACGAGACGATCGGAAGACCACACGTGCATTGGTTTTAAGGTTTAACTTCGGAAGATTTGTGATTCATCTTAATGTCCAGTTTAGCAGAATTAACCCGGGAACAGGAGCGGGCTATAGACGACATATTTCAATAATGTTTATTGTTTTAGAGATATCTTTGCCGTAAACAAAGTTAGGACATAAATTGATTGAGTGACCTTCTAATTAAATCGAAAGGTTTGAAACACTTTGAAAAAATCAGGTACATAATGATAGTATAGTTCTAAAAAATCCTTCTTGCATAAAATACTCCAAGCGCCTTCTGCCAGTTTAAGTGGTAATTCTATGCTGATTTGAAAAATACCAATTCTGTTTCGGCCAGAGAGTCGGCTTTATAATTTACTTAAAGGCATAGTATGAGTTAAAAAAATTGTTAACCAATCTACCGTTTGTTTTTCATTCTATGAAAAATCATACTATACAGAAAATTATAGTACTGCATGATGGATTACATATGCTTCAGTAGGATTTTTTGTTGTTGAAAAAACTGTTCATTTTGCACCCGATTTACAGGAAATTGTTGTCTGAATTAATCGTGGAAACTCAAATTCCACATGTTGCATGTAGCTTCTTTTTTAACCAATTCCTTTCCATTGCCTTTCTTACCATAAGGTAGCGTTGGATACCAGCCCAGGGGTTGGCCTAGTCATTTGACCACTGCTATTTATATAGAGAGGTGTGTACTGTTTACTTAATAAAAACATTAATAACATTCGTTTTACTTATGTTTATTTAATATTTTAAAAAGAAAAATTGCGATGATTTTCACAATTTAAATACAACATGTCTCTCAGATTATTCTATATCAATTTTGATTCAATTTCAAAGGAATTTGCATTGAAAAAGAATGTTATTAAAACCTATACAAAAAGTAATTGCAAATAAAAACAGCTTATAACCCCATCAAAATTTTTAGTTTAAACTTACAACATTTTACTGTATTTAACCAAGGTATCTCAAGAAACGCTTTGGCTGACTGAAATAGCCTTATTTCTAGCAAACTAAAAGAGAAAAACAGCAAAAAAGAGCGATAAAAATTTAAGTAAGTGTAGTATTTTTAGCGCAGTACATTCACCGTTTATGATCAGCAAACAAATTTTGCTTATTGACATCAAATAATAAATGATAATCTGCTGACGTCATCAAATACTATGAATATCCTTCAGTAACTGAACCTTAATATAAATATTAATTTAGTTTAAAATTTAAAATAGCGACCAACTTCATACATCGAATTATTTGGGTAAAAACACAAATAAATGGATGCGAATTGAAGAGGGTAACTGTCATGATAAACAAATGTAAAAAACGTTTTTTTATTCAAAATTTCCCTTAGTTGTCGGCAATGCAAAAAGAAGATAAGTGTTATCAATATACACTTTACTCACAATCTACACTTTAGGATTCTATCTGGACAAGCAAATGCAAGACTGTAAGCAAATAAATCACTAATTTCTCTTTCAAGAATCAATATGAAGACATTTTAATCACTTTACCTTTAAGTCTATAAAAATCAAGACCTTGTCCCTTAAAGAACATTATAAAAAGAACAAGAGATTGGACAGACTATCCCTCTTAAAATAACTACAATGTATTTTTTTTTTATCAGAACACAGCATGAATATGTGTAGTACGAATTCTGGAAATGCGTCTTTCCGGATAAATAAAAATGGAGCAAGTTTTCCGGAGGGTATATTTGTGATGAGGTATCGCTCATTTCTAACTTATGATGGAGAATTGAGTTGCCGTGAATTGGCAGAGGTGGCGTGGAGTGTGAAATTATTAAGCTGTTGAATTAAATGAAGGCGGGAATAAGGGAAAGCGAATAATTTGTGGGATATTTTTATGAGTTTTTTTGAAAATTTATTGCTTCGAACTTCTAATATGTCGTTATGCGTAATAATTTTCATGGAGACATATACTCTAGGTTCAATGTGGCTGGGATATTTTAGAAAGTAATATTGAAGGATATAAAATATTTTAATAATTTAAACTGACGCACATAATAAAGATTCGTTTTTTTTTGTAATTTAGGCCAGGAAGAAATGTCTGATGGAGTTAAGTTTAGATAACAATTATCGTTCCATCTTTTGTTTTTTTGATATTTGACCAAAAAAATCCCCTCCAAGATGGCATTTTTCAAATTTTCACTCATCTGCATCAGAAGTAATCATTAAATCTAATTTACACATGTATAATTTTCTTGTATTGTTTCCAAATTTGCTCTATTTGTAAACCGCAAGCGAATTGGCAGTGGTCGGGTTATAAGCAATTTGCTAACTTGATAACTTAGTTATTCGATCAACGGCTTTAGCATCTGCATGTTCCTCAATTTTATTATATTCAATCTTTGATACAAATTTAAGTAGAGTAATACAAAGTGTTTTCGAAATGCAAAATATTCACAAAAAATAAACTTCATCGGAAATGAATCTGAAACAAAGTTACATAAGTAAACCCTCGTTTAAAATACAGCCGTAATTAAAAACCATTTTTCAGAAACTCAACAATGAACACAAAAGATTTCTACGCAAAAAGGTCACGTAATTTGTCTTTCCTAAACTATTTCTGAAAACTGAGCAAACTAGCTTAACAATTGTGCATTTATTGCTGTATATAAGTAGAAAAAATTATTCCATTGTCTCGTGTAAAAAAGTGGGACATCTGTCCCTTTTGTAATGTTGTAGTGGTTTGTAACACTATCCTTTATTTTCTCACAACGAATGCAATTTGTTTCCATTAAAGTTGAGGTGCGAGAAACCAGAGGACCCATTAGAAACATTGAAAACATGCATAATTTGCACTGGCATTGCAGTCATGTTGTCCTTTATTTAATAACTTTTCCTAAACTAATTATTTACCACTCCTATGGAGAAGCTAGAAAGACAAAAATCCAAATAGTACCACGCAAAGCATTTTGTAAATTGTAACATAGAAATGAGCCATTACAAGGGTTTGGCAAATCTTGTTATTCGTTAAAAACATGCTGATGCGTGATAAAATAAATGGTTTTTTCTGAGAGAATAGGAGTAATATTATATTTAGTTAATGTATAAGATGATTGTTAAAAATTGCGCGTAGGTAGTATTTTTAAATGAGAACGAAAAGTATTTCAATACTTCTATTTCATACTTTAAAAGTGTTATTTTGGATGAAACAAAGAAGTACAACTCCATGGAAAATTCTAAAATATTTATTTTAAAAGACATCTTTTGATTTAGAGATAAAAACTATTGTATAATTTAAACTGTGTGTGAGTGTATTAAATAATTCACAGGTTCATTTTCGTAATACTATGGAAAAAGTAAAACATCATTTTAAACATCATTTTTCATTTCATCATTTTTCATCATCATAAGAATAATTACTTTTGAGTGTTCGCTAAAATAAAATAAAATAAATGTCATCATCTCACAACATTGATGTCAAAAGATAAAATCTCTTTGAAAAACACCAACTTCTAGACAACTACTTCTTCATTAACTTCTTCTTCAACGTAGATTAATAAAAAACAACGAAGTGTTTTGATAGCCAGCAAAGTTTAAATATGTCAACTTATTTTTTTTGGTTATTCTACTAGTTGAATATACTACAGTACGATATAACAATGATACTCTAATTACAGTAAAGTGCTATTTTAATATATTAAAAGACGGGCTCAAAAATTCTGGAGATAAGTAGAATTCAACAATTTAAATGTGTAAAATAATAACTAACAACCGTAAGGAAGTAACTGTACGTAACAAAAAATCCCTCTTATGGAAATTCAGTCAAGAAAACATTTTTGTGTTTTAGCCTTTCTTATTATAATTCTACCAAACCTTGAGACTATATTAGCACGCCACAGTAGGAGTCGAATTGAACACTTTATTTACAAAACTGATCAGACGATATCTAACAATTGTTGTCACATGGCATTGTGCAATGAATGACTATGACGTAATTACAATGATCGGTGAGTTAACACCTGAGCTGGTAATTTGGGCAACACTTGAGTTAGTAATTTCACTTACAATAACAACATCCTCCCATCTTAAGTTAATTACAACAGAAATCAACTTAACTACTAAATACTAATTACTAGCATCAAAATTTAAACTTAGAACATGAACAGCTAACATTAAAACACTTAAACATTAATACTATATCACATTAGGAATAATAAACTAATTTAAAGTTTTGAAAATTTAAAGTCCTAAAATATGAGTCTATCAGGTACTTTAATGACATTCAATCTAGGATTTTTATCGCAGTTTTTAAAACCTTTAGTTGTTCATTTTTTAATTAAGCTATTTATAATTTCATTGCTTTCTATTAGTAACAAAATATTGTTTTAAATTTAAAATTTACTTCATCATCAAAAAAATCCTTACCCTCTTTAATCCTTAGAAAAGTGGCAAAACATTATTATTTAAAGTTTGCTTGTTTTAAAACTTTAAATGGGACATTTATTTTTCAACACATTTAAACTTAATTTTTAACGGAATACGGAATAAGGGAGCTTTGTGCTCGACCATTCACCTCCATTATCATTTGTTCAATCTCCTATCTGAGAGAGAATTCTGAAGCATATGATGACTGATAACACTTGTCTTAGTGTCGCGGAATTATACTGTCAACAAAAAAAAAGAACTTAAAAAAAATGCTTGTTTGACAGACGTTTATCACTCCTCGCCAATTTGTATTCATATTTGTTGGCTTTTACCTGAATACCTTAGTGATAAAAGGGTTATGGTACTAAAGAAAAACCAAGTATTTGATGACGCAAGCAAATTTAAGTTTATAATGCGATATTTATTTAGAGGAATTTGTTTATTGGTAAACGATATGGGATTGCTCGACATATTAGGCATTTGAGATACATAGGGGGAACTAGGGACAGTTGACCCATAAGGATACATGACCCAATGCCTTTTTCTCAGCGATGGAAAAGTTTTGTGAGTGAGAAAATGTTTTAAATGTCCTGAAATGGATGATGCATCCCAAAATGATATTGATATAATAGTAGCGATTCTTCAACCACCCGCGTTTTCTCTGCAAAATAAAAGAAGCCCCAGTTTTGTATTTCGAACAGAATTTACTTTTGAATTTGATTATTCCGTTAATATAAGCATAATTAATGAGATAAAAATAAAAAGTAATAATTTTGTCTGAAAATACTATAAAATCTATATAAACTTTATAATATGATATTAGTTTTGTTATTAGATAAAAGTTTTTTGATAATTTTATAAGTCTATCCCTAATGGGTGGGTCATGTATCCCTATGCATTGGGATACATGACCCAAAACTAAAGTTTTAAATGATTTATATTTTACTACTATTGCAGTTAATACTACAGAAAAATACTAATATATATATTGTGTACTACTTTATGAAGTATAAATTATCTGCATTTACACATCCATAAATAGTGTTTTTTAAAAGTTACAAGCAAAAAAATTTGAGTTGGGTCATATGTCCCTGGTTCCCCCTACTCTTTAAACGAAGTAAATTTAGCATAGTCGGGCACAATTACAAAATGGGATGTTAAAAGAGCTTTTCTGTGTGTAGCATCCATATTCAATCTTTATAGTATCTATGGAATATCTTTAATCACGAATTGCGTAACTTTCTGTGTACAGTAGATTTGCTATTCTGCAGTTTGAGGCTCATGAAAGATGCTTTAATTATGAAATATATAATAATTAATTATAACATCTTCTACATTGTTGAAAACCACGGGCTTAAAAAATTCTCAGTCGAAGCGCTTATCGTTATATGGAGGTCCGAACACAATAATGCACAAGTGGCGCACAATGAGCTATACTTATATTTACTAAGTATTACTACTACTCAGTATTCATTGGGATGATGTAAAATTCTTACTGTGTTTGATCTTTATAATAAACAAAAAAATATGTATGGAAAAAACACACTAAGTACCTATTCAAAAATCAAACAAAGGATATCACAAAACTGTAGTTTGGCCTTCAAACCAAAGTATTTAAAAAAAACACCGTTACGTAATCTCAGCAACCACACACAGGAAAGTGAAATGGTATTCGTTTAAAAAGAAAAAAATGATAACACAAGATAAGAAGATGAACAAAACACACTTCTGAGTTTGCAAGGGCTAACCCCATCATGCACACTAGTACGACGCAATTAAAAAAGCGTTAGCAGTTTTAAATTTTAGTCGCATTTTTATTCTTCTTAGGATGATTTGATATTGATCAAACTGGTACTAACATGTTACAGTCTAAGAGGAATAATTTTGTAAATATGTTTGAAAATAAGTTTTTGTGTAAATATGCTATGGAAGATTTAGTTTCGTAAATAAAAAGGTTTGGTTTGGGCATAATGTTAGCCATTAATCGGAGTTAATGCTAAATGAAAGAAAGAAATTGATTAAAATTATTGTCAGCAGTATTTAAATTACTTAGTTATTTCTTAGTAGGATAAATTAAAAGGAAACTGTTTGCTAAGTATTTCACCAAGAGAAAGTATTCATGTTGTTTTCAATTATGTCCTTTTTTTAATTGGATGTAAGATATCCACAAAAGTTGAATAACGTTTTTTTAATCAACTACTTACAAGATCGAGAACATAAACTGCTTGGAAAAAGTTTTTAATTAAAGTTTGCATAGTGCTTGAATTCAACGAAAGGCTGGATTTTCATTTTTTGTAAAGTTTTTCGAATTGTTTTTATTTGCGCTTCAACATTCATAGACTTAAAGAAACTTAAAAAAGTTTTAATCCACTAATCTAAAAGTTTTAATAAAGAGGCTTCTTATGTAAATTAAACCATCTGTAAAATTACAATTAAAATTTTCCAGCTTCTAGGTTTAAGGTATGCTTCTTAGCATTTTTAAAAAATAAATTAAATAAACAGTTTACTATTTCAACCGTAATTTATTTTTAAAAAATTGAACTTTTAAAAAAAAGCCATACCTTCGTGATTTTTGAATCACTGAAGTAAATACTTGAAATTTCTGAAGAGTACATTCTTTGTTTTTGTAAATAAATAAGTTAGCGGATGTAAGAAAGCTTTGAAAGGCACCCTTGCAAGTACATGTTAAAAAGGTTTTACACACACACACACACAAGCTAAAAGAATAATTTTTCTTACTTAAGGCCTATTTTTTGTAATGGTTAGAAGAAAAGTTAAGAAAGTAATTTTTCCTATTGCTTAAAATCTTTTTTCGTAATTTTTCCAAGTATTTTAACGCATTTTTATTTACAATTACTTACTTATCACTAATTAATATAAAAATCTGTGCTTTTAATTTATTATTTTAAACGTAAAAATGGTGTTACACGCAGAAGTGTACAAATAAAGTAAATACAAATTTTAATGTTGTTAGAATCAAGGCTTTTATTTTAGACTTTTTATTAGCAGAATCAAAAGAAGCAAAATATGATATATTTTTTAGAGTTATATTTGAATGTTGCAGAGCAATATTCTGTAATATTTCTGTCAAAATATGTTTTGCAAGTTTACCGAAGTGTAACTTTTATCCCATGTTTTGCTCGTACAATGGATCCCAATATATCACTGTCAAAACCAGTTCTAAATGGATTTTATATATTTACGGCATTATATTATTCTCATCATAAACGTAATTAATCACGAAATCATAGGGCAATTCATGTCTGTCAACTTTAACAATACATGTCTAAAAACATTTATTATGGAGGACTGATTTCTAATATTTATTGAGAAAGCTTATTATTAAGTATGCCTCTTCGCTTACAAAATCGAGTATCTTGGTAAAGTATGCATCGTATATTGATTATTCCGCTGCCGAAGTCCATTGTATTAGTATTGCCAAAGCTTTTTATTGTTTGGCTTCTGCTATTGAAATATGAATACTAACCGCTTGGAAACATGAATCTTTGCAAGATGATCCAATTCATGTAGATAATAAATCAATTGCTGGTAGTCTATGGTTTCTTATTCATAGTGAACTACATATGCTTGTTGTTTTTAGGACGAAATTATTTGATATTTATGTTACAGGGATTCTAGGAAGACATAACTTTTTTTTGGTTTTATGAAAAAAAATGGATATATGTAATATATCCATTCCAATATATGTAAAAATAATAGAAAAACCTTTTGAAAAACCCTGGGAAATCTAGTGTATATGCATGGTTATTTATTGTATTAAAAGCTTAAAAACCCGGCGTTGCACGTAAGTAACCTTAATAAAACGGTGACTTTTATATTGTGTAATCTTTTACTTTATCTCATCAATCAACCTCTTCACTGGTTAGCACCCCATCCTGATATTACGCACCCCATCCCCTCCTGCTGATATCAGCACCATTTTTTTTTATTTGGATGAACTTACTCCCTGCCCTTCTGAAGTTCAAACTTCACATTTGTACATAAATATTCCTTAATATGTCCATGTATTTCCATTTGTAAACATCAAATTGATAATATTGGCTTGTTTCACGAGACGTAAATAATTCCTGCTTCCATTTTATTCCTGTATTTCATAGTAGGTCACGATGATTGGTTGTTTGACTTGGTAAACTCGGCTCTTTCCATTGATTAACCAATCGGTACCTTATTTTTTATTCCTGGTTAACTGTTGCTGCTCAAGACGTAAAACATTGCTCTTGCAAGCTCACACATTAAATCCACATGCTTTTTTGTACTTAGACTCCCATAATTTTCTCTCCCACTGAAATGTCTTTCTAATTAAAATTTTTATAAATCATATTCTTACAACAATGCGCATTGCGCAGTACTATTCCTAGTTAGAAATCGGCTCATGTTTTGCCATCTTCCTCCTCTTTGGGTGGGAATTTCAAAATATCGCTTTTGAATTACACTTTTAATACAAAAGGAATAAGCTCTTAAAATGTAATATTGTACCTCCAATTGTTTGGAATAGAAGTTGATACATGAGTCAGCAAGTCAGTCAGTAAGGACTTTTTCCTTTATACTTGTATCTATGCACTTTTTTGCGGTTCCCCAAAAAATCCACAAATGATGATTCAGCTATTCATATATAATTACATTAAACATCATAATTCTTAGCACTTTTATACGCTTTACACTTTTTGAAAATGGTAGTGTTTTATTACAATTGAACACACAATATATATATATATATATATATATATATATATAATATATATATATATATATATATATATATATATATATATATATATATATATTATATATATATATATATTATATATATATATATTATATATTATATATATATATATATATATATATATATATATATATATATATATATATATAATATATATATATATATATATATATATATATATATATATATATATATATATATATATTTTTTTTTTAATATATAAAAGTCATTATACATATCATTATATACAATATCATTTTCGTACCGTCCTTCGCTAGCGTGCAGTAATTATCGATTTTGTAGTCAAGTAGTACTCACTTTGTAGTCAAGTACATTTTCTTCAAGTTATAACATCGATTTTGAACTCAAAACAACATTTGGCGCATTTGACGCGGTATTTGGCGAATGAAATGCAACTATCGAGGTCAAGTAATTATTCAAAAGCAGAGAACCTATCATTACAAAAGGGCTTCGTAATTAGTATAAGTATGTTAATGCATAAATTATAATCGTAATGTTCTTAACAATGTCAACAGATAGCTAATATCCTGTTAAATATATTTACTGAATTTGTGTCGGGGTGACGTTCTATTACGAATTCGAATTAGTAGTATTCGAATTATTTATTATTAACTGAGAAAATTTTGTACTTCATGATGCTTTTGAAAAGGACCAAAAGGCCGTTCATGTGAAATTGTATAATTTATCAAAAATTGGTTAAAAATGAAGAGTGATTTTACGGTAAATGCATACTATAAGGATCCTACAACTGTTTCGAAAACTGTTTCTCAATTATTAAAGTATGTTTTATTAAAATGAGTTCAATTTTAAATTACACGGAAAAATAAACGAGTCTTGTTACCAGCCAAAACAGCTCAGTAGACTGCACACCGCTGACTTACCTACATGAGCCAAAATTGACCAACCAATCTAAAAAAGTCACTCGTTTTCTAAGTAAATTTAAAGAAATTAAAAAATCAATTTTAACAAGTTTTGAGAGTGTTTAATTGAATTTCTTTAGTTGATGGCAACGCGACCGAAAAAAAATTATGGGATTTGAGGAAAAGTGGTGTTTTTTTTAGATAATTTAAATTTTTTCTCTAAAAATATAATACTTTGAACTCTGAAAGTTAAAATTTTTTAACTTAAAAATGAACGACAAATTTGTGCCACGTTAAGAATCAAACTAATGTCTAGTTTAACAGTCTATAAGGCACACACAGACGCATGACAGTTCATTTCTATAATTATAGATAAATATTCTGATGACACAGCACTACTCCGTAAATTTAGCCAACCTATATTTCCGCAGTGAACCCAAAGTTAATAGTAGATCAGTCAAAAGTTAGAGAAAATAGAAAACGGCACGTCTCCCTTTTGTAAACAACTGTTGCTTGTGTTGTGTTATAAAAACCTTCACGTAAAAGTGTTTTGAGAGTGCTGGGTATTCAAAACACATTTAATAAAAAATTGTGGTGGTTATTAATAAGTTAAACTTTATTTAAAATAAAGATGAGTTAAATTTTTTTTGAGAAATATGGCAACACATAAATAGAATGGACCATGTTTGACTTAGAGCAACATTTTTGTTGTCTTTAGTATACTCTAAAGTCTTTAGTTTTATAAACCAGACGCGTATTAAAAATGTCGTCACCTGTAAAGTGAAAAAGTATATTCTCTTTCAGATTAAAGTAGATCCGTAGAACAAAATCGTTTTTATCTTGCGTTACGTTATTGAAATAAATAATTGAATCGTCGTACCTTTAGATTGATAATATTGAATAGAAAAACAATATTTTTTGTATCCAGTAAAAAAAATTGAATATTTGTAAGGGCTAAAATTTGCATTTTATTTTCAAACGATGAAACTTTTTGTATAGTAACATTATAATTATAAAACATCAACGAAGACGAAAAAAATCTGGGATAATATTGTAAAAATCATCAAAATTAGAAAAAAATTTAAATTTTAAATAATTTTTTTCTAAAAAATACCAAGATTAGTTTTATGAAAAGAAACTGGGAGCGATTTTTTCAGTAGAATGTTGTAAGTAAATTGCAACAAAAAAAGAAACTATGTAGAGTAGGAAAAATTTCTTATGCTTCTTTTGTTTGGGGCAATATGAAAAATAAAGATTTTGAGAAATTGTCAGATAAAAAGTAAATTTGACAAAAATATCGTGAAAAATATTAAGTATTTAAAGAGTATTTAAGGAGTTTAAAGTGTTACTTAAAAGTAATCGGATAAGTTTTAAACGTTTTTTTTTCTCCTTGATTGCATATTTTTTACTTTTGTTTATAGTGGGAAAAATATGATATCATTGCCATTTTTACAGTTTTATTTACATACTAGCATTAATACTTTTCTAAAAAGTACGAATTGTTTTTGGCATTAGGTTGTTAAATGCAAGCACGTTGAGCTGAAAAACTTACCCGCATACAGGATACATTTCAAAGACTGCCAAATATGGACGAGATAAATTTTTAAACTATTATTAAAAAGATTTAACGCGCTTCAAAACAATTTAATTCTTGGATACTTTTGTGTAACTTCATCCTTTTTTGACATAAGAGCGACATATATTGCTTTAGAAGAGTTATAAATTCTGACAGACAAATTTTTTTACATGAAATGTTAATCAATTCACAGCAAAAACAGCTCTAACAAAAAAGCCTTAAAGACAGGCGCAAAACTTTTTGCATTGGAAATATAGTCACTGTCTTCTTATATTAAGTACATCAAGCATTGGAAATTCTATTTTAATATTTTGCAATATTTGTTATTGAAATTCAGGGTTGGGGCTTTTATAAAATTCATAATTCAATCATCTTAACAGAACCAAATACTAAACATTTTCCATGAATCACTTGTATGTCTTTAAGACTTGCTATGTCTTGGTGTGTTTTGTAGTATTGACATTTTTTTTTGATATGCCATGCAGCAAATAAATCTGTCACTGTACATTGACGTTATTCGTTGTCGATCAGGAATTTTCAACTTAAACCATTTATCGCTATTATAAAAAATTCTGTAAATAATTTTTATCTATCTATTTAAGATATTGGATATATCAGATGATTTCTGGTTATCCAATAATTCCAAGTAATAAACATACACGTCATTTGATTTTATTTAGAAATATAATAAGCTTGTTTCAGGTGACGTAGTTACTTACAGATGACATTCATTCTCTTCCTTCGATCGGTATGTTTCAAGTGAAAAATATTAACCAATCAATCGCCAGAGTAAGAATTTGCTTTCATTCAGCATTTCTGTTGCCACCCAACATCTGAAACATGCCCATAGTAATCGTCTTCTGAAATACAATAATGGACGTGTTTCATGTTTGAATGGCAACAGAAATGTTAAATGAAAATACATTCTTTTTTGAGACTTCATGGGGAACCAATGCTCCGTGGGAACAGAGCTCCATAACTACAGAGCATCAAACAGAGCAACAGTTCGAAGGAAACGTAGAAATGAAAGCTGAAAGGGACTACGTCACCTGAAACAAGATAATTATTTTTTAAGTAAAATCATACGATGTTTGACACCGAGATTGTTATTTTTTAAAGAAAGTTTTACACTTTTAAAATTTATTTTCTAGCATTTTTTAGAATAACATCAAATAAATAAATACTATTTTTCTTATTTTAATCATTTGTGAAAAAACAATACAATTATTTCAGCTATGAAAGTCATTTTTGTTTTGTGTCTACTATTTTAAAAGTGAAAAATTCCCAATAAGTGTAGTGCAGTAAAAAATACACATGATCACTAATATTGTGTATTTTAAATTAGTCTAATTGTATTTTTGGGTTTATTTTGTTACTGCGTTTCTTAGTTTTCCTGTATTTATATATTTTATCCTGGTTCCCTCTAACTTTAAAATAAGCTATATTTTATATTTAAATTTTTGTAACTGTTAAAATTTAAAACTATATTTCCTTAAAGATCAAGGAGTATAAAGTTACTTTTTATCCGAATAACTTTTAAATTAACATTATTTGAAGGTTTTTTATAGTGTAATATTATTAAAAATAGAAATAATTAGTTTAAAATATATTTAATAATGTATTTTAAACTCGATATTGGTAAACATAATTATTGTTGTATTTTTACCACGTATAAATTATTTTTAGAAATAGTCATCGATGTTAAAAAATATATCAACATAATTTTTTATTATTAAAATATATAATTTATTAAAAGTTTTCTATTATATTTAAAATTCTAATTTAAGGCAATGTCCAATCAAGCAAGCACACAACCAAATCTACCTCATATACCATTAAAAAAAGGAACTAACCTCCTAGAGTAAGAGAAGAAGGAGCAGCATTTCTGTCTTTTAGATGGGTAGAAAAGATGAGATTGGGAGCACGACATGAGAATACACACTGGAAACCATCAGGCTATAAATGCGAGTTGGTAATTTCCTACTTCGAAGTGAGGAAAGTGAAATTGAACACTAGGTGGCGTGACGATCGTGTGCATGGCTTATCTTGAAATAGGAATTTCAAGGGGAACGGAATATTTTTGAGATTGATGGGTGGGGATTGCGTTTTATGTCGATAACATGTTTTCGTCGAATCGGTTGTTTTAAAAACTTTTGTAATTGAACTATGAGGGTTTTTAAAAAAAAAAAAAATTGCTTTTATATATTTTTGATAAATACGAACACAATGCTAGCATTAGTAGAACGAACTTAAAGTTGGTGATATCAGTTAAGAGAAATACTATAAGAGTTAAGGTTGCGCAAAATTTGTTAAAAAAAATGTTTTTTTTTGCTAAAGAAAGATTGATACAGTGCCGTCCAATTTTTTTGGTTAGTTACAAATGAATTTCATGTTTTTTTATTTCAAAGTTAATGCTGACCGATTACGAGCATGAGCGGAAATGAAGTTGATGAAATTTAGAAATACTGAAATTTAACCCTACAAAAAATAACAACAGCTTTAAAAATTGAAATATGCGAATTTTTTCTGTTTATAAGGAATTTATTGAAAAAAAAGTGCAAATATTTTTGTACAGAATACTCATATGAGTAACTGTGACTTATACAACTTAAAAAAAATCCTGGTATTATTAATGTATTTAGAAAAAAACTGGCAACGATTTTTTAAACAGTTTAAACGGTTTTTTTGGCTCAATAAAGACTAAATCATGTCGTTTTTTAGAATGTTGTTAAAATTTTGAAAACTAGTAGGGAGTTGAATGTAGAGATTTTTTAGTAAAATAAAGTTATTTAGCAAGCACGAAGATTATTAAAAGTAGCGAATTATATCATAAAAATTATTTTCAATGTAAACTTGATGTCGAAATGCTAAAAAGATGTCAAAAGAAATTCATAGGATATTGCATAACTAAACTTGGATATTGTTTGAAAGGATATTTAAGCATGTAGATGAAATAATCATTAAGTTAAAAATTAACAACATTCAAAACATATATTCAGAAAATTTTTTACTATGCAATTCTTCATTTTGGAATTTTAAAGAATTAAAATGCACGATGATAAAAACATTTAATGTAACTATTTGATGTTAAAAACAAAATATACCTCAAGAATTTGAAGAATTTCTGTTAAAGTAACAAGTAAACTTAATGGATTATTGTACCTTTAACCACTAAAGTTGTTAACAATTTTATTTTTTACGTACGAGTATTTTTCACATTTTACAACTCCTTTATCTACGTAATGTAATTTTAAGTGTATTTCTTTTTTTTATTAAAAAGTTACATATTAATATTTTAAGTACTTTTAGCGAGAATGTTTTTTTATTCTTGTTTTATTCTATTTTTTTATTCTTTTTTCGTAATGTTGTCGGCATTACGTTAGAAAGATGTTATTGAAAAAATAAATCAAAATTTCTTTTTCCGAAATAAAAACATTTTTGTTGGTTATAATACAGAAAAAATGATTTATTCTCTAAACAAAAAAACTGTCTATAATTTAATCAGATTCTACAGGCCCATGAATGAGTAATTAAAGAGAAATAAAAGTTAAACTTTATTTTTATACGTAATAAAATGTAATGCAGTGTTTGTTAAACTGAATTGTATTTTAAAGCCCCAGCAAACATGAAATGTATTACAATATAAAAAAAAATACTTAATATAAATTTAACAGAAATCCGCTTTATTGTTCCGTTTGAAGACTTAGATGTATGTGAAGTAAAACATATTGTACTTTAATGTTTATTATACAATAATATTTTTCAAATAACTTAGAAATATTAATATGATATGGAATTCAATTTAAAATCTTCAAAAAAGATCATAATATAGGATATTTTGATATGTATAAAAGAGTTTATGACTATTTTTATTTTCATAGTAAATACTCTTTGAAAGTAATTAAATTTAAAATCATACATGCACATTTTAAACAACTTTGATCTACCCTAATATATTCTTGTAAAGAAAGCTTTTTCCAAAAAAGTTATCTCATCATAGCCTTTTTCCTAACATTTAATATTCATAAATGCATAGTATATTCCCCCGTCTTCTTTCCTTTCCTTTGATGTAGTTTTTAAACATCCTTTTGATAAAATAAATCATTGAGCATATTTAGTTGTTTATGTAAAAAGTTTTATCTCAAATTGTAATACATAATTTAAAAAAAAAATACAAATAACACCAAAATTCCTATGAATCACTTAATATTTACTTAAGTTTTATACACGTAATAAATATTCCGAAACTTTGACTTAAATTATGAAAGTTTATTACAAAAGTTTTATCCACACTGACTACTAATATTTCCCCATGTTTATTTTTAGTATATTAACCTTAATAAAAATTTGTTTTAACAAGCGTCATCTGTAAACCTAATAAAGTCAGTGCCTACGAGAGCTTATTGCATTCCGTCATTAGCTGTTAGTTTTCGAAGTACCAAGCCATCGTCGTAACCTAGAGCAACATAATAGACACTTGGCCTAAATAGTTTCTTCGTCTTAATTTGTTCTTGTTGTTCTTGAAGTGATAAAAGGTTTAGTTTTAGATGGTTTAGTAGCAACCCCGTGAACATATTTTATGTTTCTTACTAATACATAGTATATAAAACTTATAATATAAATTTTAGTTCCGCTTTTAGAAATTTAATATTTTAAGTTTGTCCCAGATTTTTACAAAACTCTTACATAGTTCCTCAAAAATATCATTAATTTTAGATGCGTATAAATTTGAAATGTATTATCTACGTATAGGCCACCGTGTACCTTGGTTCACTACTCATAATTTGAAATATATATATATATTCTTTTTTGACTTTAAAAAAGTAAGTTAAACATTTGCCATGCACTTTCCTAAAAAACATAACCTGTAAGCTCATGCATCAAACCATTCACTAAATAAACTATTTGCATGTGATGTTTGAATAAAATACCTTTTGTATACAATTGTAAAGTCGTGTAGGGCCTTGGCTCTGCAGTAAAACAAAGCTTTTGCTTCTGTAATAGGCTGCCAAAATCTATTTACTAGTAAAAGTTCGCCATTCTTTGGATTTTTTTTAAAGATCATTTTACTAATATAATTGATTTTTCAAAAGCTACGTATGATGTACATGTTATTCAGTGGACGGTATTAGGAGTGTGTAGTTGTGGTAAGTTTATTTAGTGTAGAACAAACTATTTGTTAAAATTATCCATGTTTTGACGTTGCAGTAGTAACAGATGGAAAAAACACATATTCATAAACACATATTTCTAAGAACTTCCTCATTACTTATGTAAAATACAAATAAAATTATACTTAAATACCGTAAACTTATATTATTTTGTTTAATTAGAGTTCCTATACATGTAGATCTTGAATAATTTATCAAACAAATGGGGGAGACCGGGGCTAGTTTTCCCATGGGGTAAGTTTTCCTCCAGGTCTTATACCAGAAATGAGCTGTTGGGAGGCGCCAAATGTCGGCTTGGTTTATTAAGCAACCCGTTTTATGTCACCCACAATTATTTTTGCTCAGTTGGTGTTGTAATATTGTCGTTAGAGCTGTTTTTGTGAGTTTTCAACGTTGAGTGAATTTTCATTCTTTCATTCAAACCTAAATTAAACGTACTTTAATTAAACGTACATCTTTATCATTGCGTATACCAAAAGATGGCACCTCACTCTACTTAATTATACATTCGTTTTCAAAATAATTTAAAATTCTACTGCTCAAGGTACTATTAAAGTCAAAATACGACGAAGGGGCGTGTTTTCCAAAATTTCGCGGGGGGCAAGATTTCCAATGCCTTGTAGAAAAAGTGCTCCTACCTTTATAAATTAAGCTTAATATTTCCAAAACCAAATTATTTTTATTGTATGAACATGTAATGAAAAAACGTTTTGCTCTATATTCCAAATTGTCTGCATAGTAATGAAAAAGAAAGCTAAATGAACTCGTATTATTCTGTGAAACAATATATGTCACTCTAAAAACTATCAGGAATGGATGTAGTAGCCGAAAGGCATCCATAAACTTAAATATTCACCATAGTTTGTGAATAATTACAGTATGAAGTAGTAAAGTGTCATGTTGCACCCAAAGTTTTCAGTCAACGGCTTGTTTAAAAGAAAAAAAAAGGGGAGGGGGGAAGCAATCATACCAAACATAAGTCAATAATTGTTTTTGTAATTTTTAACAATACGTAGACATTCTCTAGAAAAGATAACCAAAGTATAGTTACACAAAAGGGAAAGTTTTATGTAAGTTTAAAGGGATCCACATGATAATGACCTTTAATGAAATTGGTTAATTGAATTGGTGAAATTGGTTTGGTATAATAAATTGGTTTTTTTTAAATACCTATATTCTGGGTACACTCTTTTGAGCTATTTTAGTTTACGATAAATCTGCGTAAAAATTACTAAATGTTTTTCAAATGTATTAAATCTTTTTAAAAAATAGTTGTAAAATATGCCCCATCACTTTTTGGCAGTCTGGGAAAATTTACCCAGCATACGGGGCATGTTTTCCAGCTCAACATGCTTGCATTTAACCACTTGCTGATAAAAAGTATATTTACTTTTTTAAAAGTAGTAATGCTAATTTGTAGATAAGCATGTGAGGAAGATAATGATATATTATTCACTTCAAAATAAATAAAAGTAAAAAATATACTATCAAAAAGAAGAAAACATGGAAAACTAGCCCCGGTCTCCCCTACTTATTATCCTTAATATTTCGGTAATATAAATTAATCCATAAATCCCTATAAAATTAATTTCTATGGTTAATTTTTTAAACAAATTAGATAAAAATTTAAACAAAATAAATAAATTTGAATAGCAAAATAAATAAATTTGAATAGCAAAATAAATAAATTTGAATAGCAAAATAAATAAATTTGAATAGCAAAATAAATAAATTTGAATAGCAAAATAAATAAATTTGAATAGCTAAATAAATATAAACAACGAATAATAAATACATATAAATAGCATAAATAATAAAATATTTTATGACTACTGCTCCATCAAGGAAAGATTTTCTGTACAATTCATCTTTCGCCATAGGAATACGAGAATTGCCTTATAGAGAAATAGCTCTCAGTGGACTCCATAGAAGATTTTCGTGATCTGTTGTACTCAGGGATCAAGATTTCTCAAGGGGTTGAACCACTACGCTATCTTCTTAGAAGATGAAGGCTCGGTTATATATATTTCTACCTTAGTAGAAAAAGGACATGTTTTTTGCAAGTGAATTGGACTTGGGTCCTTTTAACAATAAATTGGGGGTATGAAGTCAGTGATCTCTATGGCTATCAGATTTCGAGTTTGGCAGTATTGATCGCTGTCTTTTTAGATTGTTTTGTAGTTTGTTCCAGTAATAGGATTCGATGTATTTTTGGAGTTATTTGTTTTGTTTGGGAACGAATACAGGGTAAATTGCATGTAAATTTAAGTTTCTTTTTTGCATTGTTGTACTTTACGAGGGCATTTTGTTTTCTACCTTTCTTTAAACTTATTTAATTTAATTATTTTATTTTTTAAATTTAATTATAAATTATTCTTATTTTTTATTAAATTTTTTAAATTAATATTGCATACATATTTTTGAAGCAACCCGTCTCATGTCACACACAAGAATCTTTGTTTATTTGCTTTTTTTAATGTTGTCATTTGAGCTGTTTTTGTGATTTTTACAACATTGAGTAAAAATCACTGAAAATGAAAAGAAAACAAGAAGTTCATAAAGAACTAAAATAGCCTATTTTCCTGTAACTTAAATACTTACTGAAGTTTTGAAGGGAAGAAACTTGGTTCCTAACAGTAAATATCATCAACAACCGTTTCTACACTAGATTTATACACATTAGAAAAAAAAAATCGAAACCCAGCATCCAGCTATAATTTAAACTTCTAAAAGCCAAAATCAACTATTTTCCTTAATATTCTTTCGCAAACTAACTTAATATTATTTATCGTCTGCTCGATTTATTTGTAGTTCGAAGAATAATTAAATATTTATTAATAACAAAAGTAATGAAACTACTCCAAACTGCATTAAAAAAAATAAGAAATGTAAATTAAAACTAAGCATAATTGTATGCAAAAATATGCCTTGCCGCTTTTTTTGGTAAACAATTAATGAACAATCAAAGAATCAAATTGTGCTACATTTTATGACGTCATTCCAAACTGATTCATGAAAATATTATTTTGCTTCAAATATGTTTAAATACATAATGTTTCTCATGCCATTGTTGATTTCGCAACAGTGATTTAAATGACTCAAATTGAATTTCAATGCTAATTCAATGGGAAATTCGCCGACAAATTGTAGATTTATGTCCGTCCGGACATACAGACAGACGGACAAAAGGTATGTAAGTTGGGTATCTGAGGTCAAGCTTTCTAACAAAAAAAGAATTTTTTTGTTAGTTTGTTTGTTTCTAACAAAGAAAGAAGATCCGATGGATAGAACCGATTTGGGAAGGGGGGTACGGACAGACAGACAGACAGATATATGAACAGACAGACGGACATCGACCGCATTTCAATACCTACAGTGATTTAAATGACTCAAAATTGAATTTCAATGCTAATTCAATGGGAAATTCGCCGACAGATAGTAGATTTATGTCCGTCCGGACGTACAGACTGACGGACAAAAAGTATGAAAGTTAGGTATCTGAGGTCATAGCTTTCTAACAAAAAAAGAATTTTTAAGATCCGATAGATAGAACCGATTTTGGAAGGGGGGTACGGACAGACAGACGGACAGACAGACAGACGGACATCGACCGAATGTCAATACCTTCTTTTTCATTTTTTTAATTCTTTCGAATTAAAAAAAGAAAAGTAGGCTAAAAATGTTAAAAATGTATTTTATATATGGTGCTATAAATATTATAATTTAAAATTGTTCGAGTACAAATGAAAAGCGAATCGAAAAGCAATCGAAAGCCTGGCCAAATATATCCAGTTTGTAATATTTTTTTTAAAGTTTTAAATTCCTTTTCCACACAATCGACATATATTACTTCATAATAGTACGAGTTTTGTCAGCTTACTTTTTAATTAATATATATGTCGACAATTTTCAATCTAGAGCAAATCTTTTTCACATTACTAGTTCATACATTAAAAATAATTAGGTTTTAAAAATAATTAGGTTAATTAGGCTCTAATTTTACAAAAAATGGAGCACGTTTTTCTACAAGGCATTGTTGGAAGTCTTGACCCGTAAAATTTTGGAAAACCTGCCCCGTCGCCATATTTTGACTTTAATAGTAGAAGGTTAAATTATTTTGAAAACAATTTCATTGTTACGTAGAAAGAGGAACTACCTTTTACTATACACAATAATAAAACTGCAAATTTAATAAAAGTACGTTTGATTTAAGTTTGAATATAAGCATGAAAATTTAACTCAACGTTGTAAAAATCACAAAAATAGCTCAAATGAAAATATTAAAACATCAACTGAACAAAGATTCTCGAGGGTGTCATAAGCAAGTTGCTGCATAAAACATGCACCCATTTGGCTTCTCCTAAAGACTCATTTCCAATATCAGGCTTGGTGGAGAACTTACCCCATAGAAAAACTAGCCCCCCCCTACTTCTTTTATCCACACTTCACAGGTGACCCACCCATTTTATTTTCCGAATCGTGATGTATTTGAATATACCTAGTGTTTAAAGTGCAAAGTGTTTCTATACAATAAATAATTGATCGGTTGTTTGAATAAGGCAATAACTCCAAAAATTTCGAAATTCTTTTTTTACCTTAAAATTATCTTTACATACATACGCATGCTGTCCAATCGAAAACAATTAACAAAAATGGGCCGCTTAAGGATTAAATTCCTGGTGAGAATACTTATTATGTTTAATAAGGAAATAACTCCTGTAGTTAAATCCTTATTTAAAGTAAGATTCATCCGAATTACCGAAAAGGCTTATACAGAGATAATACCAATTAAGCATTAACAATTGAAGATGTTTCAAAAGTCATAAAGTATATTCCAGAAAAAACAATTTTATAAAAATATTTTGCGAACACCAACAATAATGGCAGAAAGTAGTTGCAGTGAAGATGAATATTAATTTCCTCAGGCAATTGTCAACTTTTGTAATATTATTTTTGACGACTCAATTTATTATTTTATTAATTTAAATGTAACAAATGTTGATCCGAATATCATTGACACTTACAATGAACGGACTTTATAAATAATTTTAAATTTGAAATAAGATTTAATGATATTATTTGTAATTATTTCATTTAAATGTAAGTATTGTTCAAATATTGTGTAAAAACGTCAAAATTGAATATTTATTTAAAGGATTAACTGCCATTACCATTGCATTATTTGACATTTTAACCGCTAACTGTAAAAAAAGTGAAAAAAATGAACATCTTATTGTTACAAAATTGACTATGACTAAGTTTTAAAAGTACAAAATGTCATTATTTTAAATAAGGATATAAAAATACGACTTTTAACTTGAAAGTTGAAAGTTTTTATCAATTTTCCAAAAATAGCATGTTCTGAGTTATGTTCTTATTTAAACAACCGATTCAATTATAGCATCCCATAATTATTTATTGAAAAATATTCTATCAACGATTTAAATATGTTCATTTTTCAAAAAAGGGTTCTTTTCTTAGAATAAATTATCTGTCAAATTCTTTACGGAAAACGATGTAAGTATAAAATATGAGTGTCGAATTATTAAGTAAAATTAAATGTATTCCCATCACACAACGTACACTCCTCGTGTATGGTTAACGGATAAGTTAAACGACGAACTTTAATTAACTGATGCATTCTAAGTACAGATGAGTTAAGTTTTAATTAACGATTGGAGTGAACTCATTTCAGAAATCGATTAATCGACTATTATGTCAGGACATCAACATTCCAACCAGATTATGCCATTAAATATGTTTATTCAATAATTTACTGACGCTAACCAAATTCAAGAAAATGAGCATGTTTGATTAAATTCAAATCGATACTTGCGTTATCTAAATACGAACTATATAAGCTACGACTTTGCTTTAGCTTAGGTTTTGGTGACACACAGGGCCTGATCTACCATAAGGCTTGTTAGGCCCGTGCTTGTTATTTTAGATGCCCCTGAATATTAGTTTCTATTTATGCTAAATGCTGTTGATTACTAGAATTTCTGTAACTTTTCAAGAAAGTAAATTTCTGTAAATTTTTAAAACCAAACTTTAATTTTAGATTAACTTTGACTCTGACATTGAGTTAAAGTTATTTGTTTGATCAATATTATAAGGAAGCAGATAAAATGTTAGCAAAAATTAAGATACATCGGCCAACTAGGACCATCATTACGGACAATTATGCACAATTTTTTCCGTAAAGGGTCCCCCAAATTTTATTGTGCCTATAGTCTAAGTTTTCCTAGATCAGGCTCTGGTGACGCGTCACAATGTAATATAAAAATAATTTAATTAATCAAATAATAATCTCTTGATTCACAAGTGTTTGGAAATATCCTGAATAAAATGTTTGAAATTACCATTAATTTTGGGTTTATTCACGGTAAAAATTTTGGTGTCAATTTACTCCACAAAACTAAATGTAGCATGCACAGCTTTCAATTTTATGAAGTTACGTTACAACACAAAAGCTGAAGTAAATTTACACCAAAACAGAGTACGATAGAGCCATAGAAACGAATTGAGGTTCCACCACAAAAAAATAGTTAAAAAAATAAATTGCACCAAAGATGCCGCCAAATGCTTTAGTATAATATGTAACAATGTAACATGATATGTATAGTGTAAAATAATGTAGCGTTAGAACACAATTTTTTAACACTATTTTGTGAATTTTTTCCTGTTTTTCTCATAATTAAAAATATAACTTCTTCTTTTAAACTTTTTCTTCTTAATTTATCAACCTTTATTTTTTTAATAAAATTCTCTATTTTATATATAGAGAATAATATAGAGAGGTAGGTTTTATTTAATAAAATTCTCTATTTTTTATGCCCCTTAACAATAAGAAGTATTCGTGCATCTTATCTACAGAGAAATTTCATTTCGATTCCGCTTCTGCTCCTTACTGGGATGAAAACTTTTTATGATGTTTCTCTTTTTACCAAAATATCACACCCCTTATTCTTTTGAAATTTGTTCTTTTCAACTGAACGCTTTCCCTTTGAAAGAAATTTCTTTTTAAACGCAATTTTACAATAAGAAATATTACTACTTCTACTAGTAAAATGCTATCTGTAACTTATGTAAAGCACTTTGGTTTCATGATATACTGATACAACATATTATAGACGTTTATTCAAACTGTACAAAATCATTTAAAAGTTTGCGCTGAGAAAACTCATAATTAGCTGGTTACTTGGAAATTAAATTTAGAAATATTTATGATAAACGACTTGACGACAGACACACAAACGGCAAAAGTAATGGAATCAATTATATCAGTACATTTATTTCTTTGATTAATGGGAAGAAAGCCAATAACTGCTATGTTATTAATTTGAAGGTATAAGCAGTTAGGATTTGTGATTAACTGAAGTTCTTTCTCTTTAGTTCTCTTCTCTAGTTCTAATTCTTTAGTTAAAATAAGTTGTTAATTCTACAATTTTAAGTGATTTTAGAAAATGTTTCTGACCAGAGAAGATGATTTACGGCCGCTCAATATTTATTATGAAAAATTTAACTAATGAAATTTATAAGCGACGTTTAATCAATATGCATAGTTCAAATTAAAGTTATAACTTCAAATCGCTATATAAATAGAATCACTGATCATAATAACTTGAAATTTAAATGGAATATAATTAAAGCAGGGGGAAAATGCATGACCAAAGAATAAATTGTTAAAAATGTATTCTACAGGTGGCTGTAAAATTGTTAAAAATGTATTCTACAGGTGGAGCTAAATTTTTTTAAAATGTATTCTACAGGTGGCACTACAATTGTTAGAAATGTATTCTACAGATGGCGTTAAATTTTTAAAAAAATATATTCTACATGTGGCGCTAAAATTGTTAGAAATGTATTCTACAGGGGGCACTAAAAATAGAAATGTAATCTACAGATGACGCTAAAAGTGTTAAAAATTTATTCTACAGGTGGAGCTAAAATTGTTAAAAATTTATTCTATAGATGGAGCTAAAATTGATAAAAATGTATTCTATAGATGGCACTAAAATTGTTAAAAATTATATTCTACAGGTGGCGCTAAAATTGTTAGAAATGTATATTCTACAGATGGAGCTAAAATTGTTAAAAATGTATTCTATAGGTGGTACTAAAATTGATAAAAATATATATTCTACAGATGGCGCTAAAAATTGTTAAAATATATTCTACAGGTGTCTCTGTAAACGTGATAATTTAATATTGTTCGAGTACAAATGACAAGCGAATTGAAAAGCAACGGCTAAAATGTAAATTAAACATGAAAGTAGTTTAATTGAAATTTAAAACCTGATTTGATTGTAGGTTTCTGAATTCAGCCTAATTTTAAACGAATAATTTTAATTGGATTTGATATTGACTTGTCTTTGTGAAAGAGCTTAAGTAAATAACCATTTAAACTTTTACAGTTATGCACACTGAAACACCTGGTTTAACGTGTAAATTACCCTTTAACCCTTTGTTTCACGATTCGAATGTCATTTCCACTCAAAAGATTTTAAATTATGTTATGACAGTGCCATCTATCGGAAATTGTTTAAACTTTTTTTACTGCCACACATACGATTTAACCTTCTTCAAAAATATCCCCTTGAAATTGGAATGAATCTGAACAGTGTTTCTTTTTTTTTCTAGCGTCATCCTGTTTAAATAGCTTAATTCTCTGATTTTCAATGAAAAATAATGAAAATTAAATGAAGGAGAATCAAATAACTTAATAAGACATATTGGTTATTGGAAACTAAATTTTTTTCATTTTGAGTTTTAAGCTATGAGGGTTAAATTTCTAAAGTTGATACAAATTAGTAACTTTATTTACGGTTTTGCTAATATTATACATAAATATATTACAAAATTTTATAATGGTTGTTGTCAACTTTTCGTCAGATAAAGTTATTTCAGAACCCATAAAAGAGAAATCAAGAAAATTTTAATAATATAAGAGTAAACAAAATGTTATATATTTTCTAATGATTTGGTAAGATCTTAACATTTTTATATTATACTCGTCAAGTTCGTTATCGCAAACGTGTTTTCAATTCCAAAAAAATCATTTTTTCAAGTATAGGAGAAACTAGAATTGAAAATGAAGGACTATTATACCTTGATGGGGCAATTTTTAAGGTAAATGTTCACATTAATTGCAAAAACTGATAATAAAATACAGATAATTCGTAATTAAATGAATTGCAATATTGAAATACAGTTAAGGAACATGATTTTTCCAGTTATTCTATAAAATCTGTTTCAAATTAAGACCTTTAATTAAAGTATCAATCATTTGATAATCTTTTGAATAATTATTTCTTGCACAGAAATCATTAATTTATTCCAAATTGTAATTTGAGGGGCAATTATTATTTTAACACTTGTGTAAACTTATTTAACACAACATTACATTGTAAAACTGGTAAAAACCAATTTAATGGATATATTTACCTACAATTATTTTTGTATAAAAAAGAATAAATTAGAATACCTATCGATGAGTGAGTTTACAAATACCTACGCAACAACATTAACCACTTAAAATACACTATGTTAAAAGTTTCTTTTTATAGTGTAAAAAATGTGGTGGAACGTTACTACGTGAACAATAACTCAGCATATTCCGTATTTTCCAAATTTGGTAACGCCTCTGATGGATACTTTAGTTTTACGAACTACAGGAGGGGGCCCCGGCATATACAGATAATAATAAAAAAGAAATGGATAGAGACATTAACACAATTCTTGCAGAAAACGAATGAGTCATGTCTGGAATTTGATATGGAACACTTTGTTATGTTAGTTATGTTTATCACGTTATTATGTTATTACACTTTATTATGTTCAATTTAACCGACAGATGGCGCAGCAATACCGTGTGTTGGCTGTATGAAAGAACTAGGCATGCGTATATACCGAAAAGAAGGACAGAAATGTTCAGTAGCTTTCAGTTCAGGGAAAGCGGCAATAGTTATTGCGTGGAATCGAACACATGGTATTGCAGCGCTATCTGTCGGTTAAATTGGACATAATAAAGTTTAATAGCATATAATAACGTAATAAACATAACTAACATAATAAAGTGTTCCATATCAAATTCCAGACCTGACTCATTCGTTTTCTGCAAGAATTGTGTTAATATCTCTATCCATTTTTTTAATTAATTTTTAAAAACAGGTAGTCCATTTTGGGACACCCTGTAGATAGGAATGCCTTGAGATGCTTGGCGGGAAAAACTATTGAAGCCGTCTGAAAGCCTTCAAGTCGAAATAAACGATTATTCAAGCGTGTAATGGCTTTACTTGACAAACCTGTTTTTGCATTGGTTGGATTAAATTAGCATCACATTAGAGCTACTCATGGACTATTGGCGAGTTCAGATCTTAGTGCGTACGTGTGAGTTGATCAATGCACAGATGAAGATAATACTCACAAAACAGCAGAGTGTGTTCATTGTGTAGAATGTTTTATTGAAGCAAATTCTTTGAAAAAGTGTGGCAATTTGTTTGTTAAAGAATTTAAAGGTGTAAAATTGCCAAAACAGAGTGCTATGGAACGATTAGTTACGAAATGGCGTCAGACAGGATCTGTTTTGAACAAGTCCAAAAACATTAAAAACACCGGATTTTGTGTCTTGCAATCAATCAATTGAGAATGTTTTGTATTAACAAAAAACAAAAAGTTTCTGTAGGATAAATAACGGCCGAAATAATCACTAGTCGAAACTTTTTTGCACAGCTGTATATACTAACCTTCAGTTTATATTGCATTCCAAATAGCTTGTCAAAGCATAGCATAGTTGCCGGTAAATAATTTGCCAAGTGTTTGTTTGGTGCTTATATTGAAGCGATAAACAGCTTCACTTAGCACACCTGTGTCCTTGCATTAGTTTTTGACTTTTCAAACTTAAGTTACACGAAAAACGAATTTTATAAACTTAAAGTTAACGATTTTTTATTCAGCAAGAAGATGGTAATGTTATTATTCACAAATGAATCCGTTAATTCGTTAACGTTATTCTTAGCCTTTTTTTACATTGCGGTCTGCATAAATTAAGATCGTGTTTTTACCAATTTAATGTTAACGCCCTTTTATTTTCCTTCTTAACAACTTGGTTCATTACTTTGCATTGATTTCAGTCGTTTTTCTAAAATTCTTTGTTTTACGCTTGTTTTTTTTTGTATTAATAAAAATACTTGTTTGTTACTTCCGCTTTAGGAAAGTCTTTTTAACAACTTTGTAATTTCATTTGAATTTTTAACGTTGTTTTGTTTGTACAAGAACACTAAAAAAACCTATCTACACACAATGTTCGTACAAGAACACTGAAAAAAACCTATCTAATCTTTGTGGCTTCTTAATTATTTTTTTAAAAATTTGTTTCTTGTGTTTTGTTGTCTTTTGAGTTTTATTCATTTTTATTGTCTTATGCAGAAAACCCCTGCATTAAAGAAATTAAAGTGAACTACATTTCCTATACGCGTTGTTTGGCTTATGTTAAAAAAAATATTGATTGCAATCATTAATTCAATTAAAATTTGTGTAGCAAAATACGCTATCGTGGTTTTGTAAGCAATAGATAAGAAGAGGGTATTATAGAATACCATTTATAGTTTTAAGAATATAACTCTTTCGGTATTAAAAAAAATCCACACAATCATTTTCAGTAGATACAATAACTAATGGTAATAAGGTCCAAATGGTGAAACAAAACAGTATTTATTTCTTTTTGTTATGAAAAGAATTAATTTAAAACGTTACAAATTTAGGTTAATTTCTAGACAATTACAATTTTAGGGTAATTTCTAGACAATACAAGACTGTTACAATTTTAGGGTCTTTCTTTTTGTCTATTTACAAAAATCACAAACATAATCTTCTATCTCTGCTCCAGTACAGTCGAAATAAGCACATAACTAAAAGTTAATGCGTTAAGAGGGATTGTCAGTCACATAGAGTTAATGCATTAGTTTTCTAATCACAACTTCCGCAGAAGTATTGCTTTGCCATGTTAGCCTTTTTTTCCCAGGTATGAGAATCAACATAACATCGAAATTAAACAAATTTTGAAACGAAAAAGTTATCTAGTTTTTTAATCATATATTTTTGAAGTTTTAAAATGCCAAAAATTACAGCAGATGGCGACGCTATTTTAAAACTTTATCAATTAATAAATAAATAAATAAATAAATAAATAAATAAATAAATAAATAAATAAATAACCGGATGTTATTTTCTATTCAATTTTGTTTTAAATTGATGTTATGATGATTCCCATACCTGGTGAAAATGGTAGAACATGGCAAAGCTATTCTTTTGCAAAAATTGTGATTTCAAAACTAATGCATTATCTCTATGGGACTGACAGTCCCTCTTAAATCCAAATTTCATTGATCTTCTGAAAATTTTAAGTTACAAAAGAACATTCATAATCTTTGTTTGCTGGTTGTTTAGTTGATGGCATGAAGGCAATTTCAGATGATATGTATTCCATATTACCCGACACACCATTTTGGATTATGATCCACTTTACTGACGAATAAAACATTGATAGCTAAAATACGACTACAGCATAACAAACAACTATACTTTTAGTATACATTATTCTTAATAACAACAAAAGTGTCAAGATAACTGGTAGATTAAAAAGATTGAATACTTTCCGATAAAAACTTTCAAAATCCCGAAAACCCACTTAGTTTTGCAGCGATTGTAACGACAGCAACAAAAAGTTAACTCTTTGTTTACTGCATCATGGGGGATTTCTTAGGTCTTTCATGGCTGAAACTTCAGTATTCCATATTCCCCGACTATTTCATAATATCCTCCTCTCCTCTATAAAAAAAAACATAATATTAGTTGACATATGTCAAAACTAAAACATATGTAAGGAAAACAAATTTAAATGTTATCTTTGCACAAACACTAAAAGTTTAAACTGTTTAATGTTGCGGGCTTTTAATCGGAAACACTTCTTAAAGGTCACGAATCTGGGTGATGATCAACATTGGCTTTACAATCCTTTCTCATCAAAAAAGCTCTTACTACCACATGACCTTAATATCCAATTTGTTGTGACCCCGTAAGTAACCAACCGAAAGTTTATGATAATTCGTTTTTTAAGAGTTCTTTAAGAATTTTTGACGGTTTTACAATACATAAAAATATAGCAAGAGTAGAACTTGAATAGATAAAATACAAATTAATCCATTAACGACAAAAACGTAAATACCATAACACACAACTTCCTTACAGAACAAAAACTTTAAGATATTTAATCTTCATTATTTTGTTATCTCAATTTGTCCTACACAAAGTTTTCAGTACTATGGTCTGCATTTGTCTTATAGTTTGTTTAGTTAGATAAGCTTAAGTAGAAACCTTATTTTTGTGAGGCGAATTTTCTTGCAAATCACCGTTAATGAGTTAATTAAATTAACTTGAGTATACGGTTATTAATATATAATTTAAAGATTTGCTAATTGATATTTTTATTTCAAAAGATAAAGCCTTTGTTGATAAAATTCGACTCATTTTGTAAGTAAATTATGTATCTCTTAACTCAAATATAACGGAAGATGTAGTAAGATTGATGTATTGTTATGTAATAATTTTAAAAAGTTTCTAATTAAATAAATGTAAAATTTTTTAGTATTTTATTTGGACTGAGAATTTCATAAATTGGTAGACTAGTTTTTTGAATTTTTAAACTGCAGATGGAATCTATATATTTTTTGAACAACATATTTAAGAGTTGAATTGTATTTTTTACTTGTTTTGCTTTTTTTTTATTCGTAAAAAATATTGAAGGTAGGTACTGTCATCGCTGTGATTTCCGTCTGCCAGTTTGTCTATCTGTCCGTATCTCCTTCCACACATTCTGTTCTAACGATCCGATTTTTATATTTTTTTGTAAGGAAGGTAAAAGATAGACCAATCTTTTAAAATTTTAGTCTATCTTTCTATTTGTGCTTTTCTGACCATCTGTCCACATATCCTTGATATTATACTCTGTTATATTGTTTGTTTGAAAGATATAACATTAGAAACCTATCTTTTACACTTTGTACTCTTTTCCGTCCGTACATTCTATGATAGTTTGTTTTAATTGCAGTTTTTACAAACTTTAAAATTTATTTAAAAGGTACGGCATATCAGGTACCAACATTTACACCTTTGTTCATTTTGTCTGTCTAACCCTACTATAAGAACATAAATATTAAATAAGTATTAAAATAACAGGAAAGTAGCCGTTTCTAGTTCTTTTACAACTTAAAACTGATTGATACAGATTACTACCACTTAGATACGGATTGAAAAATGAACAATATTTCATATTTTTTGTTCTTTTATGACCCTTTTACAGTTTATGTAAAATACATGAATTGTGGTTAAAGAGATTATTCAACCCTGAAGTGTGAAACAGTTTTTAAAAGAATTTATTCTATTAGCGAATTGTTGTGGAAATTTTAGTACTTCAAGAAAAATATTTCCTGCACATGTTATGTGCAACAACTCTACTTTTTTTTAGTTTATTGTTATCTACAAAAATTTTCCTCAAGAAATTTTTCAAGTCAGGTAAGCAGTTAAGTTAAATTATGTAAATGATGCTGGGCCTCAACACATATGAATCTTCTACCACATTAACTATGCAAATTCCGAGAGCAATCTTCATTTCTTGTATGTTTGGAAAACCCTGGCGAGAAAAATTACGCAAAAGAGAATAATGTACAAGAAGCATGGTGGTAAGGTTTTGTTAGGAATGAAAGCATTAAGGAATTAAGAATGCAGACGAATCTGCATATTTAAATTTCCCAAGTTCTTTAACAAAAAAAAATATGTTTATAGAAATAATTTATACATTTTTCTTATTAATTATTCTTTTAATACATTTAATTGAAATAAATATAACTATTTTTTGTGTTGCATTTACATTTATTTGATATTATAATGAAATATTTTATAAAGCATACATTTTAAAGAAGAAGTTTTGTTATTTTTCCGTTTAGTTTTGGTTGAAATAACGATTTAGATCTACACGAAGGTTACTGCCGACGGTAATCGTATCTTTGAACCTGGGTCATGTGGCGAGACCGATTTCTGAGCTAGCATCCAATTTTACCGTATAGCGCCATCGAACGCATCACCGGATTAGCTTCTACATACACATAAAGAGGTCCTATAGCATATCCATAGTTTCGCGATTTAAAACGACATCGAGAGATCGTATTCAACATAAAAGTACAGTTTTATTTTAAGCATACAATTTTCCAATTTTAACGTTGTAAACGTATTATGGAACCTAAAAATGAATAAGTGGTGAAAAACGAATAAGTATTATTCTTACTAGGTTAACTCATAACCCTCTCGAAGACGCGCGTAACTAAGAAATACACAAAACACACAATGTGAGAATATCTTTCAATACCTTCAACAAAAGAAGACGTTGTGAATTCGACACTCTTTTATGGATTCTGCTACTTTGATTTGCGTCGTTTAAAATTTTATTGTTTAATTAAATATGTAATATTGATGTTTGTATTTCAGAGTTGTGAAAACAGGTAAATTTGAAATTAGTTATCGGTTAAAATATAATTCATAGCAGAAAAATTCACAGAAACTCAAAACGAATAACAATTGACACTCTGTATTAATAAATACTCCAAGTTTATTTTAACTTTAAAGTACTTACGAAATAGATATCAAAATGATTAAATTATTCTACAGGTGCATGCATTTGTCTTTCACAGATTTTATTTGGTACCGCCATCTACCGGTGGTAATGTGAGATACAACATTGAAGTACAAATGAAATAATTATGTAGCATTAGCACCATAATTATAAATAAAACCAGAACTTTGTTAGAAAATATATAAATCTTATAACATAGCATAATCGTATATTTTAATAGATTTTCTGCAATCCAAATTTAAAAATGCTTTTTAAAATAAGTTCAATTGTCTAACTGATTAAGTTTGTTTAAAGACAAGTTTACATTTCAAATTCACTTATTTTTACCTTTGTATGTATATTTACTCCGTGAAAAGTTTACCAAGGATGTATTAGCATTATTTTCAAGCATTTTCATCATTGAAATTCTACTTTATCTCCTAAAAGATATCTGTTTTGGCTCACTAAACAAATTAATACTGCTACTATTTTGAAATGAAAGAAGTATGAATTAAAATTCAAAATTAAAGATTAACAACTAAATGAATGACACCAGAATATTGAAATCTTAAAGGAAATTCCCAAATATATACTTGCTTCATTTAAGTTAACGACTGTTTTAATGATAAATTACCAAGTCCCTTCATTGTCCTTTTGACTCATAATTAATTGCAAACATGCTTGGAATCCTGAACAGAACATAAGGATAAAGGATGCATCGGATCTTTGTTAAAGCAAACTTGATTTATGAACCTGATGGAGTTCGGGAAATAATTATATTTCTTGATAGAAATTGAATTTATTGAGTGCATAAAATCTTTTATTTTTATCGAGTATTTGTTAGATAATTAAATGAGTTTTATGCGATTATGACAACTTCGACATCAATATGAGTTGGCTAAACATTTCACCCATATTTTATTCGAGAAAATACAATATTATTGTTGTTAACTAAAATATTAAATTTTAATTTAGTTGTATACATAGAGTAAGGAATTTTAGTGAATGAAAATGTTAAATACATACCGTCGAAGTGCGTAACTTTGTCCCAGGAGAGTAATTTTGTCATAAGCGTCGAAAAGAGATTTGTTTCTTTATATCTCTTCAAACAATGGTTCCATCTTAACTTGTTTTACATTTTTTAAAATTTGGAAACATTACCTTTCATTTCGTGCAAAAAATCATTTTTATTTTGGCAATACCACAAATAACGTTTGTATTCTTACAAGCATTTAATGACAAAAATCTATTTATTCTAACTTTTGTCTGGTACACATAAAAATATTGAAAATAGCTAAATGAAACATTCTATACTATTCTTTTATTTATTGGCATGCATATTAAACCATTTGTTTTAATCTAAGTTGAATAGTTTTAATGCTATATTTAATTATTGTCACCGGGAAACTTTTGACAATGAAGGGGGGTAACTGGGGCCTAAAATGTAAGGATTTCTTTATGGAACTCTACACTTTCAAAAATATGTAATGTATGTAAAAGTGTATTCTGTTAAACTATTTTTAAAGAAGTCGTACTCTTATGATTATCTATTTTTGAGACGATTTTTTAAAAAAATTAAATTATTTCAAACAATAAAAAGATAAAGATAAAATTGCTAGAAAAGTACTACATTCAAAATTGTTGGTGTCGAAATGTAAACATTTTCAAATTTCCAATAGCGAATATATTATTGTTTTCCTTTTATAATAAAATCAAGAAATTTATTCAATCCAAAAATAAGTTTGCTTTTCATAAAGATATTTCTTATTAAATATGGCTTCTAAAAATAAATTGATTCTCCCTTATAAAAATTGAAGGTAATGAACTATTTCTTTGAAACGGCGATCAATAGTGGTATTCATAATGTAATGTCATCCTACGATGTACGGCAATATAAGTGTTAAGCTTTAAACCGTTTTTAATAACTTAACCCTAACCGCTAATAATAATACGTTCCAATTCCCCTATTGCCTCAAAAACCACATCTGTAAGTGACATTTTTATTAATTTAGTCTCTCATAGATTAAAATCTCTCTCCTACGGTTTCTTTAATTATTTTTTAGGAGTACTTTAAACAATTATGCGCATCATTCAATCCACTACACTTACTCAAGGTTTAACAGAATTGCTTTCTTTTATGTACATACTTTTAAATAGGATATTAATATAATTTCTTTGTTTTTTATTTATAAGAACTTTGCCTTCATTTTTTAACATTGTTAGTCCACTTTATATCTCCATGGGGAAATTTTAATAAAATCTGGATGGTTTATTTTGTCGTTAAACTAAATCAGTGAACGATACGCAATATTTTCACTATACGATCAACGACCGTCACACACCGTGTACTACACCGTAAAAATATGATTAAATGGATAAAAAGGTAATGATTAAACTTAATACGGTCAAATAGTTACAGGACTACTGCTGGTTATTTAACTGTAATTTTTACAGAAATTTCTAACTTTTTAGTGTGTCTACATTAATACACTGCAAACAGAAATGTCTTGATTTCAGACAAAAAAGCGTCTGAAACAGGGTGCACATTATTCAGACACCAAATGGCGTCTTAATTTTTCAGACATATAATGTGTCTAAAATTCAGACACATATGCAACAGAACTTCAGACACTTCATGCATCTGAAATTATTGTGGACCCACACCCGATCTGTTTTTATATCTACAAACAATTCAAATTAAAACATTTCAATTTGAATAGTTGGCAGATATTAAAGATTATAGTACATTACAAATACAATTTTTTTAAATACTTAAAAAAGCTTGGTAAAAATAATTTATGGATATATATTAAAAATTAAGCAATTGAAAAAAAGATTTAATTTTCCTACATGCAGTGCATTTTAATGTTTATTAGGAAATAAAACACATAACAAAAAGAATTCAATATTTATTGCTTTCAAAACTTTTTCAAAAATGTCAGTAGTTTTGTTTGTTTTGCTTGTTACCCGTGGGAAACTGCGCAATGACTGCCCACATTACTTTCAGATCCAACAGATTTAACGAGCACGTACTCCGTATATACTCTACAAACACAAACATCCATGCCTTTACGGGATTCGAACCCGAGGCTCCAAAGGCTAGCTCCCTAACCGTTGCGCCGCCGGGTCGGCTTCCTTGTTTGTTTGGCTTTGATTATATTCTTCTCTTCTTCTTCTTCTTCTTCTATTCTTTCTAAACGTTACAGTTGCAGTATTAGTCTGAAAACCGAAAATGAAGGGGTTTTCCCCTGCCGGATGTAAATTTACGGCGTGATGCAGATATCTTTAAACTTAATTTAATGATTTTAATATATATTGACTAATATTAATAATATTATAACTTAAATTATTAATAACCCTTTATATTACTAAATTTTTTTTCCAAATCCTATTAGATCATGGTTCAATTTTGACTTTTGAGATAGATGTTAAAATAAATATTATCCTAAAAGAAAATTTTAAACTTTTTTTGAAGTGGTTTTCAATTAAAAAAATATATAAATAACTGATAATTTTTTTGGTGGCATATCAAATTATTTATCAAGTAAATTAAATTTTGAATTTTTAATGAATAATATCATTATAGTTAACAAATTTCAAATGAAAAAGATTGTTTTACTTATAGATTAAATTGCGCTTCATCTAAAAAAAAATTATAAGTTCAAGTGTCTGAATTTCATGGCATGAAGTGTCTGAATTTGAAAGTGTCAAATTTTCAGACATTTACATCAAAAGTCAGACTCTACAGTGTCTGAAGCATATTTACGACACTATAGTGTCTAAAATACATGACAAAATATTTCATAGAGTGTTCAATTAAGACACCAAAGTGTCTGAAAACTCAATTCAGACATCATTTGTGCTGAAATTGAGACACTGCTTTTTGCAATGTAGTTGCTTGTGTGGAACTATTAAAGGTACATATTTGGCATTGATATTATTGTTATAGTCTTGCATTGCAAAATTATAATACATATTCTAGTAACCAATCTAAACATATAAAAAATAACATTATATAAACTGTTTTATGAAAATTTGAAGAATATTTGAAAATTTATCCAATCATGATTAACGCTATAAAAAGTGATAAACAAAAGAACTAATTAGAAAAACTGTCAAATACTTCCAAAACTTTTTAAGTAAAATCTTATGTTATTTACTATAAAAAACAACTTCATTTGGAAGGAAAGTAATTATTCTTTTGACATTAAATATTCCTTACATAACGGATTTTAGCACATAAAAAGATAACACTACTTAAAAAAACTAAACCTGTAAAATATTTTACTTATTAAAAATAACAATAGATATTGCCTAGTTTTTTTACTAAAAATTACTAATACTTCAAAATTAATGGAGAAAATTAATTACCGAAACTTCGTTAAGAATTTATTACGTCATTTGAATATTTTACAATAAGGGAGCCCATCTATAACGATTATAAGGTGTGGACTCATTTATTTTTAATTAATACGAAGCATAAGAACACGCCAGTGAGGATTCCAGCCCCATTAGTCTTGAATGAGGTTTTTGAAAATTTTCCAAACGATTTCCGATTCATCAGCCATTATTAAGGGGTTCACAACTTAATGAAGCGGACCAAATGAGATCCTGAAATCCTTATTCTTTCGTTATCGCTTCTGAGCTGCGAGTTCTGTCTTTCATTTCGTTGTGTTAACTGGATATTGTAGTAACTATCAGTTTGTGGTGTTCAGGCCACGACTATTTAAACGGACATTTCTATAGATAGGTGTAAAGGAAATTCATGTCTGTCCCTTGTGTACCAGTGACTTTTACGAATCCGACATCTTGTGTTTCTTTAGCCAATGCTGTTTTAAACTTTTTACCTTTCGACAACTTTTCATCAAAGTTTAATCTATATTGGACTGCAGGAAGGGAAATGGTCATTCCTGCTGACTCTTCTATGTAATTGAAAACAAAATGTTTTGGTTGTAAAGCAACATTAAAAGTCTCCCTCATAGTGTGACGGTTAAAGATTTTAGCTACAGTGCTTGGGGTCTGAGTTCACATCCCGTGCAAGACTTAACTGTGTTTTTTTTAAACTCGAGTCTTAATTCGTTGTTAAATTTTCGTAGATTGTATGCAAATAAATAATTGCTTCAAATTATAAATAGCAGATATCTATTGATGTTAAAAAGTAGTAATTTATACAGCGACATTGTATTTAAGTTTCTTTTCAACATAGATGAAAAGGTTTGAAAAAATTGATTAGCCTAGAATCCAATTAGTACAAGTGCAGTTCTTTTTAGCAATGGAGTTAAGTGCTATACTAAATAGTTGCAGTGGAATTACTCACTCCTATGGTGCCGCTATTTAGCGAACGGTATCCGTAAAACTTCTAATGTTAACTGCTTCCCTGAAACTTACTTATATTATTTTTCTCATTATTAATGTGTAGTCAATTGTACGCCTTGGCTTCTAGGCTCCTTAATTAATGTATTATTACAGCTACACGATGTCTAGTAGCAAATGGCATCGTAATTTTGACGCGTATTGGGTAAAATCAGCTTTATTATTCAATGGCTAAAGTTAGAAATGTGTTAAGTCTACAGAAATATTTTTGTATGCGCTTCTTTTTTTGATAAAATTTTGAAAGAAGGAAGTGTATTTAGAAATTCTAAAACGGGAACCCATTTTTTTTCAAATTAGTGACTCAATTATAATAAAACTGCAGATTACTGATAAAGTTGTTTGTTTAAAAGAGTTCGTGGAAATACTTCAATACATAAATACTTTAATAATAAACTCGTCTGTAAATTTGAAAAAGTAACGTAAATCATTTTTTCTAAAAGTTAAATACATTCTCATTAAGTTATATTATCGAAATATCAAAACATCTTATAAATAATTATCTCAGGAAAAAATAACAGTTGCAACTCAGTCAAATCTACCCAAGAGATTGGCAGTCATCCTTCGACCAGATCTTTTATGAGCGAGCGATTTTCTATAGACGGCTGTTTGGATTTGTGAAGGAGTTGCTTTTGTCTTCTTTGTCCATGCTTAATTCGGATGACATTTTGGGGATTATTGCGTTTGTCAAGGGTGTTTTCGTTTATGGAGAGTCTAAGGAAAAGTTGGAGGGCTAATGAATTTGCTAAATGATTGTATTGTTGTACTGCATTCAGCAAACAGAGTTTATAAATATCGTCTATTAAAACTTTTAAAGACATGATGCTATTTTTTTTAAGTATAGTTATGCAGTAGTAAATCACGTACTTATATATCGTCGGTCCGATAAATATTTGAAGACTTATGGCATGTGTAGTTATGAGTGATTCCCAAAAGTCTATAATTTCTGTCTGTGATTTAGTGAAAAAGTTATTATGATGATTTCAGCTAATTTTTCAACAAATTTTTGACAAAATAGATTAAGTAATATGTTCCGAATAATATACAGCATTCTGTCATGATGTTTAAAGACGAACTTTTTTTTCTTATACTGGCCGTTATAATAAATTCCAATACTGGACAGCAGTGGCAAAAATTAACAAACACCTTTCTTTCCACATTGTAAGTTAGGCTTGGGAATTGAAATTTACTTATTATTTGGATTTCTAAAATAAGATACAAACTTTTGTTTTCAACATGACTTCCTATGCTAATTGATCAGTAGGCTTAATCTGAACTGGTCACCTAGTGGTCCCACATTACCTGTTTTATACAAGTTTATAGTAAAGTATAGTTTAAGTAGAGGATAACACCTCTGACACAGACAAAGTACCTTACATTCTATTTATTTGACAAAAATGATTATTTATAAATTAACTTAATTAGTTTTATTGGTTAAACTAGTAAAAAAATTGTTGTTGTCGTGTCCATCCATAAAACCATCCACATGTCGTGTCCATCCATAGTAGGTACTATTTATAAAATAAAAATGCTTGGTTTGGCTTAGTTAAATTAAAATCGCATACACTTGAACACTGACTATTAAATATTGTAAATAATGCAATATATTAAAAATAACTGTTTAAACGAAATGACAAGAACTAGTCACAATTTTAACGGATATAATACAGTAATTACATAAAAATATTATGTTTGGATTCCAATTCGTTTCAGATAATGATTGAATGATCTAGTTTCTCTTCAGTTTTCAGGAGTTATTCAAAACATCAAAGTGTCTTTTTTAAACAAAAGAAGTCATCATGTATGGAAATAAACGTCTTGGATGAGTTCCTCTAAAACAATATAATTTTTTAAATGCTTCTTAACTAATTAAAATTTAATGTACCGTGATAAAAGAACTTTTTAACCGTAAAAAACTATCTCTTATTTTAATTAACTACTCTTAAAAAGTTTTTACGCATAAAAAAGTATTTTTTATTCCAATGTTAAATTATATATATCTAAGAAGCACACAAGGGTAAGTTACAAAGCTATAAATTTCAATAATGCAGAGTTATATACAGCAGTAGTACTTTGCAAGTTGTACTTTGCATGAGTTATATACAGCAGTGTATGCTTTGCAAACATATGCTTCATTAGTATAGAGAAGACTTCTTAGTATTGATGAAAGTTATTTTCAATACTAATTAGCGTATAATGTTAAAAACATAATATTGGATATTTTCTGTTGTTGCGACTTATCCTCCATTATTTACTTTGAATATTTAAAATAGATAATTAATACTATAAAATATATATTTTACAAAGTAATAACAATTTATTATTGGTCATTAATTAATTATTAATATATATATATATATATATATATATATATATATATATATATATATATATATATATATATATATATATATATATATATATATATATATATATATATATATATATATAATATATATATATATATATATATATATATATATATATATATATAAAATATATATATATATATATATATATATTATATATATATATATATATATATATATATATATATTATATATATATATATATATATATATATATATATATATATATATATTAACCGTCTAATGTTTCTAACTCTAGAATGGCAACAATCGAAATGAACAAAATACTTCTAATTTCAAAATGGTCGACTGAAAACAACAAAAAGTGTTTCTTCAGAATGGCTTGAAAAAGGGAAAAATACTATAATATTATGCACAAACCATAGTTCGATACGCAGAAAAACATTTAATGTTATATTTTTTGAGAAAAGCACCACGAAATAACACAAGGATTGACAATTTCGGGAATGACTGCAATAAGGCAAAAGAAAAACAACTTTAGGATATAATCAGTAAGTTTAACTTTAAACATGCATAATATTAGGGGAGTTTAATGTATAAAAATTTAAATTATAATTGATTAATCTAAAGGACCTTGTCTGGATTTGGCGACTTTCCTTCAAAACGGTCGACTGAAGCATAGCCTCCTACGTAGAATGCCGCGTATACTCGAGAAATAACATAGATTCACAGGCTCTCTTCAAAAAGTACTCTGGTCGCGCCATCTGTTGGTAGTAGGTCGCATATTTTAGTAGGAATGTATTCGCGGTGAATGACGGATCCAGCGGGCTATTTCGAATACCGTTCGGTCCCAGTAACATAATAAACAAATGAGTTCTTTTTTTATTTTGTTTCTGCTTCCAAGCAATATTATTTGCCTTAGAAATTCATAAAATACCATTTTAAATTTTAAAAAATCTTTCTTCAACATGTTTGCATAGTGTAAAAACTGTTACAGAATACTACTGCCAAAAATCACAATTTTTAGAAATTTAAGTTTAAAAAGCTAAAAACAGCACGCACATATTTTTAAAAACATAATCATGTAATGAGTGTCTTTGTTTTTTTAACTTTAAAAAAAAACCGCTATAGAACTATTCATTTAAAATCCCCGTATAAGAATTTTCTACTGGAGATTAAAACACTAATGAAGTAATTTAAAGTAATGAGAACCTTGTTCAGACGTTCCATTATTAAAAAAAATTAGCTTTGGCTTCTTAAAGAAAAATTAACAAATATTACAACACTTATTAAAAAGGCTTCTGTTAAGAATAACAGTCCCTTAATAATAATACTATAATTTCGAACAACAACAAAATTTTAAAATGAGATAGATCATTTAAATCTCAACTATAAAATGCATTTAAAATATTAGAATTTATGCGAATATAGATATTGAATAGTTTTTTTTTTCAAAACTTAATAATTCAAAAACACATATATTAGAAAACAGAATGCCCGAACTAAAATGAATATAAATCTAGATAGAACAAAAGTAAATATGTGTTTAAACTATATATTATGAGGGAAAAAACAATAATAATTAATGCATTACGAAAAGATTCAAGAATAAAAATATTTAGAAATTTTCACCAAAAAAGAATAATTTTAAAAACTCCTTACCTTCCATTTCGTAGGAATTCCTATATGGAAACACCGTGTTCTTCTTATAGGATAGTATGATGCAAAAAAATAGCCATTATTTGTTGCATTTACAAAAGTTTACAAAAAAAAAATTATAAATTTTGAACTCTGTAACCAAAGTTTCTTATCACAATCACAGCGAACTGGGTGTAAACAAACAACACATGTCACCGAGCACATTGTCGCGCCATGGCGCCATCTATTAATAGCTTTCTCATGACTTCCAATTTTGATCAAGCTTGGACGGCATTATATGTAGGGGGCTATGACTGAAGTGACCAAAAATATTACCCATTTTCAAAATGGCAGACTGAAAACAACAAAAAAGTGTACTTTCAGGAATGGTTTTAAAAAGGCGAAAAAGGAAAAAAATAACTTTAAATATTATGCCCAAAACATAGTTCGATACAGCAGAAAAACATTGAATACATTTTTTAAAGCACTACGAAATGAGTGGATTACGAAGAATTGGCAATTTCAGGAATAGCTGTAAAAAGTCCAAAAATGAAAAATAACCATAAATATTATGTGCAAAACGTTGTTCGATATGGCAGTAAAATAGAAAATACTTTTCTTTTTACTAAAAACACTACGAAATTAGTAGATTGCAAAGGATTGAAATTTTACAAGTAGCGGCGAAGCGTTGTCATATTTTTCACAACTTCGCTAAAAATGCGATAGTTGGCGATTGCGTCTAAAATTTTTCGCCAAGGGTTGCTATAAAATTGATTTTTCGGGGTTACCAGATTTGGCAAAAAAATTGCCGGACATGCTTCGGTTAACCATAAGAATCGTCCCCGGATTTGGCGACCATTAGAAACTCTCGCCAAGTCGAAATGACAACAAACTCCGGCAACTGCCGAGATGGTTGCCATCTCGATTGAAATTTCAAAAATGAAAATAAAATGAATATTTTCTTTTTAATTTTTGAAAAATTTAAAAGAAAATAAACTTTTACGTAACAGGAAAAATTTATTACATTGCAGACCAGATTTATGGAAAACGTGGAACGTTAAAATGACGAAGAATTGATTTAAAAAAAGTAAATAGTTATTTAAAATCGTTAAGCATATAATTGATAGAAGATTGGGGTAAAAAACTTCAAAATAAATTATATACATTTAAGATTTAAATGGATTAACATTTAGAAATTGGCAATGCAATTGCTAATTTCGGCCAAAGGTTGCCATAACACCAATTTTCGGGGCTACCAGATTTGACGTAAATTTGCCGGGCACGATTCTTTAGGTTAACCCATGCTTCTTTAGGTTTACCTTATAATTTCGATTGACTGAACTACCAAACACTATTGTTAATAAAAAACACAGGCGTATAACTTTATAAACATTAATTTGTTATTATTTTATTTTAAAAGGATACCAAAGGCTAGACTAAAATATTTCAATGAACGGTGAGCGAGCGAAGCGAGCCTGGATCGCAAAGCGATCCAAAGGGAACTGCACAAGCAATTCCCGGGGGTTGGCGAGCGATAGCGAGCAGGTGGCGTGCACCTAGTTATAAAAATTAAAATAAAATAAATTATGCATAAAAATGATATTTTTACTTACTTCAACTGTATTTTTTACTAAAGAATATCAAGGATGTAATATTTCATAAAATAGTAGCTTTCAATAATATTTGCTTACCATTTCAACTAAAATACTTATCAGTATTCTTGTTTTATGCATATTTGGTCTTATATGACTTACGCTACTTTTGCTCTATAAGTTTAGTTTAACCTTAGAGATTTGAAAAAGTAACAAAATAATTTGGTTCACGCTGGCTTAAATAACTGCATTTTAAAGGGATCATAACTCCTTTTTTTAATTTAATGTGGTGGTGTTTGAATTCTGTAAAAATGGTTTAAAATGAGTTTTGTAAGCGTAAAAATTTAATGGCGGAATCGCTAATCCTTGCAACATTTTCTTTAGATTTCAACTTTAATATATACCTCATAGTTCAAATTGTTTTGATATTTTTTTAAAGAGTTTCAAAAAGGTCAATTAACTAAGACATTTGTACTTTTATGACATTTTAAAATATTTATTTGTTTAATAAAATATCTTTATGGTTAATAACATATCTTTCTGATCAATAAAATATCTTTCTGATTAATAAATGTAAATAATTGTAGGTAAACTCAATAAAGTTGGCGCAACATTGACCCATAACACTCTCTTAAGTTTATGTTTACCATGCAATTTTCCTTATTTATTTTGATGAAGGAAATGAGCTTATTTTTTGCTATTTTCAATCAAATAATTTGTAATCATTGTAATAAAATGTATTTATTTTTTAATAATGACTAATTTTTCGAACTGTCTAGACTCTAGTATAACAAACTAATTCTTATTAGGTAAAGTCTTCGTTTTATATGAAATTTTAGTAATGAACATTGATGATTGAGTCTAAATATGTGATGCCATCTAAAGCCACTATTTTTTTAATACGACGCCCGTCGCCAATAGCCCTCGTGTAGCTCTAGTGCGACGATAATTCAAACTAAAACTAAACTATTTTTTTAAAGTTATGAATTAAATGTGTTAAAAAAATAAATGATTTGGTTTGTTTATTTATGATGTGTATTTCTTGTAATGTCATAAAAAAGGGTCCCCAGTCGCCAAGGTTGATAACATCCGGCTTCTCATCGTGAAGTTTCTAGGTTCTGTCCAAGAACGACATACGTGCATGTTAAATTTGGAGAGTGGAAAGTCCCAAACTACCTCAAGAGGGTGCCACTAGTGCGACTAGGTTCCCGATCAGGTGTCGACTTCGTCACTTCACCAGAGTTCTGAATTGCGTCTTGTATTGGCTGTGTTACAGTCAATACGATTTCGAAGAAAATATTGACATCATCCAGCTGTATCAAAGAAACACTAACAAATCGTGGGCTGGGATAGCCTGGTCGGTAAGGTCTTGGACTGGCATCCCTAATGTTGCGAGTTCGAGTCCCACTGCCTTCCGAAGACCCCCGTGTACGCTAATGGTGACTGGTGCACGTTAAATCCGTCGTGGTCACAAAGTCCTCCAAGTTCCCACACCAAATCAATACCTCTGGGGGTGACAAGTCAATTCTGGGGATCCTCTAGTTGGCCTCTGTCTCTAAAAATTAGATGGATCCACTTGTGTGTGTGTAATGTGTCTGTCTTACTTGACGAAGGTTTATAAGCGGGTCTCTGACCAAGCACACAAACCTGAATATATATGTCTACCAACCAACCAAATAACAAATCGTGGCTCTATTAAGCAACCAAAACAAGATTTTCATTACCATGCTAACTACCTACCTATCAAATAAATTCTAAAGTAAAGTGACAGAACTGAAATTATTTGAGGATCCTTCCAGAAAAAAAATCGTAAATTAATACCGAATGGAAGGGTCCGTGGGGAGCCTAGTGGTTAAGATCTCGGGATCGGAAGGTCCCGCGATCGAGTCTCGACACCTCTGAAGACCCACCGAGTATATGCGTGCTCGTTAAATCTGTTGGGTCCGAAAGTCCTGTGGTCGGTCATTGCGCAGTTTACCACGGGTACAGGTACCTGGAGACTATTTCCCTCCCCTTCAGGGACATGTCTAAATTGTGGAGGTGGTGATAGATGGCAGCATCTGTCGTGTATGTCGTGTCCGTCCTTCTTGACGAAGGTTTATAAGCGAGTCTTTGTGACCAAGCATACAAGCCTGAAAATATATGTCTACCATACAACCAACCTACCAAAGGGAAGCGAATGCTCAATAATAGTTAACAATGCGAAACGAAAAGTATTGTTAAAAATACGCAGATGCTATGAAGTGAGTAAGTAAAGTAACTTTCTCGAGATTTAAGTCTTTCAAGATCGAGTCTTGTTACAAATTTTGTCTGGGTATAAAAATGCACAAAATACCATAAATATCGCTACAGAAGTTATACTAAAACGATTAAATTGAATGATTTTATAATGAAGATTTTATTTTTTATGTGGTCAAAGCTTACTCCGGTTTTGGGGTAAATTCTTACTGTCTTTTATGAGGAGAACCCTTACTCTTTGTTTTGTAGTAATGCTCAATAATTTTGTTGTTTAGGGAGAAAAACTTAGGTGTTTTACAGCAGACATTAAAATAAAATATTAAAATAAGAAAAAAAATGGGAAAATGTAAAAACTTGTGCAAAATTAAAACTAACCTTGTTTTAGAATTATTAACTGTATTTTAGGAAATCATTAACATTGCTATTTTATTTAAATTATAAAAAAATATATTTAAAGGAGTAAATATTTATGGTTATAAAAATACATCACGTACTTTCATAAAAAGAAACTACATATGAAAAAATCCAATGCAACACTAGAGTGTAACAAGACAAGACATGTATATGGAGTAACACCAAATACATTTTGACATTTCCTAAAAATTCTTTCCGTAAAAGCTGCATATAGTTAAAATGAAACTCTTATATTACTGAACATATCACTCCACAACAAGTAAAATAGGAATGACAATAAACATTCCTGTTCTCATAAAATCTTTTGGTATTGGTCGATTGTTGAAAACCATAACCATTTTAAGTTGTACGCTGGGATTCAAGTTTTTAGAATAAAGTGTCTTTAAAATTTCTAGTAAATTACAAAGATGAAATGTTATTGTAGTTCTAAAATATTTTTGGACTATTATTTTTATGCTATAATTTTTTTGTTATTCAATAATATATATATATTGGAATAATAGAACAAGTATTTATTTTTTCTGAATTAGTCTTGTATTTTTTATTATTATTGTATGGTTGAATAGTATTTATATTATTCTATTATTTTGTATGATTATTGCAATGTATTTATGTAATGCATTATTTCTTACTATTGAATTGTATTTATAGTGTTGCATTATTTTGTATTATTGTAATGAATTTATATTATTGTAATGAATTTATATTATTGCATTATTTTATACTACTCAATTGTATTTATATTAGTGCAATTTTTGTTTTATATTTTTGATTTTATGTGCTTTGTTGTTTATCATATTTTTTAATGTAACTATTTGCTTGAACATATTAATGATTATTAAACTACTTTTAGTTTTGATACTTTATTTTTAAATAGAGCGTAAAAAATAATTTGAAAAAGTTGAACATAAAGTGTATTATAATTTTTAGCTATTTCTACTTTAAGTTATACAGTTTTGGCTCAATTTTGTCCAAATAATTCGCTTAGTTTATAATATTTTTTTTAATATTAACAATTTAATGATAAAACTAAATAGACAAGTTATTTTTTATTTTAACCTTATGAGTCTTAGTTGAAATTAAAAATAATATTATTAAAATACAAATAACAGTTATTTTAATTAACTAAATTTGATTTACAACGTAAAAACATATTTGCACTCGATTGTCTACTAACGCAATAATAGGATTGATTAATACACTTAAATAAGGAACAGCACTACACATACATAGGTCACTCTTAACTGCAGTAAAAAAATCTACCGAATTGTTTAATTAAATGCCCAAGATATTTTTCGATTTTCGATTCATTGGAGTTGCACAATCACAAGGGATAGTTTTTTCTTAATTCGAAGCAAAAACTTAGTTAAAAATTAAATAATAAAGAAAATATAACACAGATAGCAGCTTGAATGCATGGTAATTTCATTGTTTATCTTCTATAATATCAAACTACTTGATTAAAACATGCTAATTAGGTTTCTCGAAGTTATGATAAGCCACATGTATCACATTGTTTTTTACACATTAAGCCAGCTTTTCAATGAGCCATGTTTGCTGAAGGGAATCAAAAAGCCAATATATTTCGAAAAAGTACTTTAAAAGTGATCCTTATTCATATATTTCACTCCGACACATTTTGATTATAAAAGCGTTGTGTTGTTAATATAACAATAAAAGTAACATCCTTGAATAACAATCCTTCTAGTTTAATTTTTTATTGAAAATTCAGGAGATCCCTGTTTTCCAATCCGCCATTGCTACATTGGGTATCATACAGCGCCTACAGAATTACTTTAAGAAAATACAATCTAGTTGTATTTAGTGACTAAATTAAGAAATATTGATTTATCACAGTTTAGTGTTTAAAAGTTAAACAATGACATTAACAAGTTAAAATTAAACCACAATTCAAATATAAAAACGCTAATTCATGCTTTCTTTATATTTTTAATACAATATCCATTTCCCCAAAACAAACACTCCAGACTAGTCTCCAGTAACTGACTTATCTTCTTTCACGCATGTACAGTTTGTCGAGAGCCATTTCTGAGAAGAGCTCATTGTTTATCGAGGAAGAATCATGCTGTGAGTTGTGACGTCATTAGGAAACAGAAAAACGGCTCGCTTGAAATAACAGACTTCCAAAGAAGCAACTGGTTGCATTGGTTTGAAAATGGTGTATCTTTTAAACGAAATCAAACTCACACCTAACTATCCGAACCAATGTAATGTAACGGAAATTGGTTAAAAGATTAATTTCCAATTGTATTAGACTAACGTTGATAGGTATAGTTTTAGCAAAAATACTAAAGATTTTGGAACAAATCTCTTAACGTTCTATAAAACGTTCTATATAGGCATTCCAAATTGTGTTTTAATCTGTAAGGCAATAAACACGTGCTGAAGTCCAAAGTAAGTATACAAAATACAACGTGTGACATTTCTATCAACCAGCCTAATTAAATTCTATTAACAAATTGTATTATGCGCGGTTTTTTCTACATTATCCGAATTGTCAGACGATAGAGGATGATTCTATTTCAATGGTTGCTAATGGTGTACTAGCTAAAAACGTTCAACTCCATTTTTATTGTTTCTTCATAAGCAAGCTCAGTTTCTCGGTTTGTTGTTTCATATATTTACAGCTATTTAAATAACATTTTATTACTCACTAAGAACCTATGAACGTAATCGACAAATCCTATTGTACTATTAAGTAATTTCCAATCAAAACTGGACTTTTTTCTTGGCTTCTCGAATATGAAATTCTCTTTTGTTGAAACTGTCAAATAAATCTTCGTCAAACCAGTATAGAGAACTGCTTATGATGATTTAAATAAACGAGATTTGGCTACTGGAGCAGAAAAGGCTCTCTTTAAATCCATTCTTTCAGACTAAAAAAAACGGTGATTTTTAGGAGAGTCATTTGCTTATTGGAGCAATTTTTCACTAGAACTTGAAATGTTAACTGAAGTGATTTAATAGCTTCTAGGCATTTTATATATCACAGAAGAAATGTAATGTGAAAGCATATTTTTTTTGTAATAGAATAATATAGCGTTAATTATTCTAAAGTCCAATGTGATGTTTAAAGAACTTACAGTAGAGTGTGCTTGTAGAATAGTTTAAGAATAGATAAAATAATTTTTTTAAAAGATACTTTTAATCTTCCGACATTGTTATAAAAAAAACTTGTAAAATCATGCTGTTCTTAATATATAAATGGTATTTTTAATATTTTAAATGGTATTCTTAATATTTTAAATGGTATTCTTAATATTTTAAATGGTATTCTTAAATATTATAAATGACTTCCAAATTTTCACAGATATGTTGTGTATGTATGTGTTTTTATGCAAAATATATTCAGGCTTATATGTTTATCCTTTGGTTATATTACCATTTGTATCGTATTTGTATCGCAATTTTAGTACAGTAAGACTTTTTCTCATTTTTCTAATAATTAAATGCAGTCTATAAAAATTTATTTCAATTCATGAATGTTTTTATAGCTTTTGAAATAACTGCTATCTTTAAAAGACGCTATATTCTCCACTTTTCCTTGTCCACAAAGAAATGAGAGAAAAATAGTGCTTTACAAAACTTGTAAATAAAATAAACACTTGTTAAAAATGATATTCTGTCTTTCAAAATGGTTTATTTTTAAAAGAGCAGTGCAGTACTATTGAAAAATCGACAATGCATCACTCAAAACGTCACTTCTATATGCTTTTTGGTGTAGGTAATGGTATTTGTTCCTTTCGATCTTGACGCTTCGCAAGGCCATTTCTTATACCTTTTTAAGTCGAGATAAATGAAAAACGGAAAGTTCTGGACAGAGCCAAAATGAAAGTAATGTAGGTTTTTCAGATTCTTTCGTTTCTTTGAAGTAAATAAAAGAATAAACGATTTGTTTAACAAATATTTTAAGGAAATTCCACAAATATAAATTAGTTTAACTACAAGGTGTTGCGTCGGTAAAATAAAAGCAGCATGTGCCTAAGAAACAATAATCACATGAAATTATGTTATAGAAAAGATAATTTCCCAAACGTTGGACCTTATCACACCAAATATTACATTATATTTTTTTACTCTAGCAACCAATAAATAAAGCAGCTAGAACGAGAAATTTTATTAAACAAATAAACATTACAATATTGCAAATTGTGAAATATAAAACACATATTTTCTCTCTCATTGAACTTATCTTTCTTAGAGTCTAATAAATGAACTATGTTTGTTTTGCAATTAAGAATATTAAGATACGTGCAGCAAGTATTTTATTAATAATTTACCAATTATCCAAAGCCTTTACTTCTGCAGTGCATCTAACACTTACGACTAATTAAATTAAATTTCCGTCACATTGACATTAAACCAATCTGCTATGCACAATTACATCCCACGCTTCAAGAAAGACTCCTACAGGCTTATTTCCTCCGAACACTTTAAAAATGCCATAAAATTAATTACCGAAAATCTCTTTGCCTCTGTTGTTATGTGCCAATAGAACCTCTTTATAAAAGGATTAAAGTGCAACGTAAAGAAGCCTCAAAGGAAATGCTTCAACCATGGTAATTGGTGACAAAGACATTGGTGATTGGTTTAAGATTGGTTTTACTTCTTGATTTAGTTATTGTATAGCGTCAATATAATTTTTCATCAATGGCATTGTTAAAGTCGGACGTTATTTCAACATATATTGCTTGATATTTGCTAATGAAGTTTACTTTTATAAATAGTTTTTTAGAGAAGGAGTATTGGTTATAATTTGAAAATGGTAAAAACCATGAACTAATACAGAGTTTTATCATTCTAGTTAGTCAGTTAGTTAGTCATTCTGCGTTGCTCTACGAAATTTACAGACAGTAGGTCATGGCACAATTAGGAACATCAAAGCAAAAAAACCCATACATTTCGCAAATAAATGGATTACCCGTTTCTTCAACATAATCGTATCCAAGCATATGTTTCTAGAAGTAAATGGTTGACCCAATATTTTCCTTGTTCTTGTCAATGAAGGGTAGGTCAAGTAAATCGATGGAGATTATGTTTGGCCCGTGACATTACTTTACCATTAGCAGCAAGTAACACAGACATAAAGGGGTTTGGGGGCCTAGAAAAGGGGCGCTAATCGTTCTGGGAGTATTCCGATAAGAACACGTTCATTGCTGGCTTCTGGCTATTGGAAGGTGGTAATAGGTTATTATTCACGACTTGTGTGGGGATTTAAATATAAGTTATAAAAGTTGTATGTTTGTATATTTCTGATATAAAGTAAATGCGTTGTGAAAAGTGTTTTAGTTTCTGTAAACGTTTTGTTATAGCTACACAAGTAACTAAATGTGAAAAATGGTCTAGTTTACAAAAAAAATTCCAATCCAATAAATCCACGCTTTATACAAAATCCAATTAACAAGACCCCTTTTACATTTAGCGATTCATATATAAAATATTTCGAATTACTACTTTATTACAACGGTACCTTACATTTTAAAGATTTCAAGAAAAGCAAATACACTACACTTAAAAGGTCAAAATAACTGGTATAGGTCATGAGTATGCAAATAAAATGATACAAAACCGATCAAAGTAGAGTTTTATGGTCAGAAACGTCTGTATAACACAAACAATGTCTGGCTAGGATGGTTGCATATGATGTAGTAGAAAGCAATAAAAATTAAAGTGAGTTTGCGTGTAGCGATGTGCTCCATCTGCGAGCATCTAATAGGTAGTGATGAATTTCAGATTGTCACTTGAAAATATTTCAGAAGTGTTCTGTGAATATCGTGGATCCAATAAAACGTTAAACTTTTAACATGTATGCGACTTGAAAAATATCATGCAAAAACGGGGACGACTGATGCAATGACTGATGACAATAATCGCTAAACGTAATAACGCATACGTGCATCCCACCTGCAATTTGCAGCAAACATCAATGCTGGGCCATCAATAAGTGTTTTCGTGCTAACCATTGAATCTTATTGACATGTATTTTTGAAGCCTTATGTTTATTATTTGTCGTCTGTCTTCTATGTATCCGTGTTTGTATAACCTTTTCCAGACAGCATCGATGAAGTAGTTTTCATACCAAGTATAAACTTTATTCAGGATATCCAAGTATACTTTGATTAATCGTATTCTATTTATTCAAAGTACACGCGTAAAATATTCTGAACTAAAAATTAGAAATTTAAAGCAACATCAGAGATGCCCGGTAATGGAGTTAGAAGCGTTCAAACTCAGTTAAATTTTAATTACCTGCCCTTTTACCAGCAGTAACCATTTGATACAGATATTTCTGACCAAAGCGCCGTAGCTTTTATCTCTCATTGTTTTGCATATAAATGCGAATACCAGTTGTTTTGCATTTTATTGTGACTTGGATGATATTAATAAAATAAATAAGATGATTAGATTTACAAGTTTAATAAATTTTGCTTAATACTTAATTCAAAAAAATATGTTTGCAATAGTATATGTCACTTAAACTCATAACTAAAATTATAAATATTGCAAACCTACGTCAGTGTTACTAAGCCCTTATGTCAATAAAACCTGACGCGTCATAATATATCAAGGTAGCTACTTTAACAGAAAAAACCCTCATTAATTCATTAAAACTGTTTAAAACAATTTAAACCTACCACGTTATATTTTTTTTTATAAAAAAAAAATATCAAACCTAGGTATTTTCGATAAAAAAAACAATGCTAATAGAAACGATAGAAAAAACAGAAATTAATAACCTTTAACCTAATAAGCTCCAAGTATTCCATTTAGGGGACCATCAATTAATATTTTTTTCGCCGCAAGTAGTTAAGATAGAAAAAAAACATTATTTGAATGTCATTGAATATTAAAGTATATGGCTTCTGTTGAGAATTTATAAAAAAAAGTTTGTACTTTAAATCCTATATTATTTTTTTAATTAATCAAAATTGCAACTTTTTTTCATCAGAAAACCTAATTACCAAAAAAAATATTAATTTGAGTACAAAATTGAAGAAAAATTGGGTATTGGGCATTGTATTTAAATATAACTTTAATTGTAATTGCATATTTTTTTAATTATTGTATGTTTAGTATAGTTTTGAATTAATTAAAAAAATGAAAGTTGATAAATGTAGAAAAATATTTTTTTAAAATTATATTATTAGTTTTTTGCTGTTTCATGCTATTTAAATTTTTTTAAAACTAAGTTTGAGTTGAAGTTTGTGACACAGGCAGACGGACAGACAAAACCATTATTATGCTTTCAATTTTTTTTTATCTTTACAGTCTTTAAATTTTGTATGGAACACAAAAAAGTGTCCCCAAAATTGTAAAATATAAAAAGACGCGTATGTGAGCGTTTCGTAGCGAAGCATTTATTAATCGAATATAAATACTAATTTCTGAATAACATCTAAGAATATTTATTCAAATACAATTTAAACATTTATTTAATATATGATTTATAATTAACTAAATTGACATGTTTCTTTACTTTTAATTAGATAGTGGAATTAAGTTACCATAACATAATGATGAATAAATAAAAAATGTAGACTATTTACTACGTTAAATTTTATTTAACTTGAAAAATACATCATTTAACAAGCATCAGCTCAATTCAAACTATGAATTAATAATATGTTCAAATTTGCCTTCCATAGTAAATACGAGTTAATTAGTTATTAGTATACGTCTGCATAAAGTTCTGAGGAAAAAGAAAAAACATTAAAGCATTTTTAATTAATCATTTTTGTTAATACTAGAGTTCTGGAATAATTAATACGATATAAATTAAGAAAACTTTATAATGCACACTTATAATTGCGCAAGCATATGTAAACATTACGGATTTAGTTACATTACCATTTACATTTTCAAAAATCATGAAAAAATTGCATGAACGTCCAAGTCCAGGTAAATGTAAAATTATCTTCTTTACAACCAGAAAATTAAAATAATTTTACATTTTAAAGCTATTTCTAATAAATCTTGCACAGTTTTAATGAATTTTGAATAATTTAAATTATAAGACGTATATAAGTTATATATTAAAACTATAAAAAGAAAAATGTAAAATTATAAAATAATGACAACAAAATAGATAATTATAAAAAAATAACGCTTTTTATTTATATAATTCTTATAAAATATTTTTTAAAGATTTTTTAAAAAGAATATTAAGGCTTCTCTTTGCTGTGAACAACTTTTTATCTTGGTTAGAACTTGCTTTGGATTCTACGAGCTTCTGTTTTGGAAGAAAAAGTAAGATATGAACGAAAAGAACCAGTAACAAAAAAATTATATTACACAACAATTTTAAAAGATCTTCTATAGAAGCTAAACATAGAGCACTTTTTCCTTAGGTTTCCTTTTAGAAATTTGTTTTTTTTTGCAACTAGACAGATAATAAAGGAATTTTTTTTGACGAAAATATTGCTGTTTTGACGAATCGCCCTTTCTTTTGAAACCTCGATAATTTTTTCCGAGAAAAACAATCTTTATCTATCAAAGTATGACAGCATGTATTCAGTAGAAATACGGTTCTTTAAATCTTAATATTAATTTCAACCCGTCTGATGCCATTATAGTTACAATTTTTTTTAAATAATTCAGCCTTTATCCAGACTTTCTCTGGATTGATAAAGAACTATTGAGATACCTTTAAAAAAAATTTCAAATATTTATGATCTCTACTTTTGATTTTTCTTAAAAAATAATAAGTGGATCTGTGTGCAATTCAAAACATAAATAATTTATCGAGTCTTAATAACTTAGGCAAATAATCGGAAATGCTTATTTTTTTTGAAAACTACTCGGCATTCATTTATTTAAAATATTTTTTGCCTCATATTGTTTTCTCAAAAGAGAATCACAGATGGATGTTATACTTTTTAAAATTGGTTTAGGATAGTTGAAGTTCATTAAAAATACCGTTTATTTGATTAGATTGAATATATAAAGAAATACACTAATAACTTTATTAACATGCAAAATTTTTTCCAAAACACCTATTTTCTCTTATTTATTATTATTTTAAATCATTGATGTAGAATCTTTATTAGTATTTAATTGAAATATATTTATTTTTATAATATTATTACAATATGTAATTGAACAACTATAAAAGTTCCTAAGGTTAGAATATACAATCAAACCTATGATGGATCATTTGCAATTGCATGGATAAAAAACACAAGATTGATTTCTTGTTTGGTCATTTTTCAAATGTGACAGTTGAATATGTTTGCTCCATATTGAACACTTTTTTTCGAGCATTTTTTGTTGCTTCTGTTCTTATTTGTTTATGTGCATGTCACATTAAACATTTCAAGACTAGTTATGAGTAATATAGCAGTGATTCGATAACGCTTTTTTTCATTGAAAGATAAAGAAACAAATATTCTTTGGTAGAAATCGACAAATATTGTGATGTATCAACACTATTAATACGGAAGAAGTTTTGGTTACACAAAACACTAACATTCTACCAGGGGTCACTGATAATTTCATGTTGATCGCTTCCGGCCCTTTAATTTTAACTATGTACATAGCTTTATCCCAGTTAAGTCAACGTAAGTCACGTAATTTATAATGTTTAATTTTACTTGACTTTGATTTTTCAGAATGTATTGGGTTTTCTAAAAAATTTCGATAATTCTCTATATTTTTATGA